>OY970765.1:6310298-6910298 GCA_963853795.1 Xestia rhomboidea
CTTGTGCCATATGTTGTTGGACAGCTACATGTGCTTCTAAGTATGCAGTTTTTTGAGCTTCCGTCATTTTGTCCATGTTAACCGTACCATCCTGTGTACAAAAAACTGAACATAAATTCGTATTTAAAAGAAAACATATTCATTTTACACCAATAATCACATAAATATTGGTTACGAAGAAACTACGAACGATCTTCTTCTTTTCTCACCTCGTTTCAAATGAATGCATAATACAAGATGCTACTGAGACAAGATCGCAAGCCTCCAAGATAGCAAAAAAATAATCAATTCCTGTCGTCTAGTCGGAATTACACCGCCTTCATTGAGTGTCTTTGATGCGGCTGGAGGGCCGGGGAGGGTCGCGTCAGGGTGGGCTCCCCCGACAGTGCATTCACCCCGCAGAAAGTGAGAACGGCCCCCTAAAGTACCCCGACTTTCATTCCGTAACACGAGGTTTGAACACCCTATGCTTAATTGCCCAAATTCGGTGCGCGTGCAGTTCAACGACCTCGGATGTGGCCAAGATGGAGAAATGGACTTGTGACGTATCAGATTTGCGGGGTTCAAGAAACTTTTGATGGGATTCATCAGTTGTATTGGGCGAAAAAATTGCGTGTTCTGTCGTAGTTTCGGGGCTGTGTAACCCGAGTTCTGCTAAGTAAAAGCCCGTTACGCTGTTTCCGATGAGATGTAATTGAGAATAGATTCAATTATTCAATAGAAGCCATTCGAGGGACAGTACCTACCTGTGTGCTTGAACTTTAACTTCACACTTCCTTTTAATTCGCTGCTTTTACTTTGTATTTGGTAATGAATCGTCATACATTCCATTTCTGTGCCAGAGAATCGTTACGAATTTGCGAAGTCATAGCTAATTTTAAATGTCCATTTAATCAATGTAGTGTGGTATTCGAAAAATAAAAATTAACATGATTGTCATCGGCCTAAAATTATAGGTAGACGAACAAAACATAATAATAGGTGATTACATCTATTAATCCTACTCCAGAGAGATGTTAGGAAATTGGTAACGTGTGGATTCCAATTTTAAGAACTGACCTTCGCACGTATAAAATATTGTGGAAAAAATCAAGTTGATTTACGTATCTTGATCACCTTCGAACCACGAGGCCTTAAGCCCGATTTACACTAGTCAAGGACAGTGGCAAACACCGACAAGAATAACCGAGGTGAGTGACTAAAACCTAAACTGTTACCGCTACTGTCCAATCGGTTTATACCCCTGTACTTATTCGAACTTGGCTAAACACTTGACCAATGTAAATCGGGCTTTAGAGTCGGGTTGTTAGTGTGCTTAGTAGTAGTCACGTAAGTACAAGTATCCACTATTGTATCCGGTTGAAATCGAGTTGGGGATTTTGGGAAAATTAAAATATTCTAGCCACACACATAGCCATAAATCATGATCTGTCGAATGACCAATTTGGTCGAGACGCCATTGTTTAACTATTGTGTCTACTTCGTGGACAGATCATGGGATAACACACATCAGTTTCAATTAAATATAGCGACCTTACTTATTCTTAATCGATCATAAAATTAATAAGATCTTTATCCAGCTTAACAACAAAAGCCGGATCACCATTGTATCATTTGGAGACAGGAACAGATGACTTACATAAGTTTTTCTCTTTTCTATAAAATGCATAGCTATTCAACATTTGCTTTTGTTTGAATGTTCATGGTATGACGTCCCCTAAAGGTAAGGGAGGAAACATCGATAGGGGCTGAAGCCTCGGGGGACCTTATCACTCATGCACTGATTAAAAACAAACTTACCTAAACGGAGGGTTTGCATATGGGGTACTGAGATAGGGTGAAAAATATGAGGAAGAGAAACTGATATGAACTGACGAGATGTTGAGAAATCCTTTTATCTAATGTAGGGTAAGGTTTCTGCAACGAATATTGTAGAACATTATAGGAAGTGACACGAATTTTATCGATATGAGTGTCTTTGTCTCATAATTATAAAAATATTTGTGTCAAGATATCCTTCAAATGAATTCGTTTATTGACCTTATTTGTGGATTTTTTTAAAGTGCACGATGGAAAAACGTTGATGATTTTTCAGTCAATAATGATAATCAAGATACAATCGTTGTATATCAAGGACTTAGGTTCATTAGCACACTACCAAGTCACAGTAGCGAGCGGTAGTACAAGCGACCGCGTGTCGTGTAATGTCCGCGTTCGATTCTCCACTAATGAACAATGGAACTACCTCCTAAATGATTTTAAGCTTGAATTTAATAAAAAGTATAAAATAATAAAATTCACAGGGAGTTTATAGACGGTAAGTAAGAACACTAAATAATATAAAATTATATTAAAAATCTTACTCCAAGATCCCATAGTTGATTGTAGTAAGAACTCAGACGCATTCTATATCACTGTTCAGTCATAAAAAACACCACAATTTCCAAAAACATCCACTGAGTACTGAAAAACATGGTGTGCACAAGACGAAAGTACTAGGCGCGCATACTTTAAGAAGTGGTCGTGAAAACCCAAGGGCGGCGGAGCGTGGTAGGGCGGTCTCGAGACGGGCGCCCTCCGCCGTCACTATGCACTAAGTGGTAAGTGCAAGTTAACCGCTGGCGAGCCTGCATGTCTCATCGATCGCATACACTTTCTTTTGCGACGCACCTGGGTAAGGAACAAGGATACTGTCTGGGAAACTAAGTGTAATGAAAAGATCCAGACTGTTCCGCGTATTAAAATTCTACGTGTTTCTTTGTTATGCAGCGACTGGATTTGAATGTACCGTTCTGATAAATAAAAACAATCCTTTTGGGACAAGAAAAACCGATACAACCAAAATAATTGACATTATAAACAGACTAGATCTACACTAATAATATAATATTATAAAGAGGAAAGATTTGTATTTTTTTGCATGTGTATGTTTGTAATGAATGAACTCAAAAACCACTGCTCCGATTTCAAAAACTCTTTCACCACTAGAAAGCCACGTCTTTACTGAGTAATATAAGCTATATTTTATCCCCGTACTCCCACGGAAACGGGAACTACGCGGGTGAAACCGCGTGACGTCCGCTAGTATTATATGTATATATTGCGTGCATCGCCACTAAAGACCAGTTTTGCTTCCGTTACATTGACGCTGCTTAGGACCATTTGGTTCATGTAATTTTTAACCGACTTAAAAAAGGAGGAGGTTCTTAATTTGATTGGTATTTTTTTTACATTCACAATCTTTCTGTAAGAAACATATTTTGTTAATTTTTCTTAGAAAAAATAAAATTGTTAATTTCACAGATTTCAAATTGTTTTTATCACAGTAACCTCTAAAAATAAATTACTTTTACATTCATGTTTCTTTAATATAATATGTTGCGAATACGACTTAAAAATGAGCCCTTATAAAGTGTTAGACGTCAATTTGATTTGATTTGATTTATTTAATAAAATCAGTACTGCCTTTGAGCAACAAAACCGGAATCAAATCAGAAGTCCAGACAGACAGAATAATCTTTTACGGTTGTACCCTAAGGTTAGTAAAACTTTATGACATCTGTATTATTTACAGCTGTTGATACGTTCTTTGTTTTAAAACAAAAACAAAACAAAGAAAATAACATGTTTGTTTAATTCAAAACACTCATTGTGTTGAATAACTCATCCGACTTTATCGCTCATTTCAGGGTCGTAACTTTTAATACTTTACGTTGTAAACCTGATTGTGTTTTCATAGTGAAATTGCGTGTTTTGTGGTACATTAAAAGAAGAGAGATGTGAGATATAGATCCATTTAATCGGTCCGTTTTAAGGTCTACGCCGTAGACTCGTAGACCATATTGGCGTAGCCTTAGCCTCTACGGCGTAGCATAGGCATAAGCAACCTATAAAGTTCCCACTGCTGGGACACAGGTCTCTATGTGCCAGAAGGTGGGTTGGTAGTTGTCACACGACTTAGTTTTTATTTTATTTTAAGACATGCTGATATCCTAGCGATGTTTTCCTTAAGGAGCTTTGCAGCTACGGCGTAGAATCTATGTGCATAAAGGGTGTAAAACACCTCTAACGAAACCGAAAGGCACTTGTTCTCCTCGTCATTGCGATATTTTTTTTTGTTCTACACCATACCTGGGAACCTTCTAGTTACGGAGATATTGGGGGTCAAAGTTCCAACGTTTTGATAACTTTTTTTTAAATACAAGATTTTTTACTTTAAACACCTCCACGACCCCCGTACTATTCAATCCATCCATCAGCACAATGTTTTGAGTGCGTTACATTGAGTTTTACCAGAAAACATGATTTTTCACCCCAAAAAAAAAAGTCGTTTCCCAGCAATAATTTTTGCGTAAAGTTACTTAGTTTGATGTACAGAATTCTTGGTTGACGGGTTCGTGATGAGGTGGTTTACACCCTGTATTATGGAAGTTAAAGCTAAATTTTCAAGGTACAAGTTAGCACTTTATTTGTAAACGTTGATGAAAGCTGATGGTTTGAAAACTAAAGATGGGTAAATTATTTCTTGGTAGAGTGACTGTTATCAAATGGTTGCGTTAAATCGCCTGTCGTGTCTCGCTTGGACATACTCGTCTTTCGAGGGTCGAGAAACTCTCATCGCGTAAACAGGGCTTAAGTTTCTGATCTCTTTGTTCATGCGTTTGTATTTTATCAGCTTGTAACTGAAAAAAAAACATTGTAGAGGTGCCCATTCTAAGGTTGCGGTGAATCAACGGACCGTCCTGACCTACACAAAATGTCAGAATAAAAAGATTAGTTAAGTATTTTAAATACTTTCACTGGATATCTTTCTTTATCAATGTGCACTTTAAAAAGATAAAGATAATTTCAATAAGAAATGTCTTCTCCAAAGCCGGGGGGATATAATAAATATGCTAATCGCACACGTATCGTATATCAGATATCTATTTATCTAATCTTCACGAGGATGATACTTGGGTATCTTATGTTACACGTGTTTGTCAAACCTAGTAACTAGCTAACTATTGTTACCTGGGCTAGTTTCCTTGGTAACAAAAGTAACTTTGTAAATGGGGGTTGAAAGTTTCATATAAGTATAAAACCTGGTTCTTTCCATACTTGTGTCCAAAATATGTTAGGTACACGTTAAAGGCAGAAGTATTTCATTACGTTTAGCTTTTTATAACGCACTGGCTTTTGAGCGCGGCATCGCTTCCGTTATGTTTGGTAATTATCCCACAGAAACGTTTTAAACATAGCCTGTGACACTTGAGGATAATGTGGCTTTCCGTTAGTGAAAGAATTTTCAGGTTCGGATTAGGAGTTCCGAAGATATCTCTACACACAAACTTGCAAACTTTTATCTCTATTTTAATATTAATATAGATTAATTGTGATGAAGATATACTGAAATGCTCGTAATGAATAGTGTATTGTTATAGCAAATTAGTTTTCGAATCTCAAAGTTGCAGTATTTCACCTCCGAAAAAGTTGTAGGTATATATGATTGTGTTTATATACAAGAAATAAGTGTTTTTTGTCATTAAAACGCGTATGATAACGGAAAAACAGTGTTTAATTGGTATGGTGAGTATATTGTTAAGTTATTTATACAAAAACAAGTTGTTTCTTAGAGTTAAAGTTACGTAAAGAATTTTGTTCAAAAAACATAAGCCGGCGCCGGCCGCATCTAAACAAACAGTGAGTATAGATACTCACTGTACGGATACTGATTAGATTCTTGTGATGATGCAATTAGAAGTTACTGAGATTATGGTTTTATCGGAAAGGAAATATCATCTATTTTATTTTAAAATTGTTTTAATTTATATAAAGTTAATAGTTTTTCATAAAATTAATATTTTAATAGCGAAATATCCGTTTTCATCACTGTTTTTCAAGTTCTACATTTTTTTAGAGTATCAAATTAAAATTATATATCTTGATTTTTAGTTAAATAGATTCCTTAACTATTCAGCTATTTTCTGTGAATTTTGTTTAGCTATAACTCTTGTAGTTTGCGATCGTCAAGTGTTTTTATCTAACGTGTCAAATTACATGCGAATATTGTGGTATCGATATCGAACATACGCGGTTGACGCGTTTTCATAACGCGGACCGCGCTGGTGAGAGGGATAAGTGAGATTCAAACTATCAACTCTAAAACAAACCATACGCCTGCATGTAGCTCTAACAAACATGGATTAAACTACGAATATTATTACAAAGGGTAAACATAGTTGTTGTAATTCCAGTAGAGTTATTGCTCTATAAAAGAAGTACTTAAATCCGAAAGTCTAAAAAATGTTTCCTCATTCGTCACAAAAGATGGCGTGTGGAAGTAATGTAGATGTAACCGGAAATTAATAGGAAACATTATCCACTGAACTTTATAAAATAATACTCTTTTACAGCCCTCTTTTAAAACGTTTCCCTTGACTTAGATCGTTTGAGCGCGATAAGTTAGTTGCGATCGTAACTTTGCGTTTCAAAGGACCAATTTATATGTACCTTCCAAACTTTATAGTTGCATGCTACCGCTTAGTTTTAAACCGTCGCAATAATGTTGCGTATTTAGATAATCTGTTATATGAAAGCCATGTGATGTGACGAGGGGAAGGCTTCAACCGTTTCAGTGCAAGTGATGTTCAGGGTAGGTCGTGCGGTCCCCCGCGGGGCGGAGGGAGGCCGTAGTAGGAATATCCTTCACCTCCCCCGCTAGGTCAGGGTTAACGGTACCCCCGAGCTCGGGTGACGGAGCCACCTTCGACCTTGGATGGGATGCGTGCGGTAATGCATTTTGTACATGATATACAGTGCATACCGAAGCAAACAGGAAGAGGAAAGATGTGCCTGAAGTGTAACATCTTACTCTACGTAAAGGATGACAGCTGTCGATGTCACCAAGAATAGTGACACTTGAAGAACTTAATCGTCCCATAATTCATTAACATCACAAGTGCCATGAATAGTAGTTTTAAAATTATGTTCAAAAGCGCCCCGATCACCAGAGTCCAATCTATAATCTGCCACAAGCAGACTTTCATGTAAGTGAATTACAGGGAGCGTCATAAAAACAAAACGTCCATGGACATGCGTAGCCAATTCCCGCGTTGACAACAGTCGTATTGCGCAGCCAACAACGCGAACAACCTTATAACTATCGCTTTAGAGCAGATAATTCATTAACTTAACTGGCTACGTGGAAATGGAATGTATGCATTCGGTAATAGTTCACAGAACGTCTTTATTAAGGTTCAAATTCGGGGTACGTGTGGAGTTTCCTTTTGAGGATTCTGAGACGGAACTTGTGCTGTTAGCTTAAGGGGTTACGGTTGAGATTTGCGTGAGAAGCTGGCCTGGGTGGTGGGTGGCAGTGGGTCGATACGAGCCGGGCGTCGGGTGCGCCGATCGATAGTGGTGAGGGGCGCTACCCGGCGACGGACCGTGCATCGCCCGCCGCGTGCCTACACTCTCGACAACAATACATTTCATATCTAAGTGCCTTACTTTGTCAACAGATAATGGGAAACATCTTGTGAGATCTGAGCTCACATAGCTGACGAGCCGACAGGAAGAAGCATTAGAATATGTTCATATTCATTCATCTACATCTATCTCCTTACTGCATCAAGGACACTGGCACAATGGCGGTTCCGCTGTCTCCGGCGCTATTTCGGGCTTCTGAGAATAAGAGCTTTGAGAATGAAACCTAGTGAACAGGTGTATCTACCTATACTCATGAATGATGTCAATTTGGGTCATGTTTGTTTAAAGATATAATGTAGGTTACGTGAATCGATTTTTCTTTATCTAATCCACAGTGGAATCGATGACTAACGTCAGGTACCTACTATTTGTCGATATAACCACAATATCAATGTATAAATTACGACTGGTTGAATATATGATGATGTTGAAATATGCATGCAACCGTCATATTGTCGCACCTGAGGGATGGGGTCAAGCAGAATTTGGAATGACATTCGTTTGGACATGTTTGTGCATTGTGTTGGCACTTGTGTTCTGGGTAATGTTATTTGGTTGTTTGTGTATGTTCATTTAGTTAAAGGTAGTTGACTTATTAATACAAAGCAATTTTCGTGACCGAACGTCTTCTTGTGGAGCCTCTCCGTAGATACGCGATAAGTTTTCTGAACAATTGCAAGTCTGAAAAGCACTTCAGCAGACTAAATTCCTACAGCCAGATAGTCGGAGCATAGTCATAGTAAGTAGGCTATTGCCCGGGATTTCGCTCGTATACTTATAGAGCTGTCAAAAAGAGTTCTTACATTATATAAATCTAGCTTATACCGTGGAGTTCGAAAATTGTCCTACGGGATCATACTACTGGGATAAAAAGTATCCTATGCGTTTAACCAGGTTATAAACTATCTGTGTGCCAAATTTCATCCAAATCGTGTCAGTAGTTTTTGCGTGAAAGAGCAACAAACATCCATCCTTTGACGCCCCGAAAGGCGCAGCGGTAGTTAGGCTGCCTTACGTTCTTAGGGTCCCGGGTTCGAATCCCGGTAGGAGCAAATGTTTGTGTGATTATCTATATTAGCTAACTATTATTATAATTTAGGACATGTTTTTACATTATATCGTAATCGTAAGTGCTACGATAATGTTTTGATGTTGTTATTACGCAACTGGAAGTAGGTGGATAATCTTTTGGGTACAAATAATAATCCCCCATTTAGACTCTAGATTGTAATCTGCGTGTGAAAATAAGCACATTTTTGGTCCTTTACCCTTTTTCTCGGTGATCATATCAAGATGATTATATAATTGTTTTTATTAAAGGAGACATTTTTTTTTGTTTGGAGATTAGGCCTCCCACATAAATTGTAGCGTTTAATAATGAAACGTACATTGATTTCTTCCCTAAAATATCTAGATTACAGTGGTTATATTAGCTAAGCCTTGTCTAACCGGAATAAATGCGAAAACTGCAAAAACACTTTTACGAAAATCGAAATAAACAGAGAGAGTAATTAATGTCAAAATAATGAAGTTGTCTTTCAACCACTAAAAAGGCGGATTTACAACGCTCCGTGACACGTTGATTGTTTAAACCATCTACGCGTAGCGTAAACCTTTAAAAATAGCATTAAAATGCTCACAGTTTAATAATATTTCTTTTTATATTCTATTCTGTTTTAATTAAAGCAGATTTGATTACCACTGGGTACCGTACTTTTTTTTGTAAACGGAAAAAACGTCCCTATTCACGTAAGTATTTTCTGTCAAATGACATTGACCACAACAGGAATGATTTGACTCGCAGAAAAATATCATAATATAACTTTTTATTATGATTTTAAGATTCCGGTTTCGTTTCTATGTAATCTTTCGTTTGTTACTATGATATAACTGTAACTTATTTTTGGTGTAATATGAATAATAAACGCAACGTCCAAGAGGACCTAAAAAAAATTGTCTCCTTTGTGAGTGTGTCCGTGTTTGTAGTAGCTTCCTTCCTTCCTTCTTTTGTTGCATTTCTTTTTATTTTGATAAAGGACACAAAATTCGATAAATTTTGAAAAATCGAGTGCCTTTTATATTCATTGTCAAGTGAGTTTTTACTAAAAATGACACATATGCTATCAGCTATTTCACATAGAAGTTCCATCTTCCCGATGGGTTATGAAGGTTCTCAGCTACTTGGCCTTTTACGGAAATGTTAGAACCTAACAAGAACGCGTCTATTCGAACAGTTGGCATCGCAAATATTTGCCACAGAGTCTGCTCAAAGTTTATAATTACTTGCTTTTCAATGTTGTTTTCGGTTCTTCTCGCGAGCGTAGTTCTGACAGCAAATACTGGAATTCTAGATTATTTAACAATGGCACTGAGTATGCAATTATAGTTTGTCGCGTACGGTCTTCCGCGTTTTGAGCCAAGCATCCATTCCATTCCTTTACATTAATTTAATTGGTCTAAATTTTCTAGCGATATTTTGCAATATGAACTTATTACTTTAGAATTTCTGTTTTTTTTTTAATCTAAAAAAAAATAACCAATAGGTAAACATAAAGGGCAGATGACATAGTTGCCGTCGGGGGAAAAACCTGGATGAGGTTGGCACAGGACCGTGGAGATTGGCACAAGAAAAGAGAGGCCTATACCCAGCAGTGGGTGAGTTCGGGCTGTGGATGATGATGATGAAACATAAAGGGTGTAAAAAGACTCTTGACGAAGCCAAAAGGTACTTGTTCTCCCCGTCATTGTGATCATTTTTTTTGTTCTATACCATACTTGGGAACCTTCTAGTTACGGAGATATTGGGGGTCAAAGTTCCAACTTTTCACAAGTTTTTTTAACTACATGTTTTATTAAAAATAATGTAAGATTTTACTTTAAACAGCCCCACGACCCCCGTCCTATTCAATCCATCCATCAGCTCAATGTTTTAAGTGAGTCATTGAGTCCTACCGAAAAACGTGATTTTTCACCCCAAAAAAAAGTCATTTCCCAGCAAACATTTTTGCTTCTGGTTACTTAGTTTGATGTACAAAATGCTTAGTTGACGGCTTCGTGATGAGTCTGTTTACACCCTGTATTTACTTACTCTAGTGTAAGCTCTAAAAACAACCCAGTATTTACACCAAACCTATATTGTAACGAGTTGGAATCTACCTAACGACCTCTCGTTTGCCAGCCCGGCTGTTACCGCTTTCATATTTTTCTTTATCCCATTAGAGATTATGAGAGGATTAATTTATGCATATTAATGCTTAAATTACTATATTCATTGCTTAGAACGGGACTGACAGACCCCTTAGATATTGCATTATGTGTGTTTCTTATACAATTTGTGCCCGAAATACGACGAAGTGCAGCTTAAAATTCATTTTAGGGTGGAAAAAGTTCCTGCCGGGGCTGCGGGACTGTTCGAAAGAGATGCCGCTGTCCTGGAACACAAAGGGCTAAGAAGGAACATGGATGGGTTTTAGTAAGTAAAAGTCTGACACTCTCTTCCGCCCCGCCTACAGCAGGAGGGGTCATTTGATGGTTTACCATACATGTCCTCCAGAAAAACGCGACTATTTAATAATCAAATCCCCTAAAAGATAAAAGGTGTTCCCAATAAGTGAAAATAAAAATAGGCATTATTAATTCTCACATTCCCGTGGACAGGTACTCGCTGAACCGCCCTTGGAAGCCCCAATATATCCTGACCTTTACGAGCCAAAATAGAGATGAATGTTGATATAGACTCTTCGTTAGTTATTAATACTGCCGCCATTTTGAGAGAGAGAGTGATGATCCAAATCGGGAATGTGACCGTGACTAATTTAAATGGATGGCCCTTCTGTTTATGGATCATTTGTTCCATTTTATCACAAAATGTTAGCTTTGGAAATTGTGCCTAGAATACATAACGTAACATCACGCCTGTAAACTCCGTAACGTTTGGCAGAGGTCGTCAGTTATGTTTTAAGTCCCATGCAATAAGGGGCGAACCTATTGCCATAAACCGGGCACGAATCCAGACTCCGTGTGACTCCTGAGAAGTTCCTGATGGAAAAACCCAATGACACATTGCCCAACCCAGGAATCGAACCCAGGAACTCATGCTCAGCAGCCGCACTTACGACTACTCGACCAACGACAGGTAGTCTGAAGAATCAATAACTCTATTTTGCACTGTGGTAACCCGGCCGGCTCCCAGTCTTTTTCCTTTGTTTACCAACATTTTGACTATAGTTGGTAATCGTACTAAAACCCTAGCACATTGTTAAAAGCATAACCTCTTTTTCCGAACACTGCATGAAAGCTTATTTAAATGCACAAAAGGTAACGATTAAGCTTGGGAGCGGTCTGGCTGGCTTCCAAATAGATACGACACCGGCTGGTTTTTTTACTGTATTAAAATGATTGCATTGCTGGAATTTTTCATATGATTTATGAAATGGTTGTTAACAATGTAGGTAGGTAATTTTATTATAACTGTTAGCATTACAAAGTAGAAGTGTTTTGTGCAAGTTTAGGTCGAGAAACTACATAAAATGACCTTCAAAAGTTAGTTGGAATTTTGCACTTCAGATGTATTGCAGTACTATCTAAAATCATAGTTTTATTTGTTTGAACTGACGTACTTTTTGGTTTTGTTATTATTTAGTTTTGGTATTCAGCTGCATCCGGTTACACTGAAAGCCGACCCCAACATAGTTGGGAAAAGGCTAGGGAGATGATGATGACATACAAAAAGCGGAGACTTAAATTTCTTAAATAACCAGTAGAAAACTAATTTAATTTACGAGGCGACATAAAAAACCAGCAAAGTGATCAGTTCGTCCATACGAGGAGTATGGTATGGTGTTATTATTATGTACATTTGTTTCTGTCCTTCCTTTTTTAGGTCGGTTAAAAATAATATAACATGAGTAAATTCTTTATTATTGCCAGTTATTTTTGTTTTACTATTATAAAAGTACACAGTTCAAACATTTGAAGCTAGAATTTTTAATGATAACGTGATATTACATTTGAAATGACAAAAAATCTTTTGGAGTTCACTGTACTCGTAGATATAGAATAAAAGTTATACGATACGGGATTCACTCCAGGCATACGTAGCGCTCCCTACGTTGAGATGTGATTTTAATATAATTTACCAATTACCCCGAACGCGTTCACCACATAACTAGACATAGGTACTAAGGTACTTTCCCCCTCAGAAATCCCTATGGAAAGAGGAAGAGGTTCTATGTTATGATGTGGGTTCAAGGGCGCTGCATCCAGCGCTCCCCGCAACCTTCACCAGGTCGTCTCGACGTGGGGGCGTCCTACGCTGCATCTCCCTGCTACGAGCGTGAAATATCTACCTACGACACTATACTACCATCTATTTATAGGTACGCTCGATATAAAAATACTACAGACCTATAACGTGGGACGTTATCTTAGGTCTCCTTTGTAGGTTGCAGTCGTGGAAACGCTTTTTATAGCTGGATATTGAACTTGTGGTTGTTTATATCACCGTGCACCGTATTTAAGTGAACGTCCTGAGTTTCTATATAGATTTGAGCACATGTTGTGGCACATATCTTACAAATATGCGAAAGTTTGTATGTTTGTTACTCAATCACGCCAGAACGGCTGATCGAATCTGGATGGCGCAGAGATAGATAATAGTCTGGAATAGCACATAGGTTAGGTACTCTTTTTATTTTTTTTTTCTTAAAAATGCACATAAAATATCCACGCGAACGATGTCGTGAGCAACAACTAGTCAGCAACAACTAGTCAGCAACAACTAGTCAGCAACAACTAGTCAGCAACAACTAGTCAGCAACAACTAGTCAGCAACAACTAGTCAGCAACAACTAGTCAGCAACAACTAGTCAGCAACAACTAGTCAACTATGTCAGTAGCACTCACTGAATTACCTTTTATTTATGGGAAAACCTATTTCGTAAATAAGTAAAGGCACTGTTGGTGCCATGACAACAAATGGTAAATTTCCCTGTAGCGTGCAAGCCTCACTGTTCCGTACTGCGACGCACATGATGTGGACAATGAGCCGTGATTGGTTACCAGGCTCAAGTTCAGCAGTTGACGTTAACAAGCAAATATTATAGGCATGCTCTAGCGTACTGCCCTTTGCTAGCTTAATTTTTATTAACCCTCTCTCTATCCCCTTGAAATCGGACAAAAATACAACTGTCAACACGTTTGTGTTCACAGAAATACAACTGTCTCACACTTTTGTGTTCACAAAAATACAACTGTCCCACACTTTTGTGTTCACAAAAATACAACTGTCCCACACTTTTATGTTCACAAAAATACAACTGTCCCACACTTTTGTGTTCACAAAAATCTTCTTTTTTCATGAAGTTGATTTACTATATGACTGATCTACTACATCCACTGACCTGAAAGTTGATAGTAGAGGTGACGATCTTCATGGACTCGGCGTAGTTCCTCAGTACGGAGTCGGTACTGAGGCAGCTCTGCCGCCACTCGTAGAGCTGCTCCAGCCGAGTCACGCAGCGCTCGCAGATTTTCTTCGGCAAGAAGTCGTCCTTCGATATCTGCTGGATTTACGGGGGAAGTTGTTAGACAGACATTCTAGGTCTAAGGAAAGGGCGGGAGGAGGGAGTAGATGAAGCTTCTGGTGACTAGTTCACCTACTGGGGAATGCCGCTTCGCTTACGTCTGTTTTTATTAACACTAGGTGATACCTAAATGAATGCCTTTATCAAAGCGCGCTCTTGCGTAATCAACGTTCAGTTCCGTGCTGAAAGTAGAAAATCCAAAATCGCAGGGTTAAATTTTTGCTGTGATTCTACTTGGTTTCTATCGTAGACAACGTTATGGTACAACTATTGGGTTGAGGATTTACTTTATTGATGCTCTATTTACCGCCCTTTGTCATTTTTTTTGCTTTTTTTTTAGACTTAAGTGTTTTAGTTGTGCCTTGCTATTATTTGGCCTTCTAAAAATGACTATGACAACGAAAACCGGAAACAATAATAAACTCTTTCGTAATCAAGATGCCTATAAGGTTTGTGTCCGCCATGGGTATGGTTTCCATCTTGGGATGGCCAATGACTTTTATTTGCAAATAAACTACGCTTTACAACAACAAAAATTATATCTCATAACCCGAATAGATATTATAACAATCATACAAAATCGTTCACACAATAATCCGATCGGCCACTATTTATCAAGGCGCCGTTCATTCAACGTTGACCTTTAAGACACACACTATAAAAGTTACACGTTTAGAAAAGGGGACTAAACATGACACGCGACTGTCCTTATGACCATGTCGGATAAAACCCTTGATTCCCCATCATGTAAGACCCCGAAGACATGCATCTTCTGACGTCTAGTCTTTCAGCGGTTTTGCAAGTTTATAAATGTTGTATCGTTATTATGTCGTAATTTGAGGATTTTTCGCGCTCCGTTGCGATTTCCAACTCGCGTATTTGAAATTTTAGTAGGTTAACGATGCGTGTAAGACCAGATGTTTGAACGTGGACGTAAGGATCATAGCATTAGGCGTTCTGTGGATGCTGCCTGTCTACCCCATGGGAAAAAGCGTGAGTTTATGTATGTATGTAATAACTTGGATACTGTATCACATTTCGGCGCTTCTCTGCTTTCAGTCACGATATAGCAGGATAGCGAAATTCAACGATTGCTTCAATGTTGCAGTGTTTTGGCGACATATGCGTCGCTTTTTTACCAGTCGCTGCTTCCGAAACGCAGTGATGGTAAAAGCAGCAATTCCAAAGCCCTAAAGGATTTGCAATAAGCTAGTGGTCTGACCTACTTCAGCCGGTGGATACGTGGGCCGTGAGCTGCGACTTTCCGAGGTCATTGATCTGAGCTCGGCCTTACGAATGCATTATTAAAGAAAGAATCGATAGCTTCTTTCATTAAACTATGACTTGCCAAGTTCGTGAGTTATGAATAGATGTGATGGTTTCTTGGTTGTTTTTTTTTTTGTAATGATTACCGTAAGGTAGGATTCTGAATTTTATCCTCTTTACTTTTGTCTTTATTATTTGAACACTGTTCTTTTAGAAGAATCACATAAATATTATCAAAGGTTCATCAAAATTAACATGTGAAATCATTTTAATTGCTATTTATGAAACTATCGCAGTATTTATTTACAGGAAAATTTATTTGCGGCAATATCTTCAGGATGGTGTACCTTGGCATTTTAATTGTTTTAATAAAAATCTAATTAATAATTCATAATGATATTGATATGATGTCAAATCATCTTTTCAAAAAAAATAATTTATGCTTAAAAAAAACTCAACAGGTATTGTGAGAATTGGCTATTCCTTGTTGTGCTCGGCTCGAGGATGGTTCTTAGCGGTCCGTAGCGCGCAGGCGTCTACGGAGCTACGTCCGGCCGCTACGAAGCACCATTATTGCACTTCTCCAAACCACAAAGCCACTGTTTACTTTACACATCACCACAAAACCTTTTATTACGTCTTCTAATAAACTGGTTTTAATTTATTGAAGTAGGTAATGAACACTTTTCCTAAGATATGGCAAGTCACTGTTAAGTCAAGGACACGGCAGTACAAAGGGCTTACTCACCATAGTCGGCAGGCAGGTCCTGAGTTTAAACAAGATCTGGCGCTGCTCCGACTCCTTGTCGAAGATATGGAGCCTGGGACCGCTCTTCAAGGAGCACAGCCGACACAGGTCGGTGAACGCCGTGAAGTTGAGGTCCTCGGGCTCGGTCATCGCGAAGCACCTGATGAGGAGGTCAAGGAGGCAGGAGTTGTCCATGTATACGGCGGTGATTCTCGGGTGGCGGGAGACAGGGTCAACGTCGCATGTCGCGGGTGCAGGCGTCGGGGAGGCGTCGCTCCGCCGCTGCGTCCGGGGGGCACTGGGGCCCGCGCGGCCCCTACGCCCTCGCCCCCTCACCCCCGTTCCCCCTCGCGCCCCCGCGCCGCACGCAGCCCCCCCGCGCCCGAGAGCCACGAGGGGTGGCGTCCGCGGAAAACGGCAGTTTTCCCATCTAGTGTCTCAGAATGTCTGTTTATCGATATGCAGCCGATTTTATTGTTTGTTTGCGTAGGAATTGTCCGTCTTTGTCGATGAAGACGGGTTTTAGATGGCTATGGTAATGCGAACAGTGTTTAGGTAGTTAGTTAGTGTACATTTTCGCATATTATAGCCATACTTAAATAATAGTGAGAATCAACAAGGAAATCAAATAATGGGACTTTGGTTTATTAATTTCAAATTGTTTTTTTATTTCAGATTTTTCTTGAAGCTTTTCTCATTCTTTGCCAAACAAAAAAAAATCTTTTTAAGCGGAAAATAATTTACAAACACAGAATTTCCATATTTCATACATTACAATTCCTCTTCTAATCTTCCAAGTCCCTCAAAAAACATTTTCAGCAAACAAACAACAAAAGCCTGTACACGACCTTATTATCATATTCACGATTCATTAACATTATATTAAGGCCTTCAACAACCACTGTAACTTGAAACGCGGCTAAATATCGAACTACATTTACGTACTGAATTTGACATACATTTGACATTTATCTTGACAAGTAACGCCGTTCTCAAGTGTCAAGAGGTATTGGCATTTGGACACTCGACCTCTTTTCACGACCTACAAACGTCAAGTGTTCTGTCATTATTCATTACAGTTTTGTACGAAAACACAAATATAATTCTTATAAATTAATCATGTCTATTGCTTCCACTGATACTAATGCGGAGTTTCACGCGTATTCAGAGCGAACCCTGGCTATCATCAAGCCGGAGGCTTATGTGGATGCAGAGGCGATTGAGAACACCATAATAGATCATGGGTTTAATATCCTTGCGGTTAGTACTTTTATGTATCTTCGCAATTGTTCCAGGTGTTTTGAAAACCATATATTATCGTTTTTCATTAAGATATGTTGTAAGTCATAGGTCTCGAGTTCGAACCCAAGGCACGCATCCTTGATTTTTCGGATTCATGTCCGTATTGTATAATAATCACTTGCTTCGGTGAAGGAAAAACATCGTAAGGAAACCAGCATGCCTGAGAGATATTTTTCGACGGCATGTTAAGCCAAGTCAGAGGCCCATGGGCGACTTAAAGACTGACACCAGGTTAGGCACTAACCACACGATAAAGAAGATTAAGAAATGTTTAACAGCTATGATTATGAAATGCATGTGAGCAAGTTACAGTTACAAGCAATAGATATACAGGGTTATTTGTAAAACACCGACAACCTCTCAGGACTCTGTTACTAACATCATAATCAACAACTTTTGTTCTATGACTTTTAAAAATTCATCATATTTTAGTTCATCAAATTTTCGTACAAAAATAAAAATATTTAAATTGAACACTCTAAATGTTAAGAAATCTATGCGAAGCAAAAGAAAGCGGTAATACAATAGTGAGGGGAGCGGGGTCAGGGCGGCGAGGGCCCGTAAAAGCGTTCCATTTAAATATTTTTATTTTTTTATGATAATTTGATGAACTAAAATTTATGATGAATTTTTAAAAGTCATAGAACAAAAGTTGTTGATTATGATGTTAGTAACACAGTCCTGAGAGGTTGTCGGTGTTTTACAAATAACCTTGTATAATCAAGCCTAATATTTTTTTATATTGGCTTGCGGATTGCGTTTTTCAAAAAGTTTCGATTATTTAGTTAGCTAGAGATGCTGATGGCATTGATCATTCTCCTGCCCTCATTCCAATTTATTTGGGGCAAAGCGACCCTTTAAAAAACATTTGTGCGTGACGAAACATTTACTACAAAAAATAAATAGGTACCCTATCTTGCACTGTCTTATACGAGTAGCTAGCATTTATTTTCTAGTCCAGACGCCTAGAGCTAAACTGTGTTGTCAGGCTAGGTGTCTGTCGTAGACACGATCTTGCTACGAGAAATAGCGTAGCAATTCATCTCGCCTACGCAGCTTAAGTAAGGTCGTAGAACCTTAGCTACGGTTGAATGTATTTACAATGCCTTATTTGCGACTCACTTTAGCTACTACCTATAAAAAGTAACACTTCGCTGAATTGGGAATTAATCGATCGCTCGTTTCGTTTGTCTATACTCAACGTTTACGATTGTCGACGAATATCGTCCACGTCTTTTTTTCTTTAGCCTATATTGTCCCACTGCTGGGAAAAGTCCTCCCCCATAGCCTTCCATTCTTTTCTCCGTGTGGTTTTCTCCGGCCAATCTCGCACAAGCATCTCTAAGTCGTCAGCGTTATCTAGGCCTCCCAGGGCCGGCAGTATCGACAGAGAAAACGACAAAACGCTAACTTTTGATTGCTGATTACTAACGAATAAATTCAGTTGCAATGATGATACTTGCGAGAAACGCATCTTGGATGTAAAGACTTGCTTTACTCGCAAGCATCGTTATTGTAAATGTTTTTTTCATTGTTATTTTAGCGATCGAAAGTTAACGATAATGTTGTTATCTCGGTGGAGACTGCCAGCTCTGGGTGACGACGCGCGTTTTCTAGCAAGCACTGCGTGACGACTCTGGCCCATCGGTCTTCGTCCTCATCTAGTTCGTAAAACAACCTCGTAATAGTGTTTATAATAAGCTACTTTCAAAAATAAATATAATTTCATTTCGTCAGACCATCTAAAAATAGGATGATATTGTAGAATAATACTACAACATTAGAATAGATATTATTTTAGAAGCTTTATCTGGGCATTAATCTCATAGCTCCATTATTACTGAACTATTAAACACAAATGTCGCGACGCACGCGACTGCTACAATACTTCATTAACGATGTATTACGTATTAATTAAGTTAACATAGGGCGCAATTATTGATATTAAGTCGGCACTAGAAACGTGTATCGCATGGAAAGTTTTCTATCGCTCGGGACGTTGTACACATTCTGATTTAGTTGAGATGAGCGTTCTAACACATTTTGCGCCCATTTCTGGAAAACAAAATGTCGCCTGCTTTCTATCGCAAAGAGGTTTGAATTAAATAGCCGGCCTAACTTCCGCCATTTTAATTTTAATATTATTTTTCTATTATTGCCATTTAAAATTTAATAATTCATTTTAATCAATCGTATTTAAAAAGTAGTCGTTGGTCTAGTGGTCGCTAGCGCAACTGCTGAGCAAGAGGTCTTGGGTTCGATTCCCGGGTCGGGCAAAGTGTTATTGAGTTTTTCATCAGGAATTTCTCAGTAGCAGCCACGGAGTCTGGATCTGTGCCCGGTTGATGGCAATAGGCTCGCCCCCTATTACATGGGACTTTAACATAACTGCCGAAATGTAGGTGTACTACTAAGTATACCTTTTCCTAACTTTGGCATGACAGCCATCATGTTATGGTATTTATTTGACGACCCGAATGGCGCAGCGGTAGTGAGGCTGCCTTACGTTCTTATGTCCCGAGTTCGAATCCCGGTTGGAGCAAATGTTTGTGTGATGATCATGGACATTTGTTTCCGAGTCATGGATGTTTATATGTATAATAAGTAGAGAGCAGCGGTGGCCCAGTGGTGGCGGCCCCGACTTACGAACAGTAAGTCGTGGGTTCGAACCTAGGTAGGCACGCACATTACTTTGTGTAATTTATTTCATCACCACTGCTCTCAAAACGGTGAAGGAAAACATCGTGAGGAAACCTGCATGTCCTAGAACCAAAAATTCTACATCTACCAATTCGCACTGGGCCCGCGTGGTGGATTATAGCCCATTCCCTCTCATTGAGAGGAGGCCGTGTCCCAGCAGTGGGAACATTATAGGCTGATGATGATGATGATAAGTATGTATTTACAAACAAAAAGTATCATTGTAGTATAACAACTATCTGGTGTCCACGACACTAGCCTCGTTGCTTAGTGTGGCACTAGATGGCGCTGTGTGTAATGTCTAGCGATATTTATATATTTATATTTATAAAGTACTTACGATAATTCTTTAAATATTTTGAATATATCCAGCACCGCAACTAGGCTTCTAACATAGCATATCGGCCTTTCTAGGCCAGTAAGCAGACGGATGGGTGATCATTGTAACATTATTAATAGAAAGGAGGGTCCTGCCCATCCCCGCAGTCGCCTCCAACGACACCCGCCGGTGGCGGTCGGGGGTTGTATATTTACGGGCTCTTTTTTTCCTTTTTAGCGGTTTTTTTCGATGCGTATTAACTCTAAGCAACTTTTAAGTAAATTATTTTTTGTACCGATTTAATTATGAAAACTAAGAATAGTTGTGTTGTGTGTAAGGTCGTATTATGATTCATCTATCGGCTTAAAATAATAATAGTTCTAAAAAAAAAAGTTAGCTCGCAGTGTCAAAAATATTCCCTGTTGTCTATAAAATCCATCCGAAATCTTATGAACAGTTTACGGCATCTACTGAGTACTTCTTTTGAGTAAATTATACAGGGGTTGTAATAATATGTAAAACTCAAACAGACGCGTCGATGTCCTACTTATTCTTGTTCCGAAAACGACGATGGATTCTGGTTCCGACTAAACTAGACGGTTTAAAAATGGCTTGTAACCATGAACTACAAATATGTTAACCATTTATTCATAAAATACGGTTCCTTTTTATTAAATAAGTGAGTTTTGTCATGAGCCCTGAACGTCTCAAAATCTTGAAAATACATTATGCTACTTTAGTAGATTTTTAAATGAAACTACTTATATAAAGATTGTTAGACATTTGCTAAAGACTAACTTTGTGAACAGTGCGAAATATAAATAAATAAATATAAATATCGCTAGACATAAGGCTTGTGTCGTGGACACCAGATAGTTGATATACTACATAGATACTTTTTGTTTGTAAATACATACTTATTACACATATAAACATCCGTGACTCTGAAACAAATGTCCATGCTCATCACACAAACATTTTGCTCCTACCAGGATTCGAACCCGGGACCCTAAGAACGTAAGGCAGCCTCAGTACCGCTGCGCTATTCGGGTCGTCATATTTTTGTACAAAGTAAAAAACACTAAAAAGCAGAACACGATTGCACGTCAATTACAATAAAAGGAGAGTGACTATCCCCTCGGCTCGTGACCAAACTTGCCAGCCGCGTGTCACAGGCATCGGTAGGGTTGTGTGAACTTGTGTGTGATATGCTAACTCATAACGACATTTAGCAAGTGTGGGGACTTAAATTTCAAAAAATATTTTCGCATTGAAAACTTTTTTACTTTGCTTTTATTTTATCACTATCATACTACGATTAAAGTTATGCGGACGATTGCAATACAATCCAACCCAATAACACTTTGCCCGACCCGAGAATCGAACCCAGGACTTCATGCTCAACAGTCGCGCTTGCAACCACTGGACCAACGAGGCAGTTTGTGGTATAATAATACATTAATATTTTATTCTTAACTCAGTTTTGCTTGGAAATCCCGTTTTGACATGTCAGCATTGCATTCGACGATGATTTTTGCAGGTAGTATTTTTCTACACTGGCCTGCAAAAATAAGTATCACACTTTTAAAATTGCAATAACTTTTTAAGTACACAAGATATACTTTCGAAACAAAAAGGACTCGAAAAATAGTTTAATTTTGTCTATAGTTTCAAAGAAAGCTGACAAAAATTGCTTTATAACGTTTTTTTGTTTTAAATCTCTAACTTCTATAGTTTAGGAAAAATTGAAATTTTAGTGTAGTACTTATTTTTGCAGGTCAGTTTAGTAGGTATAGGTCAACGAAGACGGCGTTTGTTTTTGTTTTATCATGTTCAGATATGGATACTCGTTATGTCTGCGAAATTTCTCTAAGTAGCTCATATTATTTGATTTAATACAGTCATATAGTAAGGCACTGTTAGGTACACCCCTGCCTAACCCAGCAAGGATTACAGGCGTGATGTTATGTAATGTAGTAGGTACAAAAAATGTCCATTTCTTATCTACATCCATTTCGCAAATACTCTCCATTGCATTTCCCATTCTATCGTCGCTCGGCAATCCCCTCATGTCCGAATTGATGGCCGCGAGCCGCCGGCATTGCAAGGGTTGCCCGTGATATGCAAAACTCATATCGACATTAGCTAAGTTGAAGAGGGGCCGCCTTCATTATTCCGCGTCACATGCAACCCCCTTTAGAAATAGGGATGACGCGTTTTGCTTGTTGAGATATTATTATTTGGTGGTTAGGTATTGTTTTATGAGAGAATATGGTAGAAGTGTTTTTTCATAGAAACAACACAATCGTCCAAAGTCGTCGTTGTCGTCGTCGCGTATCGTTCGCAATTCGGTTCAAGTACCTTGTTCTTTTAATTTAAATACTAGAGAACTGGGCGCCTGATGACGGACGGCGCCGCAGAGGCCGACCTAGAAAGAGGTGGCGAGATGATCTGGACGCGTCTCACGAAGGCTGGCTCAAGGTTGAGTAGGAGTACAGTAGGTACCTGGAAGGATATGGGGAGGCCTGTGCCCAGCAGTGGGATATACAAGGTTAATAACTAACAAAAAACGACACGCTCTTAGAGGTGTATGAATTTACTTTTTCAAGGTCAAAGTCATTCCTGCACCTTTATGCGCTAGGAGGGTTGTATTGATGATTTTGATGATTATATTTCTATAATTACATACGTGTTACAGCCGCGAATCATATTTTAATCAACATACAACCTGACACTGACCTGGAAGTTGCAAAAAACGTAAGAAAATTTCAATTTCGCGGGCTACCCTGGAGCATCCACCTTAAAAAAGCTGAACTCGATTTACTCAAACCATTTATTTCAATTTTTCAATCGCACTACCATAGGCACTCCAAAATTGTCAAAGAGTCGTTTAATCAAAAACAAAACGTGAATCTTAGTTGCCCATTCCAAAGCGTAGATCTCTATAGAGAAAAGGTTGAAGTCCTTAGTTTTATTATAAGACGGTAAATACTATCTTCGAATGTTCAGTTCTGAGTTCAGTTACGTTACCGACCCTAGTTCGTGCAACAACTACAACACCAAAAAAAAATACAAAAAAAACAGTGTGTCCGACAACCCTACGACATCGGCAGATCTTTGAGCCCCAGCTCTCAGCCGGTCACCGCTGTTATCTATGGAAACCATAGAAAAAAACTAATTACGACTCCCCATTGACGTTTGAAGGGGACACTGTTTACTACCGCACATGAAAATAATTGCTATTTGCATACGATCCTTTTAATGTTTACTTTAATTTCAGTATTATTACCTAAGTAAGGTTTCATGTTATTAAGACACATTTTCTTCGCGTCGGAAACAGACGTTTCTTGATATTTTCAGTATTTCAGATATTACTACTTTTGCGAATAGACAAAAATCTGGCTGACACAAACATAAAATAATGGACTTTTAAAATAAATCCAAGTTTTAGTTTAGTAGATACCGTTGATGTATCTATTTGTGGCCATAATTTTTCTCTGATTTACATAAGTCTATGTTGTATCAAAGATCGCTTGCATAAGTAATTCTGTGTATTCTTTAGCTCTATGTTAATTCATTAATCTCCCCCAAACAATATGTGACGCACCCCTAGCTTAAAGATTACGTCCGCGTAGCAACTGTGTAGCCATTTGAAAGAAAATGATTCGCTACGTCGCGGCGTAGGCTGCTACGCGCTACGATCTGGACGTGCAAATTGTGTCGAATAGTTAATTAACTCAACTTTGTTATCAACCTACGATAACAAAGTTGTATTAATTAACTTCGACACTACTTCGTTAACCTTAATTACTTGCCTTCCAATTTAAACGCTCGAACTATTTAATGTTTCATTTCGGCACGGTTTATACCATTGGACTTTTTTTTCAATCGTCTAATTTTATCATTTTGTCTACTGTGGGCCTGTAATGAATTTGTCACATTCAAATACCTACGTTTATTTGTGACACATAGGTAAAAGTAAGTATATGGTGATGGGGTTGGCATATCCGTATGGATAAAAACCCCTTTTTGTTTGCAAAGAAATAAAAAAAAAAGTATATGGTGTTATAAAAAAGTTATTGCTTGTTCTTGCATAAAAATATGTGCTGCCTGCAAGGCGTACAAATAATGTTTGCACATTTATAGGTAGTGTTCGCGACGAACGTCACCAAATTTAAGTGTACATAGTGTTTTTACCATAAACATATAAAGTCAGTGATATGGGCAATAACAGTGACAAGTAAATGAGTGAAACAGTGATTTAGAATTAGCAAACAGTCGTCTACGTACGCGCTAGACTCACATGTACTCGCAAGTGGAGCTTTAAAGTCTTAATTTAGTGAAATCCAGGTAGCCTAGGTTGCGACCTAGGCCTGGATATTGTATTTTGTTTAAAAATAACTTAGTCCCTTCAGGAAAACCACTTGTAGAGAATGTGACAGTCTAACGCGTCATCTTCGTTTTAGCGTGTAAAATTTTGTCTAACAGACTGACAGTTGAAGGATCATTACAGGCTGAAAAACATAGACTCGTAAACATTAATAGTAAAACTCGATAGGTCATATACTTTCCTAGTATATGGCAATTATATGCTTGCGGTCTCAATGACGGTTTTCATGTAAACTCAGCTGAAAAGATCCTTCAATCAGCCAATATTAGAAAGATTGTATAGTTTCTAGTATTATTTCTTTAAAGACAATAAAGATAATTTTATTTTTGTACTAGTAGATAGATAACTCTACCTAATAACTTGTGTTATCTTGAATATACTCAGATATAAGCACAAAGTTATATTATTTGTGAAAATTGTAAAACTTTATAGATGAATAATTTAATAAAAATTTTCAAAATCAGGAAGCGATTCATGGCTCTCGTTACAGTATAGTCCCGGGGTACAATAGAGACCCAAAACCCAGATAGAATCGTAGTCATCAGTACGACAAATATGCCTTTATAACAGTGAATAAACAGCAAAAAGTAGTGCGGTGAAAGTCCTGAAGTTCCGAATCGCTTCCTGAAACAGTAATGAAAGTTTATCAGTGTTATTATTCCCAGTAACCCTCTTCCCCATATAACAAATGCCTGAGGTAACCTGAATCTACAGGTGTAGGACGTCAGCGCCGACTAGGAGCGAAGAACACGTGCGCGCAGTGCAGTATACATAGGCACATAGTCCGTTAGGTACACGCATACATCCTCGCGCCTAGCGATCACGCCCGTCCGGCACAGGTAGTGCTGGTTGTAGTTTTTATGAGTACCAATAAAAATGTTAAGGTGGAAGCGCCTTGTCGCTCGAAGCTTTGTCGTCTCGGTGTGGGTATTATAGTACCTACCTCTAAAATCGTCTATGACTCAATAACTTCTACCATGTCTCCCTCAGAAGCGTCAAGTCCACCTGACTCCTGAGCAAGCAGCAGAGCTATATAAGAGCCACTACGGCAGTCATCACTTCCCCCAACTCGTGGCACATATGGCGAGCGGACCCATCATCGCGATTGTTCTCGCAACGAAGAACTGCATCGCGAAGTGGAGGACTCTCATGGGACCTGCTATGTATGTTATCAGTTCAGTGGTGGTCTGCTATAGGCTGGTACCTGGGTAACATAATATCACGCCTGTAATGCCCGATGGGTTAGGCAGAGGTGTACCTAATAGTGCACCCACATTTCGCCAGTTATGTTTAAGTCCCATGTAATAGGAGCCTATTGCTATCAACAGGGCACAAATTCAAATTCCGTGGCTGCTAATGAGAAATTACTAAAAACCTATAAACATGCCCGACCTCTCCACCCGACCGGCACAGTAGTCGCGGATGTGAACAGTAGACCAGCGAGCCAGTCGACGACGTAGACTGGTAATGACTATAAAATGCAAATATCGGAAGAAAAACAAAACTTTATCGCCTAAAGGAATGTGAATGCGCGATGTTTTTGGGCTTTCTAATTCAAAGGACCCAAGAAACGCTTTTCATTGTGCTTCATCACTACGTAGTATAAAACAAAGTCGCTTTCTCTGTCCCTATATCCCTATGTATGCTTAAATCTTTAAAACTGCGCAACGGATTTTGATGCGGGTTTTTTTTAATAGATAGAGTGATTCAAGAGGAAGGTTTTAGTATATAATTTGCGGGCGGGCGAAGCCGCGGGCATCAGCTAGTGATAAATAAAAACAGTTTAACTACACATAGAAATCTTTCTTACCTACAAGGCTCATGTTTTCACTAGTTTACCATCGTCATACTTTGAACTGTTGGTGATGCGTTTGACCTCTCTCTGGTCGTGTCGGAATTGCTATCCCACCGGAGTTTGAGAATCAGGAAAGGGAGGGTGCACCTGTGATCGGCGCTGGTCTCAGCTAAGATCCCCATGACCCAACAGGGTCAGAGGACTATTAAATGGAAGGTTTTGTCTGCCTTTTTTTGTTTGTAGGGTACTGGAAGCTCAAGCGTATTGGCCAGATAGCTTGCGAGCGTGTTACGGTCGTCGCACTAAGTACGGAGATTACTTCAACGGTATTCATGGCAGCGAGAATCATGCTGAAGCAATTCGAGAGATTCATTTCTTCTTTCCTAGCAGTAAGTTTTATACTAAATAATATAGTTTTATACTAGGCAATATTCCAGTCACCAACCAGTAGGACTTGTATCGGTATCGTATTACCCAGTATCTACTAACTGGGTTGTGGAGGTCAGATAGGCAGTCGCTCCATGTAAAATAGCTCAGCTGCAACCGGCTAGACTGGAAGCCGACCCTATCATAGTTGGGAAAAGGCTACACAATGACTAGGCAATATTATTTAAGGGACTGGGAAATGGGTAGTTTATTCACCGGTCACCAATGGAAAGTAAGGATACTCCGAATGGACAGATGTAGCTGTGGCTGTGGCTGTGGTGTGTGTGTTATAGATAAAAGTATGTAAATCTATGCAGACTTTGCGATAGATTATGCTTGTGCGATGTGTGCGACTTGTTTTTCGTATATGACGGTATGTCAACACGCCTCTCCCCTCCGAACCCACCTCCGAACTCTCTGAAGAACTAGAGATTTGACCTAATCGTAATTTGCAGTTCAAAACGTAGTGTTTCACTCTTCTATTCAACCAATGTTTCGATTATGCGTTACTTTTTTTCCACTACATGTGTTTGCGCTTGACCGGAACTCGCCTGATGTAATCGATGATACTTAGTTGTTATCTGAACGATTAAAACATATCTTCTATTTCCTCAGTGATAATAGGGCCACTCGTCCACCACTGGCAAGTAAACGATTACATACAGAAGCACATAACGCCAACCTTACTGCCAGCATTGACCGCGTTGGCCCACGAACGGCCAGCAGAGCCCATCCTATGGCTGGCCGATCATATCCGAAAGCATAACCCGAACGAACCCGAGCTCGCGCCGCAGACGCCGGAGCAGAAGGACGATATACGCTGTCATACACCACAACCCTCAGAAGAGTCGCTTATGAAATAGAAACTCGGTAACCAGCCGCACAGTTCTTTCACAGTTTCTTAGTTGTTCTTCTTGTTAGTGTGGCGATTGCGATCTAAATTGAACCTGCCCATCAGAATTTGGCAACGAGTTTGTCACCCTCAGTAGCATCATCAGCATCCATTAGCTCCTGTAATGTGCAATTAAGTAATAGGACAGGCAGGAACCTATGTCATATGATTTGTGCAAGAACACCACGTTTACACTATGTTTGATTATGCACGTCTGTCAAAGACAGTGATTTTTAACAACATGTTTTTATTTAGCTTCACTATGTAAAAAAAATCCCTTCGACAAGCCGCTGGAGGAGGTAGATATCGAAACCCTTAAATTAAAAATTGTAAGAGTAAACAATTTGCTTTAAAAAAAATATTTTTGACGGTAAAAATGTATAAGTACCGTTTTGGAGATATATTTTTTTTTTTCCAAAAAAATTGTAAATTTCTACTCCCTCCCCAAGTTAAGGGTTGCATCAAAAAAGTTTAAATTTAAAAGTTGTCCCTATACTTACTCGGAATGATAAAAATGTTAAACGGTCCAAAAATTTTCCATAAGCTAAAAGTTATGGCCATGAAACTGATTTTCAAAAAACCGCCTCCCTGCTTCCCCTTTGGACGAATTCCGCCCATTCACGAACTTAACCTACGTTTTGACCCTTTCGGCTTTTTGGCCAAGTTTGAAAGCAATCGGTGCATAATTGCGACCTGTAGTGTGGCTAAATTTTGCTTGGCGCCTCACATACCAACAAACATGTTTTTAACCGGTGGTTGATTTGGGCTCTAGGGGTCATACCATGAATCATACTAATAGACTATGGTGAAATTTTCGGAAAACTCGACTTTAGGTGCAAGACCAATAGGTAGATTTTTTCTGACGAAATCTACCTAAAACTTAAGTTAAAATTGGCCCACTTCTCGGTTTCCGATTGAGCTGAAATTTTGCATACATTATATAAGTGTCGTCATTCTAAATCCAATAATATGACACTCTCAAAAGATGGCGGACTATAGTAGGGCCAATTTAATAGACCACAATTGACACTTCATCAAAATACATTAACGTAACCTTGTAACGGCTGGGATAAAATATTATTTATTTCTTCAAAGTTAGAACTGAACAATTGCTTAACTGTTTTCAATTACGATTACATATTTATTGTAATAATGACAAAATAAGGTAACTTTAAAATGTAGTAGTACTAAACTGACAGATGTCAAATGTGGTCTATTAAATTGGCCCTACTGTAGTTATTTTCTATGCATTCCCATGATATGCGTATCAAATGAAAGTTTGCCGAGAAAAATAGGAGAAATAAAATGACGTCACTCTAGAGCGTGTTATTTAACTATAACATATTTTTTTCGTAACAATCAACTGCTGCCTAGTTGCATAGCTGTCGAAGTACTGTAAATATGAAGTTTGGTTTTGAGCACCGTCTCTGTCGCATATACGTGTCTGAAAGTTTCTTTCTAGAGCTCAATGATTGCTGTTAACTCTAGCTTGCTTATTGTAATCGTAATCTTTTTTTTTGGTAGGTATAGCTTTATTTTGATTAAGAATTTGAAATTGCTACTGGTGTTTTATTTTTAGATTATGCACTTCATCGTGCACTTTTTTCACAGTGGGTGCCTGTAAACTGTCGTCGTCACCGACGCAGGCCCAAGAAACGCTGGCATGACGATTTAGACTCGTTCCTGATGAGACAGTTGGAATGGAACGGGGGAGGCCTTTGCCCAGCACTGGGACAGCATAGGCTAATAAAAAAATGCACTTCATTTAACATAACAGTGGCCGGCCGGCGTTTTTGCTGAAATCTGCACATGGTTCAGAAGCTTACGAATTATCTAGTAGAAAATTTATGGTTCGTTTACGTCGGGGACAGTCACCTTGTGGAAGGTAAGGCTTAACAAAAATCTAAATAATGACAAAAAAAAACACATCATTTACTTTTCCCAAATTTATTTATAGAAAACAGTTTACAAATGAGCTATCACAGGCGTGTAACTACAATGTCGTTGCAAATATAATATGATGTTAGTAGCGATTGTTACTGGTTACTTATGACGGTTACAAATTGTCAAGAATTACGAATAACTTAAAAAAAGAACTAAAATAAAAAATACACTTAAAACCATGTTTACTCCGAAATGCCATTTAGATAATTCTCACTTGATGTTTTTCTAATACATGTTATGACAAGTGGTTCACAATTAATAAATATATTTTACGTGATATATCTAAACAACATTATGAAGCAAGCTACATTAAACAAAACATGATTGTGACTTTTTATTTCGCAAATAAGTACACTTCTCCGCGTAAATTTTTCATCACAAAAATACTTTCCTATTATTTCAATAATAGATTTTATTTTATAACATTTCATAATTTAATTTTTAGTTTTTCCACACTTACTAAAATTATCCAACCGTAATAACAGTCACAACATTTTTTGTTAAAATGAATCAAACTTATCACTACACGGATTTGGTAGAAAAAAACATGACTTAAGTAAAATTAATATTATAGGAGATTACAAATATCTGCTAAACACCGGGATGCGGCATCTGGAAAATGAAAAAAAACTAAATATTTTATTACACATAGGCCTAGATGGACACTTGTAAAACGTCGAAAAAGGTGCACGGTTCGCATTGGTCGTTTCCATTTTAATATCAAATATATTGACTTAGTTTAAAACATAACGATAATAAAATACAAGGAAAATCATATGAACACACATTGACGTCGAGGACTCATTGTAATTAACCTTCAAAACAATGTTGCTAATCATGAATTGTCGCGTCTTGTATGGGATGACTTTTTAAAATATATAGTCCATATTATATCAGTGAATTACAAAGAAAAGTCCGCTGTGCTCTTGATTTTTCTTGTCAAGGCACGGTAGGGCTTGAAATTATGGATTAAAAATTCTATAACATATTTTAAAAAATATCACATTTTGGAATTGTCTTTCTCGATGTCTTGGTTATTGTAGTAAACGCCTCTACAAAAACTTAACGCGTTGACTCTTATAGATATGAACCTCATTTTTACTAGCTGATCTCAATCAGAGACGCTGTTACGGTGCTTATCAAGTGCAGTGAGTTTCTTACAAAGAATTGTGGACGGCTCTAGTTGAGGCGGTGCTCGCCCGGTGTAGTGTTTAGGGTGTAAAACACCTCTTAACGAACGTACTTGTTCTCCCCGTCATTGCGATCATTGTTTTGTTCTACCAATACCTGGGAACCTTCTAGTTACGGAGATATTGGGGGTCAAAGTTCCAACATTTTGACAACTTTTTTTTTTAATACAAGTTTTTAATGTAAGATTTTTACTTTAAACACCTCCACAACCCCCGTACTATTCAATCCATCCACCAGCACAAAGTTTTGAGTGCATTACATTGAGTTCTACCACAAAACATGACTTTTCACCCCAAAAAAAAAGTCGTTTTCCAGCAATAATTTATGCGTAAAGTTTCTTAGTTTGATGTACAGAATGCTTTGTTGACGGCTTCGTGATGAGGTGGTTTTCACCCTGTATATACAGTGTGGATGGGACATCAACTCACAAGCGCTTACTACGTATTCAGGACATCATTCTGAACCACATAGAATTTTTTCATCGGTAATCTAAACTAAAATTATAAAGATTTGATGTTTTGTTTGTTTGTTACGATTTAACTCAAGAACTACTCAACCAATTTTAAAAATTATTTCACCATTTTAAAGCTACATCTTTACCGAGTAACACAGGCTATACATTATATTGATATCATGCCAATTAGCCGAGCTATTACAATTTTCGCGAGCGAAGTGCGGGCGAAGTACTACTTTAAAAATAAAACTGCTGGTCCATACATTTTGACCATGTAGGTATTGAACTTTTGTAGAAAACAGCAGATTTTTTTTTGTTTCAAATTACCGATGAAAAATTTGTATGCCCGGGGGCTATGTCTAATTTACTGAAAATGTCGTATACCGTTTGTGCGTCGATGTCCCTTCCACCCGTGTGTGTAATAAACAAGTATACTCACACAGTTAGTTCCTCTTCTCCCGGTACATATGCACGTAGGCGGCGTCGGAAGGCGAGCACATGCCGATCTTCTTGCAAACGCCCTTCGTGCCGATCTCTTCGATCAGATGGATGATGCTGTCGCCGTAGATCTCCATCATTGAGTGGCACTGTTTATGGAAAAAAGTTATAACAATGAACAAAGAAGAAATAGTCTTTTTGTGCTGTTCATCCAATCCTTTAATAGACGTTATATCAACGCTGAGGATCACTTCTCTTAAAAAAAGGCCTAATTTACGATTTGATTTTTTGGGGATAGACGAAAGGACATTTTTATTACTGCCCTTTTCGTGTTTGAAACTTTTAAAGGGTTGGTTTGTTAGTTAGTACATGGTATAGCCGTATGTTTATACATACGGCTTACCCTTATGATGACTGTAAAACCATATTATTAGAAAGAAATGTGAATGTCCGGCTCTATGATCTCCAAGCGTTGTTGAGTGAGACAAGTATTCATTACTGGTATCATATTTACAATAGTTTCTTATCACTTATGTATTGTATATCCAACCATCGTAATCCAACTTATCCATTATATGATATTTAGTCACAGTAACAAAGCATTAATTTAAATAAACACCTGCAATTTAGATAAAATAATGCTAAAACCTTTTTATGATGGGTAGTAAAGATATCGCTGCATACAAGTGCCGTTCTGAAGTATGACATGAAATCAAGTATTTATATTAAAAAGGAGTGCTTGTTTGTAACTCGAGTAGTTGGCAGAGATTTTAACATTTTATTGTTTAATGGTCGTGTTTAAAGTATTGCCATGTTTAAAAAGTATTCGAAATATATTGTGTGCTAACAACTTTCACTAAAAACTGTTGTTATTGTGTACTCATTTGATCACACATCCAAAATAATACATTACTATTAAATTGTTGGTACACGACTTAATTTCGGAAGAGCGAAGTGACCAGGCCATTTTTGTATAAAAGGCAATTTTTGTCTAAAAGGTCACTTCAACCATTGGATTATTATTATTGGATTATATTTATTGGATTGGATTGTATATTACTTGTGAAAGAATAGTACATTTTGAAGTGAAGTGAAGAAGTGGAGAAAGTTTGTTATTGCATTCGGAATTAACACACGAGCCGTAGGCGAGGGTGTTATTGAGCCGAGAACTGCAATAACAAATGTCCACGTTTATTAAACGACGTTTTTCAATACACTTTTGATGAAATAAAAATAAAAGAATGAAAAATATTTTTGTCATAAATTATTGAGACTGATTTTAATTCTCTTTTTTTTCCCGCGCTTTGCTTTCGCCAGGTTGAAGGAGAAGCAAAGGTACGAAGTCGTTAAACAGCCTAATAATATAAAAAATAGTTATTTTTTTGTATTTTTCAATTTAGAACACAAATAAATGTTAATTTGTTTATAAAAGCAAATATTAGTTTTAAATAATCATGTTTATCTATGTTATTATATTTATAAACAATTTGAATATGAATATTGCTTTGCCGAAATAAAAAAAAAAATATATTCTATAAAAATATTATATTTATTAAAAATAAAGAAAATGCACACGTGTGAAATACATTGCATGTTGAACCTAATCTTAGTGCGATCAGAACCCGTTTTCAAGGAATTGAAAAAAAAAATATTTATATCATACATTTCTCTTTTTATCTATATATATTTCGGCAGACGTTAGCTACCCTTTCATAATATTAATTTGAAACCGATTGAGGTACTTTTTCATTGATTTAAAAAGGGTTTTACTGTAGGTCACACAAATGTAATTCACATTAGGACATTTATCAAATGTTTATTTATCTAGGTCAAACGTGACGTTTGAGGGGTGCAAGTAGTTTGTGGACGCAGCTTCATGTATGACCTCATTTTGGTAATATTTCACCTGCTGCCTTGACTACAATGATTTTTAAAAAGCAAAAATGATTTTAAAATTATTTTGCTTTTATTAGCTTCACGTGTATGTAAAAAAACTTAGAAGTTTAATTTGACCCACGTCCCGGTTTCCGATTGAGATTAAAATGTTGCATGCATACATGTTTAGTTTAGATAACAATGCATGGCTGGATGACTATTTGACGTCATTCTAAATCTGTCATTGACGGCGGCAAACCCGCTGACAGAGAGCTGTCTGCTAATTTCTGTGCCAATGTAAATTATATCTAAAGAGAAATGCTTCAAACATATTCGAATTATATATTTTTTTTTGTCGGGTGGGAGCGGAGTCGTTTATGTGGGTTAAGACCTTAAATCTAATTTGGCGAACTGCCAATGATGGCGGACTGAATATCTTTCATGCATTCGCATTTAGGGCTATCAAATGAAAGTGTTTGCTGAGAAGAATACGCGAAAGCTTGTTTAATTTTTTTTTTTTACTTTAACTGGATGATAGAAATTTTTTCTTCTTAGCATATCGATAGCAACCCAAATTGAGCTGGCCCAGAATTCGGCTAGGAAATTAATATTTTCAATGACGTCTATCAGTTCCTGCAACATGCAGACAAGATACGATATAAAGTGTTTCAACGCTTGTGGAACAAAACCATATATCTGTTATTTTAGAGCACAATATACGCCGAAAGCCTGCCCTTATTCTAATTTGTTCGGGGTCGACGCAGCATGTCCTCTTCCATTCTTCTTTATTACTATCAGCCGAAAGTATTTGATGTACTTGACTATTGATTTATTTTAAAGAACTTATAATTTCCGATAGCACGTTATTGATTGCTGAAATCAACTATTCACGCAGCGTCACAAGTTAATCTTTCTTATTCTTAAGGTATTTTTGCATATCTATATCGGAATGAGAAAGACTTTTAAAATAACTGGTTTTAATGAACAACATTACATGCAATTTTGGTAACCTACGCTCGTGCACATTGGTAACGCATGCTTGTGTGCCAATCGATAACGGAATATGTCATCTTTACATTAACGATGACATAATAAAATTGTAATTGATATAAACACATGCTGATTGTGACTGTTTGTTGTGTGCCATCAGTATGACTATGGTCCGTTGCGAGAAAGCGGAATTTTGAGCGTGGGTTCCTGGGTTCAATTCCTGGCAAAGTGTTAGGAATTTCTTAACAGCAGTTTGGAGTTGGGCCGTTCGTCCTGCGCTTGATCTCTCTCCAAAATTGTCAGATTGCCATCCCGTTAAACTATGAGAATGAATAAGAGAGAGTGCACGTGTGCGACCTCACACACGCGTGCACTATACTATCTCGCGCGCCGATAGCTAATCTTCGCTGAGATTATGACTGTGAGCAGATAATTAGTTGCCAGATTACTTATTGTGCAAAGTGAGTTCCTATGTGATTGACTCGTAGTGATCAGTAACTCAGTACGTCTCATAAGTCGGTCTGGTGAGTCGGGAATAGCCAGTTGGGCCACTAGATTTAAATAATGCTGGAGATTCACACCGATGTTATAAATGCGAAAGTGTATTTTATATATATATTTATAAGTACTCAACATATCTGTCGCTCTCTTACATTTTCAGGTTTGAACAGCTGACCGGCTAACAATGTAATTTGACTCATGGATAGGATAGAATATTTTTTAGCCCGTTAATACGTTCCCGTGGAATAATTTCCGATCTCTATGATTGCGGGCCAAGAATAGAATAGAATAATGATTTATTCGTTAATGGACAGCAGCAACACAATAGAGCAACACATACATATACATATAACAACAAACAGAACAATGAATTAAACAGCTCAACTGCACTGAGCATGCCCATAACGAAAGGGTAACCAACTCAGCATTATGCTGGGTGTAAAACACTCAGCGCTGGTTTTCAGTAGGCCCCCCGCAGTGATACACGGATGCCAACCTAGTTTTGACTAATAGATTCCTTTCTCCCTCCTTTAATAATAGATAGTAGTTTGTTTGCTACTCACCCTAGCATTGTACTTGGCCGGTAAGAGTCCGCAAGATTTCTCAATGACGTGCACGATGTCACGGTCGACCTTGTCGTTGGACAGGACTTTGTGGACAGCCATCACCACTGCCTCGCATACGGCACAGTCTAGGATCTCCTCTGTTGAAAAATAATAGGTGTTAAATTTGCATTAAAAATTTAGATAATTAATGTTGGTTTGATACATGTTTTCACCACGTGGTTGTCACCTTTATCCCTTAATCAGTCCACGAAGTAGACACAATAGATAAACAATGGTGTCTCAGACAAATTGGTCATTTGACATATCATGATTTATAAATGGGTGTCATAAAAGTCGACTAAAGTATTTCAAGAAACTGAATCATTTACCCCTGAATACTGAAACGTCACTTAAAATTTAAGTAGCACTTATATTTAACAGATACTCAAGAGTGACGTTTGGCCACACGAAATTTAAAGTTTAGGAGCTGCTCAAATGTTAAGCAGCCCTTAAATTTTGAGTGACATTTCAGTATTCGGGGGATAAAGTCTTAAATAATTCAGTTTCTTTTCTTCTCAATTGAGTTGCGGTACACTGTTTAGTGCACAAAAAATTGAGAATATGATCAAAATTTTGTAAATATTTACAGTATTTGTATGGTTACAATTTGACTTCACTGGCATTGAGAAACATAACCCAAAAACCTAATAAACAATGGCTATGTCTTTTAGCAAAGTTTTGGTCAAGTCAAAAAGTGACGTACCTTTAACAGTAGCCACATTGATGGTATCACACAGCTTGAGCTCTGCGCACACTTGGTCTGGGTTCAACTCCTGCATCAACAGCGAGATCACCATGTCGGCGTACTTCTCGACGAACTGGTCGCAGTCTGAGCGGACCGACTTCGGCATGCGCTTGCACACGTTGTGGACTATCTTCTTAAATTCGTCCTGGGAAGAGATTTGGTTTTAGTTTAAAATATTTGGAAATGATCTGTACTTTTGGTGATATTTGTGTAGTCAAACGATGCGTTGTCGGTACGTTGTCACGGCGTGCGGTGACGCAACGCGGCAGTGGGGGATTGGACAGCGTTCTTGGTCACGGTGCGGATTTGATGTTTGTGCCATGTAGGACTAACTTGAGGCGCACACAGTTTGTCTATGTGTGAGTGCGTTTGTATTTGGTATTGCCACCGCACTGCACGCCACCTCCAGCCTGACACTGCCAGTCAGGGGGGGGGCAGTATTGTTTTTAAGGTGACACTAGTCGAATTTTTTTCCATAAAAATTTCGGGAAGGTATTACTCCACTGTTTGACACTGTACATCCAAAGTTAAATATGTTTTGTCTCATTATTAATTTTGTCTGTGCGGAAACACAATTGTAAAATAAAAAGCCATTAAAATGTTACGAGCTACCAAAGATTCGTTTTATCAAGAAGAAGAAGTGTCAAATTTCCAAAACAAAGTCGGTACCGACAAAGCCCATTGAATAATTCAATAAATTTTATTTGTAAGTAATTGATTTATGCAGTGGTTTTTTCATAAAACTCAATTTTCCAAAGGCCTTTTCGTATTTTTGAAGCGCGCTTTTTACCTTGAATTATCGTGCATCTCACTGAACTCGCTCTGTCGGGCACAATGCCAGGTGAGACAGCGTGCTTTTTGGCCACGCCCACCTGTAAGTTCGAGCCCGCGACTAGTGTCACCTTAATATCAAAGATTGTTGCAGTAGCGTCGTTGCGTAGGTCGTGTGGCACCCTCTGTCTTGAAATGATAGCATTGCGAAGGGATGGTCCCACGTGTACACACCTCGTTATGCTTGTCCTTAACCTCGTCCTGGATCTCCCGGAGCACAAACTCGCACACAACGCAGACAGTCTTCTGCGCCACCGGGTGCCGGATGGCGCGCCCGTTCACTGTGTTGTCGTAGATCTCGTTCGTTTCTGGAAATAAATCGAAAGAGGTTAAAACTGTAAAGATGTTAGATGATGTACTAAAATTAATGCTAAGAAATCTATTTAACTTTTGAGTTTCGTCTCTAAGGAAAACCTAATAAGAACACACAAGGATAGCTTTTTAAAAGCAAGAAACTACATTTGAATGTACCTATTATTTTGTTGAGGAAAAGGTTGTAGGAACTCTTTTACAAAATTACAATAAAAGCGAATAAAGCAATCTTTACTGAAATAAATTTCATCCACATGTCCCACTAGACTAAATTGTTGAAACTCTATTTATAACGACTTACGGTTCAAATTCACTAAACTAAAAGTGATATAAGTTAAAACGTACCGATATCATGATCCTTGTTAGTAACCACTAACATGTTGGCAGGCAGCAGCGACTTGCCCCTGAAGTTGTTCCTGTCGCCCATCAGGCGCGGGTTCTGGTGGAACTTATCGATAGCATGGTGACCGGTGATCTTCAACGGGTCCTGAGAGGATAAAGTTAGAGGTGTTATTGTTTACAGTACAGAATATTATGCTTATAATCTCCGAAAGGTTATAGAGGTGTTTCTAAAAGGTGTAAAACACCTCTTAACGAAGCTGATAGGTACTCGTTCTCCTCAACATTGCGATCATTTTTTTGTTCTACACTATACCTGGGAACCTTCTAGTTACGGAGATAGTGGGGGTAAAAGTTCCAACTTTTTGACAACTTTTTTTATTTATACGAGTTTTTTATTGTAAGTTTTTTTTAAACACCTCCACGACCCCCATACTATTCAATCCATCCATCAGCACAATGTTTTGAGTGCGTTACATTGAGTTTTACCACAAAACAGGATATTTCACCCGAAAAAAAAAGTCGTTTTCCAGCAATAATTTTTGCGTAAAGTTACTTAGTTCGATGTACAGAATGCTTGGTTGATGGCTTCGTGATGAGCTGGTTTACACCCTGTATAGTACACGCACATTTCCTTACGTTACGTTTAACTGGATGGCACAATATGAGACTCCGGACTACTGTTACTGACAAAATTTCTGGCGGAAATACTAACAATATTTGCCCGATATTTGACCCAGAACATCATGTTCACAGTAGGGTCTGCAACCACTTTACTAACAAGGAAGTCAACTCAGTTGTGCACTGCACCCGGGTCTTAATATAGGCGTTCTGTTTTTTTGCTGTAGTGAGCACGTACTGAACAAGGTCCTTGGATGTATGACAAACCCAACTACCTATTTCCGCCGCCAAATTCTCGTTTGGGGTATGGGCGCCATTGTTATTAAGAGGGCTATCACATTTTTTCTTGTATTTGAGTGTCTTATTAAGAGTCTAACACTCAAATACAAGAAAAAAAAAAGATTTTTATTTAAAGCGCCATATCTAAACCACAATCACACATCAAAAGTCTCAATTTAGATGTGTGATTATGGATTAGATATGCCCACAAAATTAAAAAAAAAAAATGCCCGAGAATGTTTGATTATTTCTCTAGGGAGCGCTCTAAATTAAAAAAAACGAAATTTTTCTTGTATTCGAGGGTTAGACTCTTAAAACACTCAAATACAAGATAAAATGTGATAGACCTGTGTGTGTGTGTGTGGTGTGGCCAATAAGAGTATGGATATGGCTCTGATTGTCCACCAGATGGACAGACGGCGCCTTGAGTATCAAATAACATAATATAGCTTACCTTGACCTCATCCTTGCACAGTTTCAAGTACACGCATATTTCCTGCGCGTTCATGTTGGCCACCAGCATGTCGACCAGCTGCGGCGCGTACGTGTCCACGAAGTCCACGCACTCCGTGCGCAGCTTGCTGGACAGGTGCGTGCACAGGTTGTCCAGGGCTTGGCGGATGCTTTCCTGTACGATCAGGAGGTTATCATTATCTGCCTAGCTTTTTCTCTACTATGTTGGGGTCGGCTTCCAGCTGCCTATCTGACCTACACAACCCAGTTAGTCTTGGGCAATACGATACCCCTTGGTAAGACTTGTTGTCAGATTTTTTGGGCCACTGACTACCTGTAACGACTGTCAAAGTTGTATAATTAACAGCTGGGACCAACGGCTTAACGTGCTTTCCGAGGCACGGAGGAAACTCGGTATGTAATGGGTGGTCACCCATCCACAGACCAACCTAGGCAAGCACGGCTTAACCTAAAGATCGACCCGAGCGGCTGTTATTATGTAGTCACGAGCTCCTCAAGAGGATCAGGTAGGATCAGGAGGTTATGGAATCATTAAATAGGAAATTAATAAATACTGCTAGTCTGCCATTTTAAAGTTACAATAAAGGAGCGGGTAAAAATAGGTGACATGTCTTGAATCTTTGATTCTAGAACATGCATGGCTGGTTTTCTCGCGATGTTTTCAGCAATGTAAAAGATTGTTGAAATTTACGAAAATTGGAACAATCCTTGACGTGTTTTAAATCCATATGATGAAGTTTTAGGGGGCTCTATTTCCAGCAATAGACATCTAACGGCTAATAATACGATAACGATGTGGCTAAGTTTCGAGGGACCTACAAACTTCATTCAGCAATGGAAGTCTTTGGGTGAACTTGATGATGACGATAAATCCATGTAGAACATACCTCAGTGCGGTTGTTCTTGAGCATAGTCTCGAGTTGTTCGACAGCGAACAAGCACAGAGGACAGTTGGACTTGTCCGAGTTGATGTCCACGCGACGCACCTCGCCGGCCTGCGGGCAGATACCGATAGCGGGGCAAACCTGAGGAAAGAAACGTTACACTGTTATAGGTATACTCTTCTTGCGTTTGAGAACAATTTATTTAGCAACTGGTTTTTTTATTTTTTTTCGTATTCCACTTCATTCGTGTTTACAGGGTGTAAACAGACTCTTCACGAAACCGTCAACCAAGCATTCTGTACATCAAACTAAGTATCTCTACGTAAAAATTATTGCTGGGAAATGACTGTTTTTGGGGTGAAGAATCACGTTTTACGGTAAAAGTCCATGTTACCGCACTCAAAACATTGTGCTGATAGATGTACTAAATAATACGGGGGCCATGGAGGTATTTAAAGTAAAGTTATAACATTAAATACTAGTACTTAGAAAAGAACCTCGTGAAATATTTTTAACTTTGACCCCCAATATCCTAACTAGAAGGTACCTAGGTATGCCTTTCAGCATCGTTAAGGGTAATTTTACAACCCTTATTGTTTATGATATTTAAGTAAATACCTTGTAGATAGATATACTCACAGTAGCGGGATCGATCCTCTGCACCAACAGAGCGACGACGGCGGGTCCGTACTGCGTCACGAACTGTTTGCATTCACCGTTCACCGACTGCGGCAGTCTGTCGCACGCCTTGTCTACGGCTTGGAAGATCTCGTCCTGTCAATATTTTAGTTTTAGCAGTAATATATAATACATGACATCACGCCTGTAATCCCGAAGCGTTAGACGATGGTGTACCTAAGAGCACATCAACATTTGGCCAGTCATGTCACACAGTTAAGTCTATGGCTATCAACCAGGTACAAAATCCAATCCAAACTCCCCTACTCTTATAAAATGTTTTGTGATAGATTCCTATAAATAGGCGAGACGACAAAAAATATCTAATTAGTCCGTCAGTTAGTTTATCAAAAAATATTTGAACCGTGTTTTTTCTTTTGTTACGTAAACCAAAATTGACGAAGATACGATGCTTTTAAAATTCTCAATACGTCACGCCTAGGTATAATATTTAGCTAGTTCTGACGTCATGAGCCCCCACTCCCGAGTTTTGATGCGTTTTATCTTTTGTCAATATTAATTGATTTACTAAAACAAAAAATAGGTGTCCATTAATTTCCAATACTCTAAACTGACGGACTAAATAGATTTGCAATTTTTTTATACTGTCGTCATGCCTATTGCAGCTAAAGCTAAGCAGACTGTGCGTACAAATGTTTAAGAATGAATGCTTCTTCTTTCCCTCTTACCTCGGTCCTGGTGTCGCTGATCTCCACCTGCAGGTAGTGCAGGAAGTACTGGCAGAAGGAGCAGGCCGCCTTGCCCTGCGCCTGCGGCAGCGACACGAACATGCGCTCGATGGGCAGCGGGGCTCCTTCCGCTGGGAGAGCGAGCACGTTGCTTTGTTTCGCGATGGGGACGCGGTCCAACTAGGAAAGAATAATGAAAAATAATGTGATTGGAAAAATAGGGTATTTTACTCTATATGAGAAAAAATCTAAAATTATATTATTGAGATAGCTTAGGCAAAACGCAGTCGGAAAACGTTAGTTTTAGTTTATAAAATAGCAAACTAAAATTTAAAATTCAATTCAAAGGTTTCAGCTTTTTTAATCTGTTTCATAACACCATTATAGTATTCGCCATGTTATTACGTCATAAGGCTATGTAAACATAGAAGTGTCAACTGTCAACTTCAAATATCACTGCATTTGTTTACATAGCCAACTGACGTCATGACCACAGAGCAATATGGCGTCCATTGCGTCCAGTGTTTTCGCCAAATTACGCGCGAAATTTGAAAATGGTAAATTTAAATGCATTTTTATTGCACTTAACGATTGAATAAAAATTTTGTGAATTTTTTTGTGGTTCATTAGCACTATAGAAACTAATTGAAACACTTTTCAAAAATGGGTGTAATACCCTATTGCGACAAAAGTAACTTCAGTTATTTGTTGCGTTTCAGCATGGCAATAGTAGTTATAGTCACCTACATGTATTAAAAGAATAAATTTAAAAAAAAAAAACAAAAAAAAAAAAATTAAAGTCCTGAGTCGGCGACATCTAACGTGATGGTATTGTAGTTGTTGCGTTATAGTATGGCAATAGTGGTTTTAGACTTACCTACATTTATTAACGTTCTAAATTTAAAAAGAAAAACGAAAGTAAAGTTTTTTATAGTACTGAGTCGGCGACATCTAACGTAATCGACAGCTTTTACCAAGTAAAAACGATACGTTTCTTTGTTATAAGCGAGGAGATATAAGGGATATGGTAATTGCCACGTTAAAAATAACACTTTTACCTACCTTTTTATGAACTTGAAGGCTGTTCACCTAAACCTAGTTCATAAAAACCCTTTATTTCAAATCACTATGATATCCTCAGACGTGGCAGTCCTTCAAGTAATCGGTAAAAACGTTGCGAGCAAGTTCTTTACAATACTATCATTATTTATCGCTGAAAATATTCGTCTTATATCCGGAAGTGGCGTCGACCCGTAAAAGCACACGCCATTTCCGGTTTTATTTCTAGTTCAATTACTGCGGTTGATTGTTCTCACCAAATTGTCTAATGGCAGTGTATCCAACATAATAACATTAACATACACTTCGATTCCAAAGCATAAAACCAAAAAACGAAACAAAAGCGAAAAGGGACGTTCGATTCTAATTTTAAACTCAATAGAACGCAATATCTCACCTTATCATCGCCGATCAGCTTAGTGGACACAGTCTTGCCGGCCAGCTCCCCCGCCACGAGCGGCGCGATGGGTTCGTCCGTGTTGTTGCCGCACACACCGATCATGCTGCACAGAACATTCGGCTGCAAGTCCTCCACGAGGTACTTGTAGATCAGAGGGTAGTACTGCTCGGCTAGGTGGAGGCATTCGTTCTTGAAGTTGCCGGTTTGCTTGCAGAGGCCTGTGGGAGTGAAGATTTTGTGATGATAGACTTAACCAACGGTTGCTTTGCAATAGAGTTCATTTTACAACGAAAGTGAGCTCTGATTAGATTTTTGGAATGGATGAATGTTTGTTTGAAAGATCGTTATTTTTGCCAGTAGAGTTAAGGCATTGAGTGTGTATATGATACTAATAAGGTCTCTGATAACCCAGAATGGATGAACGGAAGTTTTCAGGTGATTGATCAATGTCAATGTATGTACAGTCGTGGTCTTTTCCGCCTGATCAGTTAAAAACTTGTTCGTTTAAATCATGCGGAGGCGCCGAGCCACGCCCCCTTTAACGTTTAGGCCTATTAGAAAAGCGTTAATTAGGCGTCCAAAATAACAATAACTCTCGTTTGGCGTGCGTCGTCAGTGCGCTCGACCGATCGGTATTGTCTTTCATTCATTATTTCTATACAAAGCCAACGAGGCGGGGCTAGAGAGCGTTTCTATGTAGCATGTGCAAGCAAAAATGAGCTTAGTGGTGATCAGGCGGGAGTGTCCACGATAGTACGTAGTATGTTTTCGCATGTGTGACGAGGCTTTATAACTTAAAGGTTAGACTATAGGGAGTCTAAAGCCATGCACAAGGTTGAAAACAAAGATGTCATTAACCAAATAAATTCTTATTATTGACTTAACAGAACTGGCGACATGTGGATGTATCACACAGAGGTTCACCTATGTCCAACTCTTCGGGGACTACAAGCGTGATGTTATCTCACACAATTTGAGACTTACCTTTCAGAACCCTGTAGAACTCGACCTCAGTAGTGTTGGCGACCATGACGTCACGCAGGTGCTTGACCAGCTGCTCACACAGTTCGCAAGGCACGTCACTGGCAAACAAACAAAAGGTTATCAGCACAAAGAATGTCTAAACCAAGCCTATAATCATGTACTTATGACATTTATTTCAGTCAAGAACATACGTCAATAGGGAATATGCATGTATTTTTTTCTTCACATAGATCAATAAAGTAAACTATTAACCCAAGAAAATAATAAAAAGTTAAGCTCAACCATTGCTTGTCGCTCAAAAAAAAAATTAAACTTCTACAATTTTCTACGACAGTTCAAACGTCCGTGACTGTCGCGGCCATTCCTGTCAAAGCAGTTGACGTCATTTCCCTTGTTTAGATCTTATTTTTTACCCTTAAGGTAGATGCTCCAGGGTAGCCCGCGAAATTCAAATTTTCTTCTTTTCTTCAAAAATCATCAATACAACCATCCAAGTTCATAAAAGTCGAGGAACGACTTTTTCAAGGTCAAAATCGTTCCTCGACCTTTATGAACTCGCAGGGTTGTATTGATGATTTTGATGATAATCATTCTGTAACTACATACGTCTTATAGTCGCGAACAATATTTTAATCAACATACAACCTAGCACTGGTCTACAAATTGCAAAAAACGTAAGAAAAATTGAATTTCGCGGGTTACCCTAGAGCATCCACCTTATATAATAATATTACTAAATGTTTTTGTGCTTTATTCAAGCAAACATTGCAATAACAATAATAGTAACATCTTTGTGAAACTTTAAGTAGTTTTCAAATAAAATTGTTTCTTGTACACAAAGCGTTTGACGTCACTACCGGCGACGATGCGTTTTGAATTTGCGTTCCGTTTCACCAAAAACACGCTACATAAAATATTAAAACGTAAAATAAATGTCGTATTAGAAAATTAAACAAGTGTACCACCGTGTTTATATGGGCCAATACAAGGCATTTTTAAGAAATAAAAAAAGTTTTGAATTTCTGCATATTTTCTATTGTCCTTAATCATCCATCTCTGAGACGAAATTTGCACTACTGCCTTACCTACTAACACTAGGTAAATTTCAATAACATGCAATGATATAATACACACATAAAGATGAAATATAGGTATAGTACCGGGACAAAAAATAGCCTATGTGTCAATCCAGGCGGCCTAGCCAAGTTACAAACGTTTTATATCGATTCTCTTTCTACAATAGTAAATGCCTCGGCGTAAGCGATTGTAGAAAGCGCTAAATTGGTAGTCAAGTTGACACGACTGAGTCGACTCTAGTTCTCTAATGTTTGTAGAAAAAACCTACACTTAAGTCTATGGTGAGCGTTCCTACCAAAGAGTTTAGCGATCAACATTGTAGAAACGATAACTTCTATTCTAGCATTTTGAACAATGTAAACTTGTCTACGAATTTTCTATTCGTTTTTGTCGATCACGTGATTTAACGTTGAGATGATGTCATTCCCATACATTTGATTAGTTTTCTACTAGCGTTAACGATTGTAGATTGTCAACTTGGCTAAGCCTGCAGGTTATAAACATCTGTGTGCGAAATTTCATCCAAATCTGTTTAGTAGTTTTTGCGTGAAAGAGTAACAAACACCCATCCTCACAAACAATCGCATTTATAATATTAGTAGGACTGTAAATATACTGGCCTGCAAAAATAAGTATCACACTTTTAAAATTGCAATAACTTTTTAAGTACACAAGATATACTTTCGAAACAAAAAGGACTCGAAAAATAGTTTAATTTTGTCTATAGTTTCAAAGAAAGCTGATAAAAATTGCTTTATAACGTTTTTTATTTTAAATCTTTAACTTCTATGCTTTAGGAAAAATTGAAATTTTAAAAGTGTAGTACTTATTTTTGCATGTCAGTGTAGTTACACCTCTGCCTAACCCGTCGGGGAATGCAGGCGTGAAGAACCATAGCAGCTTTGAGTAGACTTGTCCCAACTGACGACACGACTATGCATTAATGATCGCGTAGCCGAATAAGCTCAACGTGACAAGGCTTAATGATGCTATCCTAAATCTTGAAATCTTAGCTATAAGATCGAAATTCGCATTTTTTGAGTGCTACATACTTGTTTGGCACAGCTGCAATGTCTGCATTCGGGAAAAGCTGCTCGGTTTGCCGAATGAAAAACGAATTAAATCGAATTGACTTTGTTATTAAAAAAATACTGTTAAAGGCAATATCGAATCGATGAAGTGTATAGTCTTACATCCCGAGTGACGTAACATGTTCTACAAAAGTGTGGACTTACTCAGTAGGCCTGAAGTCAGTAAACTGAGCGGGGAAGGTGAAATCGTCGTGCTGATGGAACTTGTACGCGCACTGTCCGCTGACGTGGCACATGCTCTGCGGAGTGAAGTCCTGCTTCACGGCCTGCACGATGTTCTCGTAGTACTTGAAGACGAGCATCGAGCAAGAGTCGGATAGAGAGTCCATTTTGCGGCACACCTGGGAAAGATTATTAAAAAAATTCAATGATTTAGCAGTAATTTTATACAAGCAAATAAGTTTTGATCCGGCACGAAGGACCAAAAATTGTAAGGAGATGTGAGTACTGATTTTACACAATATTTCCAGAAACAGTAAAGTAAGATTTTTTTTTACATTACAATCGGCCCATAATTTTACCCACACCTGGGACTCGGGCTTTCTGTCCGTGAGAAGGAGTGGACAATAGTCCACCACGACGACAGAATCAATTGAAAGATCTTAATGGTTATATAACACAAATGATAAAGTTTAATAGTAGCTCGCGCTTTGGATTATAGATAACTTGAAAAGGATGAACAATATTCAAAGTAAATTGTGTTCATGTGGTGGATCGCAATGGGATCACCCCCCTGTTTTACATAGGACTTAAACATACCGGCGAAATGTGAATGTATTAGGTACATCTCTGCTAACCCTTTGGGGACTACAGATTTTGTGTTTCAGTTTATTCAATTTGTGTTACCTGCAATAATCCAAGAAGGAAGTCTTCATAGCTGGTAGCGTCGAACTTCTTCCTCAACACGCCGACCGTTCGCTGACAGTTGTTGCATTCCACACGCAGGCTCAACTGGGTGTTCTGTAGCAATTAGACAAAAGACTATTTACACTTTGTCTGGATTTTGAGCTTTAACTCTAATATACGTGGGCCATACTGAAAGTTTCTGGATCTGGCTACTTACAATGACGACCTGAATGGCGCAGCGGTAGTTGCCTTACGTTCTTAGGGTCCCGGGTTCGAATCCCGGTAGGAGCAAATGTTTGTGTGATGAGCATAGACATTTGTTTCCGAGTCATGGATGTTTAGATGTATATTATGTACGTATTTACAAACAAAAAATATCTATGTAGTATATCAACTATCTGGTGTTCACGACACAAGCCTCGTTGCTTAGTGTGGCACTAGATGGCGCTGTGTGTAATGTCTAGCGAAATTTATTTAATAAAATAATAAAAAAACCAATTATGGCATTCGAAAATGGAACTCATTCGGAACTTGTTACTTTTTAATTTGCGAGACTGTCATTGGTTTTTTCACTGTGGCGTCCTTTCGAAAATTGTGTGTCGCTATCATAATGAATTTAACTCGTGAACATTTTTGTTCAATGATTTTTTATGATTTTCGCTGTGGCTTAAGTTAACAGGAGAGTAGCCAGAGACTTCAGTTGGTATTTGGTGAAGAAGTACCATAGCATTTGGTGATGAAACACCTTAGCATTTGGTGATGAAGCACCTTAGCATTTGGTGATGAAGCACCATGTCGCAGCTCTGTGTATTCGTGGTTTGGAGAATTTAGACGTGGACGTGATCATCTCCATGACGAGGTACGTGAAGGTTGGCCGGCGACTGCGGTTACAGAATCTAATATTGAAATCGTACAACTTTTTGAAACTGACAAAAAAATTAGTTGTCAGCAAATTCGTGATTTGTTAGGCATTGGAATGAGCCAAGTGCAAAACATTTTACTTGTGCATCTGAAGGTTCCGAAGCTTTGCACTCGATGGATACCACATGACTTAACGGAGGACCAGAAACGGACTGCAGTCCAGTGTTTACCGTAAACTGATAAAAAAGTTTAACGGAGGGCAGGCATTGGCTGTCTATAATATAGTGACAGGTGACGAAACCTGGGTGTACTGCTTTGAACCCGAAAGAAAAAGCCAGTCGGCAGAGTGGGTCTTTCCTTTTGAAGATTTGCGACGAAAGTTATGAAAAGTCGAAGTGGTAGAAAAATGGTTGCTTCTTTTTTCGGCAAATCAGGACATTACACGACAGTATCACTTGAAGATCAAAGGACAGTGACTGCAGATTGGTATGTCAACACTTGCGTGCCCAGAGTCTTAGAAAAAGTTCGCGAAAAGCGTCCTCGAAGCAATGTCCTCCTTCATCACGATAATGCATCCTCACATTCAGCTAAGGTAACTTAAGCTTATTTGAAGGCTGCAAATGTGCACTGATGACGCGTCCGCCTTATAGCCCGGACCTCGCACACTTTTTTTCTTTTTTTTTTCGGATGGGAAATCATCAAATGACTTCTCCCGCTCTGGGCGGAGCAGGAGGGAGTGTCAGACTTTTACTGACTAAAACCTATCCATGTTCCTTCATCGCCCTTTATGTTCCGGGGCCACGGTATCTCTTTCGAATAGTCCCGCAGCCCCGGCAGGCATCGGCCCTTGCTGACTCTCCTTGAGGCGCGCGAGGAACACTCCTGCGCCGTCGACACGGCCTGTCGTCATGAGACGGACGGACGGCGAGCTAGCCCATAGCTCCCCGTCCACAGGCCCGCGCCAAGGTGGCCGGAAGCCACCACGTGGCTCCCGACACCTGGGGCGTCTCCCGCGGCGGCCGGGACGTGAGGATCTTTCCCTGTCCTGTTCCGCCACCTCCTTCGCTGGCATGACTGCTTCGCAGAAGGAGGTGATGGCGACCCATTCCGTCTCGCTCCGGACCATGGATTGCACCAGGGCCGGGAGCGAGAGGTCGCCGCCGCCGATGGACCTCGCACCCTGCGACTTCTTTTTATTTCCAAAAATTAAAGACAAACTTAGAGGCACACGTTTTACGAGCCCTGAATCGGCAGTAAATGCGTGCCATGAAGCCATTGAAGAGGTCTTTAAGGAAGACTGGTCCAACTGCTTTGTACAATTCTTTCAGCAGATAGGGGTAAACCTATTCGTTTAAAAAAGGAGCTCAGGAGCTGAAAAAGGTAAGGTAATTAAATTACCGAAAGAAAGCATATTAAATATGTCTATAACCCATAAATCGCATTAACGATAACAGTGTAACAAAGAAAACAGACATAACTATGTGAAATTACTAATAGGGCATGCAATATATGTTGTATTTATCGGCACAATAAAACATAAATTGGCAATATATACAAACGTGGCGCGATGGAAGGTCACTCCGTCTGTGATCGCGATAACCTGATAATAATGTCGTTATGAACTACTTAGCGTGATTTATGTGAACGAAAGTACTATTTTGCTCTTGACTATAATAAAAATAAATTCACTGCTTTAAAAAAATCAGTACATAGTTTTAGCCTTGAGATTTTTAACCTCAAGTTGAATTTAAAGGACATATGGCCTTTAAATTCAACTTGAGAAGAGTTGTTACATGAGATTATGTAACAACTCTTAGCAAAAACATTCATGTTTCAACAGATCCAGTTTAACAACAAAAATAAATCAAGTTATATTTAAACTTGATATCCGATGAGTGCATCCTACGTTATCCGCATTTCCTATATTTGGTGATATTTTATAACGCAGTTTTGTACGCTAGCACAGATTAGTTGCAAAAAATACATGCAAAATAAAAATAATATTATTTCGTAATAATATTGTTTCTTTTGATATTGTAATAAATACTTGTAACAAAAATGGAAAGAACATCTTTACCGCGTTTTCGTGAATAATTTATACTTACGAAGCAAAAGCAATGTTAATTATGTATAATAAATTAATGACACGAATAATATGACATTTAATTTTGTGAATCATATTACTAAATATTACTTCTAAGTGTAGAACGTATTTAAAACACGGAACGTTTTAGTAAATAAGTTTGAAAAAAAAAAAGATGTTTGCAAAAAAATAACATTAAAGTCTTATTATGAAGATGAACTTCAAACTTGAATAACAAAATGAAACGTGGTGCAAGAATCTAATTATAACCTCCTTATAGATTTGTTTACAATATACTTACAAATCGGAGATTATCTCAATGACGCATCTAGTTCATCGTTGTCACATAACTGGGTCATCTCAAAGTGCGTACATAAGGCAACTGATTTCATTCTTTGAGAATGACAAAGAACTAGACTAAAACAAGGTTACTACTGCTAACGTTGGTGTATTTGCTATCAATTAGAGAGTATTTTTACGAAATAATAAAAGGTCTGCTTGAGAGCATAACATATAATTATCTAAGCTAAACAACCTGTATGACGTTGATAAACTCTCCCCTTACTATAACCGCATTTCAAGTTGGACTCAGTCCTACGTACTTGTGTGCACACCACACGCCTTTTCCAAATGGAGGTAGGCAGAAACTAGAGAAAAACACCTACCTAAGATCCGATCCCTACAAACTTCTTTTGCTTTGTCCAAGTTCATACATCTATCTACACACGCTCCTATTTATTAAAATATTTACATTTCTTGAGGTTTGTGACGCAATTACAAACTAAAATATACGTTCTTTGGAATTTAGGCATAAAAGATAGAGAAAGAGAAGACAACCAGAAGCTACTTACAAAGTCTTCAAGAAGTCCATCGATTCTGGCACTGTTACAGAGGCCGGCGACGGAGCAGACCTGCTGAGGGTTCATCTCGGAAGCCAGGGTCTCCACCAGCTCGGGAACGAAGTCATCGGCTAACTTCATACATTCCTTGGCAACTATGTTTACAGGGATCAGTCTGCAGGATCCTTCGAACACTTCCTTTAGTTCCTCCTGAAAAAGCAATGTTTAATTTTGTAGACAAATTGTTAGTGTTGGGAGCCGTGTGGATTTAGAAAATGTTTGAGTTACTTTACTTTCACGATAGTAATAATAATTTCCTTGTTACAAAAATACAAGCAGTAAAGGCTAGTAAAATAAGTTTTAATTTAATTTATGATGGCATAATGAATCAATCCAGCCTGCGTAGCATGACCGCCGTGGAAACGGTTTTTGTCGACGAAGAATCGACAAAATGACAGATAAATGACAGGTGAACAAAATAAATCTGTCATTTTGTGTATTCTTTCTTCGAAGAAACTCGTTTCTACGGTGGTCATGCTACGCGGGCTGAAGTTCAAAATTATAAGTTATAATGGTCAATCGTTACTCTCTCTAGGCCCAGTTTAGGGATATTTCGAATAATTATAATCTGTATTTCTAGCATTCATAAGTTATGTAATTAATTTAAAGATAATATTGTCTATCATCAGAGTGATGCACCGTTAATATATTATAGTCACGCTCGTTGCTTGTTACGGGTGAAAGACGGAACAAAATAATTAGTAACGCATTGCAATTTTACCAATATTAAAAATGGAGGATTTCACTGGAGATCACGACCATACAATTTTATTCAAGGGCATCCTACGTTATATCTTTGACCCGATTTTATTGTTTTACTTGATTTGGTACTATTATGTAAGTCTAATAAAACAATATTGAAATAAAAATTCAAAAAGTCCTATCAACAATGATTATAAGCTACATTAACTACACTATCATAATGATTCGCTACGAAATATCTACAAAACAGGAAATTAGAATGCTTCGCCCGCCCGCAAATTATATACTAAAACCTTCGTCTTGAATCACTCTATCTATTAAAACCGGCCAAGTGCGTGTCGGGCCACGCGCAGTGTAGGGTTCCGTAGTAGTCTGTTATCACAATATTATTTTAGATTTTGTTTTTCAATGCAAATATTTACCCGTTATAAACAAGCAACTACTTCATCTTAGTCACTTTATGGATTTATTCTAAGGATTTTGTAGGTAGGTAGGGTAGGTAATACATAAATAGTTTAGACAGGACATCTGTGGGGTCAGCTAGTACTAGAATTAAAGTAAGATACTCCTTATAACATCAGATATCTATCTGCCAGTAAAAGTTTCGCCAAAATCTGACCAGCCGTTTCGGAGATAACACGGAACAGACAGACAGACAAAAATTATAAAAAAAATGTTGTAGGTGCTGTATATAAATGCATTCAGTAAAAAGCAGTTTTTTGAAATTAAAAACAGACACTTCTATTTTATTTATTTGTATGGATTTTTTGACATTGGCTTACGTCCAATACTATAGTGAACAATTGCATTTTTTCCCAGAATTGTAAGATGTGAAACCAATGTTTTGTAACAATGAAATCGTACGCAACGACTTTGTTGGCTTTGTGATAATTTTTATTTATGAATGTATCCAGTTCGACACAAATGGTTGGATTCAGGTCATGCTTATCATGGTAGCAAAAACAAAGGAAAGACGTTTACGGGTGAATTGTTTACGTAAATTAATCAGACAAGGTTTTATGCAGAAACTTGCTTCCTTCTTAAAATATTTTAATTTGTGTCTATTTTATTGTGGCAATACTAAGGTGTGTTCCCATCTTGTCCTGTATAGATACAGGCATGAGTCCAGGTAACGAGGTTGCGCAAACTCATTTACATATTTAAGAGCCTAAAACACGTAGCCGACCTTCGTACCATCAAGATGGTCTACTATGCCTTGTGTCAGTCGCACAAAACGCACTTGATGGAGGCGGAAAGAGATCAACGTGCCACAAGGTTGCTGCGGGTCTTCCCTTCCGATTTCCTACAGTCGACTTATATAAGAAGTGGGATGTGCTGTCTATAAGGCAAGCTTTCGTTCTGCATACAGGGAGCCTACCTATAGGGAGCCTGCCTATAGGGAGTCCCTATTAGGGCACAGGTGGGAGCCAGTTGGTAGGCCAAATACAATAGGGAATATGCAAGAAATTCAAAACTTTTTTATTCCTTAAAATGCGTTGTATTGGCCCATATAAATCATTGTGATACACTTGTTTATCTTTCTAATACAACACTAATATAATAATAATACAATTTCATATTTTATGTGGCGTATTTTTGGTGAAACGGAACGCAAATTCAAAACGCATCGTCGCCGGTAGTGACGTCAAATGTTTTGTGTCAAAGAAACACTTTTATTTGAAAACGCGATGTTATTATAATATTGTTATTGCAATATTTGCTTGAATACACTTAGTAAAATGATTATATTAAGGGTAAAGACTTAGATGTAAACAAGGCAGATAGACGGAAGTGACGACTAACGCTATGACATGAATGGCCGCGACAGTCACGGACGTTTGAGCTGTCGTAGAAAATTGTAGAAGATTATTTATTTTTTTGAGCGACAAGCAGTCGCTGGACTTAACTTTTAATTATTTTATTGGGTTGATAGTACTGTACTTTATTGATTTAAGTGAAGAAAAAATACATGCATATTCCCTTTTCGGTGGATATAAATAATGACATCTTGATCGATACGTAGTGGCGATACTTTCCTACAAGCTTCGCTTGCCCTTAACATACGACTCTTCATGATGTTCGAGTTCTGAACAGCCTGCTTTTCTTATCAGCTTGCCATATTGTTGGCCTCTTTAAGATTAGTAGCTTATCCTCCCGTCCGTTAGTGAATCTCCAGGAGATTTATAAATGTCAATAGGCTAGACGACAAAATAAAATACAATTAGTCCGTCAGTTAGATGATCAAAAAATATTTGACCCGTGTTTTTTCTTTTGTTACGTAAACCAAAATTGACGAACATATGACGCTTTTAAATTCTCAATACGTCACGCCTAGGTATCATTTTTAGCTAGTTCTGACGTCACGAGCCCCCACTCCCGAGTTTTGATGCGTTTTATCTTTGGTCAATATTCATTGATTTACAAAAACAAAAAATACGTGACCATTAATTTCCAATACTCTAACTGACGGACTAATAGATTTGCAATTTTTTGATACGTGATGTCGTCATGCCTATTGTTTAACTATTGTGTCTACTGATTAGTCGTTTAAAGGTAAGAGCAAGCCAAGCTTTTACCGGAAGTACCGCAAGTAATTTAACCAACCGAGTAATAATTAAGATAGATACGTCTAGAAAGGAATCCAAAATACTCGGTCATTTCGTCGATCACACGATCATAAGTCGTTATGACAATTGTTTAGTATTTATAAAACAATGTAACGTGGGCGTCGTGTGACTATCGTACATTGACTTACACTCAACAAGGTGTAAGTTCAACCTCTGTTTGTTCTCAGATAGTGAGAGACTCGCGAGGGTTCACAAAAAAATACTGTCCTAGATTTGATAAATTGTTTTTGATAGAATTTGTATCTATGTATCTGTTGTGAACTGCTAATATAACTGAAAGTGAATACTCTTCTGCAACTAATCATTAACTTCCTTAATCTACCTGAATTGCACACACGTGTCCCGAACGAAACTAAGTCCATATCAGTGATTCACTTGAATTTATTAAAATATACTTTAAATTACAGTTTTTTAAAATATTTTATAGAGGGGCTGTCTATAAAACACACGCAAGTTCGCCAACCGCAAGATGTTAATGTTGAATGGAGTTCAATCCGAGTGAAAGTCGAACATATTGTGTAGAAATTGCTTCGGTTCGGTTTTGTTGTTCAACAAATACTGCGGAATCGAATGTGCCGAGCAAGTTGTAACACCCCTAAGTATGACCTACCTGTAATAAGGTAAAGCGGATACGTTGAACTCCTTTCAATTTTAAAAATATAAGAACGTTGGAATGTAAGTCTTTTTCATGAACCTAAGATCCCCATATTGTAAGTTTTACCTGTGTCTCGTTGCTCTGGAGTTGATCCCTGGCTTGCTGTACCATATCAGTACAGATCTTGCAGATGCTGTCGGTGTCTTCTGGGACGGCGTGCTTCGGCCAAACTTTCGTCACGCAGTGGTGAGTCGCCCTACATTCGCGGCCGGTGCTGGAGAAAGAAAATATGTTTTAAGGAAAATGAAGTTTAAATGGTATGCAAAAGATTGAGTTTTAATCCACAAATAGATCCAGGCTTGGATGCAGCAACGCCCTTTCACTTGCAACCAAACCAGAGACCCTACTCTCTAACGTGTCGTCCGTATATTCGCATCTATCCGTCTATCTCACTCGCACTCATCTGCAGACGTGCGCGAGAGAGAGGGATACCCTGTACTCGACATGAGTTCTGCCTCTCCACAATAGAGTCAAAGACATTATTGGAGGACGAGATGTTTGGTATTGTCATCATTCTCTTGCCCTTATCCCAATTCATTCAGGGTCGGCGCAGTATGTCTACTTCTCTATTACTCGTTAACTCATCACATACCTCCGTTCTTCCCATATCATCCTTCACACAGTCCATTCATCGTTTCATTGGTCTTTCTTGTTTTATTGATTATTTACAGTATTACTCTATGAATGAGCAATACAGGTGTACCGGCGACCTTCGCATACATCAGATGATCAATCAGTGAGGTATTTCAAACGTGGCATTTATAACCTACGCTTGCTGTTATTAAAAAATACAAGCGTTCGATAAGAAAACTACATGAGCTTGCAATTCTTTTGAGAACTAAATAAGTATTTTTAGTAAATTTCGTTTTTATGAAGACATGGTAAAATTAGTAATTGCGATAAATTAAAATTAGTCAGGACTCAAAACTGGGTTGTGTTGGTAATAGGTAATCATTAATAAATATCTTTCTGTACTTACAACCGTTGATTTTAAATAAATATCGCACATTACAGTAATTTACATGGTTATAATCTAATCATAATCTTTAATAACAGTTGTATCAAATCAAATTACGATTTCAATGTAAAACAACATTTTCCGGGACACTAAAACCACAAATTTAATTGAAACTTGTTGAAATGAATTCGACGCGTATTACTTATTCGATTATGAGGTACCAATTCAACTAGACAGCGAACGGGTTATACAATGGAGTTATGTAAACCGTTACAATCGGTTCGATTGTACCCGAATACAAGAATCGGCAAGAATTGCAAACCACTCGTTGATTTCCCGATAGGCGGTCTGCAGAAACGTAGTACGTATTACTATGGCTTTATCTAATTGAACTATTGTTTTTATGAATTAATGCTGTTAACTAGATATGCACGCGGCATTGTTCTTATGAATTAATGTTGTTAACTTATAGATATGCACGCGGCCCCGCACGCTGTTTATTTCTTATATTACCTAACGTACTAATCATGGAGTAAGAATGATGGATTTTCAACGCTGAGATTTTGCAATTATTATTACGATGCAATTTATCATTAAATTCGTTTAGATGCAGCTTAGTGTTTGTGAAAACTGGCAATTAGTGTAGTGAAACCATTTCAGAGTATAATCTGTGAACACTCAAATCGTTTAACTTCATCTCTAGTTATGAGGGACGATACGTTTATATCCCACAGAACCGGGAAGTGTGGCAGAAGAAAGGGGAGACCTATACCCAACAGTGGGTGATTCCGGGCTGATATGATGATGACGATGATAAGCAGTTCCCAAGCGATGGGCTTGCCAAAGGGATTGGTGATTGCACAACCGATTTGCAACACCTAATGCAAAATAAGGCTACTTGACTTTTACAAAACCTAGATACATTTTGCGGATACCACAAAGCCATTTTGCTTACAAAAACTCTGGTGATTTGTTATGGCAATAGATGTTACGCAATATAATTGAATAATTGTTCAAACGGATTGTATAGAAACAATAGTCGGTCAACGGATGCAGTTAGTAGATGCTAATGAAACCTATTTGTATGTTATAATTTTTTTTTGTTTTTGTTGATTAGAATTAATAAAAAATCATGGTTTTTAAAACGAAATAATTACTTACAGTGAAACTTTACTATCAATATGTTGTTGTATGTAGGCTAATAGGTGCTAATTACATATGTGTAGTAATTGATCGAATGTTACGGATAAATTATAACATTTATACACCTTTTACAAGCATAAATGAAAATATAAATTAATGTGTTTTCCTCATGCAGTAGCAGTAAACAAAATATGACTAATTAATTAATAGACTTACTAATTGAAAATACTTTATTAATGTATAACAATGAAATTTAGTGTTTACAAACTAATTCAAATTCATCCTGTTGTTGTTATTGCTTAATGCGGTTAAATAACATATATAGCTATAATACGTCATCAAATTCAACCAGTGTTATGACTTGGTGTTTTTATATAGCTGTTCAGCCGGAAAAACCATGTATTTAATATATTTTGTTGTAGGTACATTTATTTGGTGAAAATATTGTGAATTTCACAACGTGAATTTGTTTGTGAATTTTTTTTTACCTGATCAAATATACTGAATCCATGTAAAAGTTCGTGTCCTTTCACCGCGTATTTATTGCATTTCACAATGTGCACTTAAATAGGATACAAAGACATGACCATCATGGACCTTGCGGGCAGAGCAAAGTAGAAGAGAGTGTATATTTACCTGAAATTGCTGCACCAGTACGACGGTCCCCAAGTGCATTGAGACCTGCCTAATAGGTTGCCTGAAATAAAGGAGTATGGTTAGTCGAAAACTTCAGATATTTGAGTATAAGTAAAAAGAACATCAACTTCAGATATTTGAGTATAAGTAAAAAGAACATCTACTTCAGATATTTGAGTGTAAGTAAAGAGAGCAGCGTTGGCGGCACCAACTTACGAACAGTAAGTCGTGGTTTCGAACCCAGGCAGGCGCATTACTTTGTGTAATTTATTTCATCACCACTGCTCTCCAAAACGGTGAAGGAAAAACATCGTGAGGAAACCGGCATGTCCTAGAACCAAAAATTCAAAGACATGTGACATCTGCCAATCCGCACTGGGCCCGCGTGGAGGATTATAGCCCATTCCCCCTCATAGAGTGGAGGCCTGTGTCCCAGCAGTGGGAACATTAATAGGCTGATGATGATGAAAAAGAACATCTTTTATATTGGCCACGAATTGGTGCAAATCTGGCTGTCTTGCATGGCCCAGCACGCTTGTTTACCCGACTGAGGGAGGTGATGTGTTTATCAGATTTTGATGATTCTTACGTCAGTCGATGTGTCTTTATCTTGCGAGTGTCAAAGACCTAACAATAATCCAAATTCAATATGGCGACAACCAGACGCCATATTGTGAAAAAATTAAAAAAAAAAAAATTCGATGAACCATCTTTAAAGTTTCTCATATCATGCCCATTACGGACTTATAACGATTTAAAGTTGGTTATTCGAAATGTATTCATAGTAGTGTTCATATAAAAGTGAATTATGTTTATATAAATGTGAAATCATCAAGAAGTTTAATCGACTGTGAAATCTTTCACATTATCAAACTGAAACTACTGAACTGGTTTGGAAAACAAGTGCATTTGGAAGCAGGCGGGACCCACACCAAGTTCAAAAAATGTTGAATTGGTAGCCAACCTTAACATACTTGAGAAAGCAGTGTGAACGTTAATTTTATGATCGCAGGTCACGCTTGTATACAACTGTTTGTGACCAACAAAGTGGAACGGCTATTTCTCTGTGGTAACAATCTTCTGACATCACTACATATTATAAAACAAAGTCCCCCGCCGCGTCTGTCTGTCCCTATGTATGCTTAGATCTTTAAAACTACACAACGGATTTTGATTCGGATTTTTTAATAGATAGAGTGATTCAAGGGGAAGGTTTACGTATATGTATAATTTGCGGGTGGGCGAAGCCGCGGGCATCAGCTAGTACCTAATATGATAAAGTATGAAGAATGAAAGTTATTTCATTTGTTTAAAATGGCGGCTAGAGAAATTGGACGCAAGAACCGGAGAAATACGTGTTGTGCGCAACTTTGTAGAGTCTATATTCCACCTTAGCCTTACCTAATTTTTGCCTAAATGGGAAAAATGCATGAGTTTTTCTACGTACGTATGTATCATTTTGGGATGCTTCGTACAAAACATCAAAGATGAAAGGAATTTATTTTAAGACCTATTTAAATATAAATTCAACTACGTTTACTATAAGAAACAGCAGGCCCTGAAAAATATGAAAGTCATGGTCTTGGCACGCGTGCTGAAACGTGAATGGCAAATAAAAAAAAACATGATGGAAATTTAAAAACCCATTTTACATAAGTACCTATGTACTCTTATGTATGTCGTTAATTAGGGAGGTAATTAGTAATGACGCCGGAATTAATTCCATTGCATTCAAGCATGTAGAATAGGGATGATGACTGACTAACAAAAATATGATTCTGTTTAGTCCGTCAGTTACATTATCGAAAAATATTGGATAAGTACGTGTTTTTTGTTTTATCAAATTAATAAAAAATGACGAAGATAACGTGACAAAGATCATGAGTGGGGGCTTGTGACGTTACATTTGGGTAAAAATGTACTCAAATGTGACGTCGCACGAGTTTTCGACGAACTGTATCGTCTTCATTTTTTGTTTACGTGAAAAAAGAAAAAAATATGTGTACTTACAATATTTTTTTGAAATCTATCTGACGGACTAATTAGATTTTTGTTGTCATCTACCCTATTGTATACGACAACATTATTAAATAAAATGGTATGGCCGATAATCTTACTACAAAATTCGCTTGATTTTACATTAAAAATTTATTTATTTATTTATTTATTTAAGGATCTCCAACAAAAGATGTACACAAAGCATAATTATATAATGTAAAACACAAATTTGGAAACACACAAAAAATTGAGATTGCCAGTACAATTACATGTTCTGAAATTATTTTCTATTTTCCAAAGCAAGTTATATAAACCTCAAAACAGTCTGCACCTGAATCAATAATGACGTAATAATGTTTTCATTAATTTCATTCAACCGAGCACTGAAAACTACTGAATAGGTTTTCGACTTATCCCAATAAGTACCCAGTAAATTAATTAACTATTTTATTAAGTGTTTTTGCTTAAAATACACAAGTGCGAAGTTGACATTCATTCATCTCACCTGATGCACCAGAGACAAATCATTTACTAGATTTTTATTTAATTAATGAAATTGCTGATACTGCCTGTGAGCGACTTAATTTGATATAGTAGCTCTATCTCACACAAAAATAATACAGTTTGATTGTTTTAACATAGCTGACAAAATCAGAATATCTTTCTACGGTATGTATAAGTTTAATTACAACATGTTTGTTTTATGCCCTTTTGCAACACCACAATATTATTGCACTTTTGAACTCTCAGTGCTGAGCATTGAGCACCCAATAGTGTTCTTTGGTTAGACATTTGGTTTAGGTGTCACTTAGAGTAAGTGAAAATGGACCATAAAGAACAAAATTTTGGGACTTACCCTTGTGTTTGTTGGCTTTGGGCACTGCTGGCTTCTTTTTCTGCGAAACAAAAATACCGAATAAAAAATATGCACTCAGGAAAATAATCGTTAACGGTAAAATGGGGTGTATAGAAACGCAGAGGTGAATCGAGACAAAACTTTGAAAAGGATTTTAACGTTGAATTGATATGACATGTTACCAAAAAGTGCTCTAAGTATTTTATTTGCTTAATTTTACTTGAGATATGGCAATCGTTGCAGCATACCATAATTACTATTTCAACGTTATAATCCTTCTCAAAGTTTTGTCTCGATTCACCACTGCGTTTCTATTCACCCCATTTTACGGTACGTAAAAAGTTTAAAAACTTTGAAAAGATGGTTCTCTAACAGTTATATAACGTGTAACAGTTCAAGTTAGGTCGGTCCCACGCCGATTGCCCAGTCATAACACGACAGTCAATTACTACAAACACCATTCATTGAAGTTCACTCACGCACATAATGTTGTACGTTTCATTACTACTTTTCCCATAACACATTCATAGATATTATACATTTGATCAAAACAGTAATAATCGATAATTTCCCCGGATGGCAAAGTTCTGTGATTACAGTTAGATCGAAGTTCAATATACTCGGTCTACTTTAGAATGTATTGCCCTCATAGTTACAGGGGAAAATGCATGGATACATAAAGACCTTAGTTTTCGTTCCACCGGAGACACTTAGTATCGACCCAAAAGCTCTGAGTGTGGCCATTATGTGGTTCAATTCGTTGCAAGTCCTTTTGTATTCCCTGATTGTAGCCCATTGTGTCACCTTATGTAAAATTTCTACATTCGCATCTATAATTTATATGGTCAATCGAATATTGTGTTGTGTTTCGATCGACCTAAAGTTTAGATAGAACCTTTTTTTTTCGGATGGTAAATCATCAAATGACTCCTCCCGCTCTGGGCGGAGCAGGAGGGAGTGTCACACTTTTACTGACTAAAACCCATCCATGTTCCTTCATCGCCCTTTGTGTTCCGGGGCCACGGTATCTCTTTCGAACAGTCCCGCAGCCCTGGCAGTAGAGAGATAACGCCATGTATCGTTTAGACAAACTAAGATGTTTTTCTCGAGATTAAAATAGGAAATGTATTTTTGTGCAGTTGTTCCCTTGAGAGTCGTGTTTCTAAAAAAGACAGTACCTAAGTAAAGAGTTCAACTCACATTCATAGACAAGATGTGGTCAATCTTGTCGTTGTTGCACATGCCGATGAGCTTGCACATGGTCTCGGGCGAGGTGTCGGACTGAAGCACATGGTTGATGTATTGCTGCAGCTGCGCCGTGTTCTCCTTGCAGATCTTCGCAATGGCAGGGTATTGCACGTCTTGGCATTCTGACGAGACTCGGGAGGCCAGGTAGTCCTATGGTTAGAAGGAATATTGCTATCATGTCGGTATTTTTTGCCCAGCAGCCGCGTAAGGTTGAGGTTACACCAAGATTCATACAAGACATATTTTTTTGTGTTTTCTTTTTTATGATGAATACATATTATGGAGTCGGTAAATCTTTCTCCGCTGTGGGACAGTAAAATTATGTTGACAAACAAAAATAAGATCTAGTCTTTGGAAAAAAAAATCGAATGCTTAAACACAGAATTAAACGCTGTACTTTTAATTCTGTGTTAAAGCATTCGATCGCTTTTCTAAACCTTAGATTCAAACCCCAGTCAGGCATAAGAACAAAAGAACTAAACTGATAAGGATCATGTAATAAGGAAGTTTTAGAATTTTGGGGCATATTTGTAGACGAATTAGATTATGTAGATAAGATAATTAAGTTCAACCAGTTGGAATGTGTGGGACTTTTGGTACTCGGAGTAATTGCAGTTTGGTCGTCTATAATGCTTTTAGCAATAATAATAATAAATCTTTATTCAGAATCTCAGAAGGTAAAATACAATATGAATCTAAAAACTAACAATGTAGGTATAATAACGTATGATGCCTGTACTAGGATAATCCTGTATCACAGGCTGCAGGAGCTCTAACAATATGCTATATGTAGGACAGTAGTTATTTTGTTTGTTTAATATTTAACATGACGTGACAAAATTATTATGATTAACATAAACTCTAATAACTTGAGACATAAACTCATAATTGTTACTTACACGAAAATTTGCGTCTGCAGAATTTGTTATAGGTTGCAAAACACATTCGAGGCGCTCTTGTTATATTCGATATTTGCACCTAGCGACTATTGTGCTTACAATAAATAAAAATCGAATACAGCAGTCATCAAAAACATTTTTTGTGTTAGTAAAAATATCTCAAGTTCTCGCGCTCAATTATTACTATCATCATCGTTGTATCACCAATTAGATCCAGTTCTATCTTGACCTCTAATACAATCCCAAAACCCGCATATGGGTACATTGCGATCCCAATTTAAAAAGCGTAAACGTCAGGAACATCTCATATATTTTTTGTGACTCAGAACATAAGTAATACATAAGTATCAATAATTAACCAACCAATGAGGCTTTATACCTAAAGCATAAAAGAACATAATTAATACCAATACCAACCTCATTGATGAGTTCCCTGACATCCTTCAGCAGTCTGAACAACCTGACGAATTTGTTGGAGACATCATTGGCGGTCACGGCCTCGGCTTGCTTCTCCCAGACGGTAGATGTGCAGTGAGCCACGGCCCCGCAATCAGCGCCGCGCCTGCGCAGATAAGCGTAAGTGTAAGACGACAAGTGATAGGGATGTGAGCACACGTTTCGATGCGGAATTGGGTCAGAAAGAGTTTTTTTCCCAACTATGTTGTTGGGGTCGGCTTCCAGTCTAACCGGATGCAGCAGAATACCTGTATTTTAAATGGAGGGACTGCCTATCTGACCTCCACAACCTGGTTACTGGGTATTGCGATACCCCTTCGTAAGATTGGTTGCCAGACTTTCGAGTTCTAACTGTTCATAACGAATGTCGAAGAGCCCCGAAAAAGACAACCAAATTCTTCCCGTTTCGAGTCGGACGACATGAATCAACACCGCGTCGGACTATTCCCTTTTAGGCTGTTTCTGCCCAGCTTAAGCTGATTTCGCATCAAAACTTAAGTCACTACCTAACAATTCACCTGATGACATGATGACATGAGTCACCAGTGAGTAAGGAAGTGTGTATTCAAGTGGGTATCACGACGTTCATTTTTTTGTTGTTAGCGTAAAGGCGATGATACAGTCATGTTGGTTGATTTTGTTTACATATAAGTTTATTAGTCAGCATTAAGAGTAAATAGGGGCTAAGGCGTTGGATAGACCAAAGGTTATTTGTGGTTTCCTATAACCTGACATATTTAGGTACCTGTTACTCATATTTAGTTCAGCTTGTGCGATTACAAGGAACAGCAGCTAATTATGCAAACTATAATGCTAGTAATTTATATTAATAAGGTTGGCAGTTGAACTTTTGTTCATCATTAGAAACAATCGCAGTTCCTCTATTTTGACAATTGAACGACATTCATTGGATTATTAGCATTGTCGAGCGTAGGTATAAAGCAATGGATTAGGAATTACTAGAACAGCAAGGCAATTACTAGAATAGCTCTTTACTTTCGTTAATATTATGTAATTGATTATTGTAAAAATTAAGTATGACTGCTTTGTCCAGATCTCAATGTGCAATGCCTGTGGCAAAATTAAGTTTGGCTGTTTTATATATTTGTTTCTTACTATGTATGACACACAGTCCAATCATCCAATATGAAAAAGTATTATATATCTCCCCCTTGCGATGTGACTAAACCGACGCGGACGTAAGTAATAGTTTGTCAATAATCATTAAATTGCTGTGACTTTGTCCTGGGGGTCTAAAATGGCCGCTTTATCAGATTCAAAATATGAACCACATTAAAAAAAAAAAATCCTAAAATAGACCTTACGGTTATTACTATAAAGTCCATTTTAAGAAATAACATTTTGAACATGATTCATATTAAGTTTCTGCTAAAGCGGCCATTTTAGGCCCCCTGATGTAGATACCTTTATTCACATGTTTACTAAGTACACGCATTAGCAAAATGTAAGTATGTATTAAAACAATGTTTGATTAGAGCAATATAAGAGCTTAAGGGTAATCAATTTGAATATTTATTATTCGGCAAATCAATAGGTATTAGTTCTTTGTTATTAAACATTCTGGAATTATCGTCAACATGACGAATTTTAAAGGCACTTCAATGAGTATTTGGTGGTTGACAGTGGAGTGCCTAGGGGCAAACAACATGGCAGGCCCCTAGGGCAAGCAGACTGTTCATAAACCCTAATCATGGAGGGCAAGCCAAGCCTTTAGGCTTGTATCAAAGTACCAGAACTGGACTAATGTATGAATATACTAGCAGCAGAACTTAGTCATTCAATTTGTAACTAGTTTAATAAGTATACAAGCGCTCATTTTATTTGTGACAACCACTTGTACAAATACCCACCTACAGTTTACTAATATCTTTAAGTTTGTATCAGTTTAAAATAAGAAACGTATTTAGGGTGGAATTATACTTACTTGAGGCTCTGACACCATACTGACGGGCCTTTAGCACACTCCTTCGGTACTTGTCGCGCAAACGACAAATCTGAGAACAAAACATCATCACTGTACTGAAGTGAAAATTAATCATTGCAGAATAAAGTGACGCACAATGATATAAGTCAGCTTATCTCCGTTTAATGACAAATAATAAAAATAACGCCAACAAAACAAGTCGGGCGGGGTCGGCTACTGTTTATCACTGTAAACTACTACACAATTAATAAAATGAACACTGTAATTGATAAGAGAACAAAGCAGACGTAAAGAACATACTGGTTCGCTGTTCTTTGGTTTTGAATTGTGATAGAAACTATTGTTCTAAATCAACTTGTTTTTAACAATTCTCAAGCACCATTTGAGTGTTCATTGAGTTGGTATTGAAATATAATGATTGGATTTACTATCACATTTTGGCTTATTCATTCTACACTCAACAAATAGTTCGTTGTTTACATTTTTATTTGGGGCTTTAACCAAACTAATAGTTTAATAAACCTATCTAAAACCAATAGATCTAATATTTAATTAGGTTAACTATTGTGCAAATCAAGCTATCTGTTTTATTTATTAGATGGGAGGTCCCATCTAATAAATAAAACAGATAGCTTGATCATTTGCCAGGAAACACAAATAGGTACCCAGGTAAGTAGATAGGTATATTATTTGTGACATAAGAATTATGCCAGATCTTTTAATTTTATGGCTAGGCATTGTGTTTTGTATGGTAGTATTGTGGCTAACCATGACTGCAGCAGAATGGCTTGCCGAGGTAAACATGTAACATGTAATTTAACTATTTTCGCCTGTTGTGACTGCATTACAATAGGTGCTCAATATCCTGGTTCAGAACACAATCATACCTATTATATAGAATATAATAAATGAATACATAACTTATGACCGCTACTGGAATGATTAAAAGCAGGAAATATGATCCCAAACACACAACTACACAACAAAGTTACTGATATCATTCAGTGGCTACAGGTCTGGATATTATTACATTGTAGCTTGAAGGAGCATAAATATGACTATTTCAAGTGTAATAGTAACATGTGGTAATTTAATTAAGAATACCAACAGTTATGTCAACAATATATAAATCTACATCTGTCTATTAGCCAATGTTAGTTGTTTTTCGAGAATAATCTAAGGTCATCAGAACACCAAGATCAATTCATTTAATGGTTTTAGAACAATGAACAACTACAAATAAAAAGCATAACTGGATAGCCTATTTAATTGGCACGAATTCCAGCATAGATCCAACAATAATTAATCAGCTTGCATTCGTAATAACGCGATGAAATCACTATGTAACGCGAAAATAAATAATATGATTCGAAACAATGGGTCGAGGGTACTTCGCATGAGAACTGCTTAAAAACTCCAAGTAGCGGTATTCATAAGTTACTTACCTAAGGTTTGCTAAACAACACAAATATTACAAGGACGAAAATAATTACAAATATGATTTAGCGTAAATTAATGTACGTAGGTTTACTCACTTGTACAACAAAATAGTGCTAGTAGACAAACCACGAAGGTGTTTGTCATTTTTAAAGTTTTCGTATTATCTTCTGCAGTCCAGTTTCGTTCTCTCCGTAGAAAATACTAAACAAATACTGTATAATTTCACTTTGTTTGGAAGTTACTGCGTATCGATTGATAAACAATTGTCAAGTCACTCAGCCGATCGACAACGTCCGTTTGCAAACGCTGCTGCTGTCAAACTTGTAGTGATGGGCGCTCAACTTTCAAACAGCTATAACCGTTACCGTTTTTACGTTCACACGAAATAGTGAATTGTTTGCCAAGGGAACTATTTTAAAGGTGAGAGAGTGTGTCTCTTTGATTCCAGGGCGAAGTGAAGGATTCTAGAATAAAACAATGTAGTTTTAGAATTTTATATAGTGTCAAGATGTAATTTTTGAGAAACTTGATTATTTTCTGGCATGGGTAATGGTTTACTTTCTACATAGATGGGCGTGGAGGCGGCTCTTATAACTCTTTAATCCTTAGGAACACAATAAAAGTGATTTGAATTTGGAATGCGGATATTGTTTTTATACTTCCAAACACCAAAGGGATCAATCACGAACATTGTATGAACCAGTAACTGCTGTATGATAAAAACCGCGCGTGAACCAAATTAAAAAACACCCGTGTTAATTATGACAATAAAAACATATGACAATTTTATCCTCCGAAGAACGTCTGCTGCTATCTTCTCTTAGCAGTCGAACGAACGGCGAACGTCATGTCTGTTCTAAAGAGACATGGAGGATAGAAATCATCTACGGTAGCAGAAGGATACAAGAATGTATTGCAAAAAAAGCCAAAATTTGCCAACGAATTGTCGAAAATATCATCGTAACTAGTAGGTTCCCAGGTATGGTCCAGAACAAAAACATGATAGCAATGACGGGGAGAATAAGTGCCTTTCGGCTTCGTTGACGGTCTATTTACACCCTTTATTCTTAAAATAAAAACTGCACTAAAAGAATTTAAGAATATAACTATATAATAGTAAACCGTTTCACTCCGTAAATATAATATTTGAGGAACCATTGGAACATCACTAGATACATTTGTGTGTCAGCGCCATCTAGCAATGTTATAAGTACTAATAAGGTGGTGTCATGTTTCAAGAGTGTTATGGCTACTTGACACTAGATGACACTTTAATATAATTCAGAGCAGCTTCTGCTATTGAACAACAGATGGCATTACACGTCCAGGACCAAATATTTTAACGAAGTGTGTATGTGTGTATTTCAGCGGTTTTCAAGTATGTTTTTATTTTTTCAAAGAATTAATACAATACCTCTTTATCTAATTATTATCAGGAATAATATGGTTCAGCCTGATATTAGTTTACCTACTTAATCATTACAGAAGCCGATCGTCGGGTTCCTAAGCGAAATGAAACATTGTAGCCGTACCTACATTTTATTTAAAACTTGCCGCCGCACACGCGCATTTATTTCGCTTTTCAGGGCACCCAATACAATAAATAGGTAAATGAATAGTAGGTAGTATGTAAGTTTTTTCACCTTGTTACGTAGGTATTAAAATAATGAACAACTTGACCAATTTTTGGGATTGTTAAAGGAGTGACATTAAAATTCGCGGTACCTACCTAGTAACCACTCGAGAAAAATCAGATTTTCGTACCTATACCTACCAGCCCGCGTAGCATGACCACCGTTGAAACGGGTTACTTCGAAGAAAGAATCGACAAAATGACAGATAGTGACAGATTTCTTTTGTTCATCTGTCATTTTGTCAAGAAGAAATCCGTGGGCTGTACCTATCAACAGACACATCGCCATCGGCTGCAGAATGTAAAGTAGTTTCATCCAACAATATCATAGCAGTACCTACATAGGACATGGAGGTACCTACCTAGCCTAAGTCGAATATCCAACTGTAATTGCATCCCTAACAGTTGGAGTTAGGAAGACAATTTTAAATACGAGTACCTAGTGTACCTTAGCTTTTAGATAATCTACACATTCTAGACGTTCTGCTTGAGTTTAAATTTTAGGTCCTAAGAATCGATGTTGTAGGTGCTTATAACGCTTCGCAATCAATTGCGTTTCTTGTCCGGTATTATTTTGTATAGGTACGTACAGGTAATAGCTACTAAGAAAATTCATTCATTAGCGCGTTTGTAGTCAAGTTTAGTTAATTAAGGAAATCAAGTTTAATTTGATGATCTGAAAAACCTTACCAATGCAGGAATTGATGTCCAGTGCAGTTGGTGTTGATGTGCAGTATTGTCAATGCGGGAAGACGAAGGAAGATTGTACATAAAGAATCCAGCACCAGCAAGGCTTCTTTTGCACAAGGCTTCTTTTGCAGAATCTTTCGCTACAAGTAACTTTTTTGCATAACTGATATAATATCGCAATACGCTTGAGGGTTGGGACAAGGGGTTTGCTGTTAGTGGAAAGCGCATTTCCAATCTTAGGTACCTACGCTGACGACACCGTTCTCCTTGCTACAACATTTGGCGACATAAAAGAGATACTACACAGATTGGAGGTCGAAAGTGGCAAGTAAGGAATATGCATGAAATACAAAACTCTTTTTATTTATGTTCAATGCCTTGTATTGGCGCTTAAAAACATTGTGGCACTTACATTTTTACAATTTACTGTTTGATGTAGCATGTTTTTGGTGAAACGGAACGCACTGTCAAAACACACCGTCCTCGATAACTTCGGTATTGACGTCAAAGTTCATTGTGCCAAAAAACCCTTTTATAACACATTTGCTCGTAAAGGGTCTCTTATTTCACCAATTTCAATATCGTAATGTATCTCATTGCGCACTTGTGCTGTAAAGTAAAATGCACGGTTATACTTTTTTAAATCTTAGCAAAGAGTTTTTATGTCAGAAAAGTGGTCAACATTTTATGAATAAAATTAACTTTGGAAATTGAAAATGAAATTTAATAAATAAACATTTAATTCTTTAATTTAATTAATTTTTACAATAAATTACAACCGTTTATCTGTAAAAAAAAACACAAAAATATTAATTTACTTTATTAGTAATACTGGCTGTTATTTGTCTTTGCCTTAAAAAAAGCGCTGATGCGCGCGCCTCGCTAATTTGTGAACAAGTAAAAATTATACCGCGCGCTTTTTCTGTACTGTTTTTATTTGTTTTATTTATTTCCTCGCAAATATGTTATAAAACGTCGTATGACATACGTGCGCTTTGATAATTACAGCCTCTGCTTTTTTATCGCCCTCGCCTACGGCTCGGGCAAGCAATATCGTCTCGACTGTAATTTTCAACTTACCGCACTTATATCATAATGTACTATTTTGTGCGACGAGCAGTAGTTGAACTTAACTTTGAATACTTTTCTTGGGTTTTTATTACAGTATTATTTTGATTTAAGTGAAGAAAAAATTACGTGCATATTCCCTATTAGGGCTTGCAATAAATAGGCAGAAAACCAAGTTATGGTGATAGATCGTGCGGGAAAGCTATCGGGCGCCTATAACATCCAAGGCATCGATACTGTGGACAGTTTTGTTTATCTGGGCTCTAATATAAGTAATGAAGGTAGCTGCGTCCTAGAAATAAAACGGCGGATAGCCATGGCTAAAGATGCTATGACATGCCTCCAGAAGATCTGGAAAAATTGTGGTATAAGTTTTAAAACGAAGGCCCGTTTGGTTAGAGCACTAGTTTTCCCGATTTTCCTCTATGGAGTTGAGACTTGGATAATCCAAACAAGAGAAAGACAGAGGATAGATGCATTTGAAATGTGGTGCTGGAGGCGGATGCTCCGAATTCCATGGGCAGCCAAACGCACAAATGTGTCTATCAAGGCCCGATTGTCTACAGTTCGCTTTCAACGTATTTTGAACTATTTCGGCCACATAATGCGAAGAGAAGATAACCTTGAAAAGCTGGTCATTGTTGTTAATACCGAAGGCAAGAGAGCGCGAGGACCGGTCGCCAACACGATGGTCCGACCAAGTAAAAGAGGCTATGTCCTCAAGCAAATTTCAGCAGGTGGTGATGGCAACTTTGAACCGGAGTAGATGGAGGCAGATTGCTCTGTTTAAAGGGTTCCAGTGACCACGATCCTCAGTAATGAGGGACCGATTGAAGAAGAAGATATAATATTAATGGTTCTTATTATGTACATGAGCATTACCCGTCCCCATGACGCCATTGAAGTGGCGAAGTTAGGCCAGCATTTGAAAGAAAGAAAGAAAAAATATTTATTCGTCGCAAGGACATGACGTGCATACAATATAAAGAAAATAAACAATAAACATACAACATATTTAGACAAACACAAACATTAAGAATACCACAGAACCACATTATAATCAAATTTGCAACACAGAACAGACTAAAACAAAAAATAGTGATAAAATAAAAGTTGCACGTCGTGGTTGCGACGAACAGGTTAAACCACTCAGCATGAATGCTGTGCTATGGGGAGCCCACAGCACAGCGCTGGTTTTCAGTGGAAACCCATGAAAAAATTTGAAGACGTTGTGCCAGCGATACGAAGAAAAACTAGGTAAGTACCTAAACATTTTCTTCTGTTTCAGCTTCTTTAAAAATACAATTCTACACCATCGCAAAATACACCAGCACAGCTCGACAACAGAAACAAGTAAATAACTAGCCAAGTATATTAAGTAACCGTCCGCAAAATCCGAGACAAGGAACCCCGACCCAATAAGACGTCGAACTCCCATAGAAAAGGACGAAACAAAATTGGTAATTCCATTCTCCAGGTTGGTTTTTCGAGACACAATTAGGACATTTTGTTGGAGTTCGGGTCGTGTAATAAAATTAAGGAGACGCCGGCCGGTCGCGGTAAGTCGATGTCTTCGGGCCGCATAAAACAAATCCGACCCGAGCCGGCCCGTGAGGACTGGCACACAGATCAGTGGAGACTTCTTTCTTTATTTTTGTTGTAAGTAAGCAGATGTATGTATGTCATCCAGCTACCTAACTATGCAAAACTTTCTTTAATTCAAATCTGGGTAATCGTCCTTGATGCACAGCTCTGATGATCCTGTTTTTCAGACGTTACTTTATAAAAGGTATTTTGACAACCAGCAGAACAACATTTGAACTTCGATAGCTTTTATTGTCGACAGCATAAACTTATGCTGGAAACTAGCTCCATAATTACACCCCAACAAAACAGCAACCCCGTTCTTGCTGCTGCAGTAGCATTTAAAAAGAAATTCTGAAAAAGATCGCTGTCTCTCTTAAATTCAGTTTGCCATCGTCCTTTTTCTGTCTACCTACTCTCATAGTTTTTCAGGAAGAACAATTATTTTGGAAATTTTAACTTGACAGACAACGCAACTCTTAGCTTCGCCGTTTATTGATTTACCCCATCTGATTGTTCCGACTATTGGCCTTGCTTGGCCGTTTAGTAAAACTGAAAACATCTATAGCAAGTCTACCTGGTAGTTTTTTAATCTGCAACTGTCACAGCTGGTATAGTTACACAAGGATCATTTGGCGCGTGGCCAAAATAGGAACTAATACTGCCATCAATTTTTATTCATCATATTTCCCAAATGTTTACCAACAGTGCATCCCTGTCAATGTTATTCAAGCAAAAGATCCTTTTAGCACTGTACTATGATACGTGTTAGTGGACACCGCGCCCCGGTACCAAACGATATTTTTTTCACCTCAACGCCATCTCCACAGGTTTGAGCACGTGCGCGATGTTCACATATTCTGAATAACACTTGAATAGCGCGTCCTAACGCACTGGCCACTCTGCCACTCTTCCGCTCGCACTCGCCGCTCGCCCACTCGCCCACGTGACACGACTACGCTCGCGCGACACTTTGTTTGTGTATCAAATCGGACAACAACGGTGACTTTGTAAATGGCGGGGACGTGGTTATGTGCTGTTTTAGGGCGTCCTTTTTGTGTCCTTTATGTTTATATGGAGGCTGTTTCCTTAGTACCTCACCTTTACAAGAGAATATGAGAACTATCTAATCCATATCAAGTCATTTTGGACCGCAATATTTGTCGTACTTTTGTGTAAGCAGTTATGAATTGTTTGTTAAGTAGAGTTGTCGTAGGGGTTGACCTTATAATTGTATGGGAATCGTAGTAGCTCCCCACTCCTTCGCCTCAGAAATATAAAGATCTGGCTGTTTCCTGATTTTTTTCCTTTTTAGGGTTCCGTACCTCAAAAGGAAACAACGGAACCCTTATAAGATCACTTTCTTGTCCTTCTTGTCCTTGATTTTCTCAGGAACGGGTAGACCTAGCCAGTTGAAATTTATACCATATACCATATAAAATCAAGGTCCTGAGTCAACACGATAAAAAGATATGGGCAAATTTAGATTTTCGCGAAAACTTGTAAGTACCAAAATTTACCTTAATTTTCAACTTTTTTGATTTTCCGGAATTTTCCCTTTATTTGTACTGTAAGACCTTGCTTTTAACCAAAATTGACAATTCTAGGTCAACCGGAAGTACCCTGAAGGTTTCGGGTCGAAAACCTATATGGTAGTTCCCGTTGACCGAGAATCACAAAAGGCAAAAAGCAAGGTCTTACTGCATATGTAGGTAAAGGAAAAAGTCTGAAAACCGTAAATATGTAGTTAAATAACAAAAAAAAAGCGATTTTACTATTACAAACTTATTATTTGCGATTGGTGCAAAAGCCGTTTCTAGGGATCGAACAGCAAAGTTAAGTTTGTCCTTTAAAAAGTACGGAACCCTTATTGGTGCACGAGTCCGACTCGCTCTTAGCCGGTTTTTTCTAAACAATATTCATAATATCTATGCGAAAACGCCCAAGAAAATAGCAAAATTTTAAACTGCAGCGTAGATCCAGCACCACCACATTCAGCATTCGCTTAGTCCATCGCGTCCGAAGCACCTGTAGTCTACAAAATATAGTGTCGAGAGCTAACACCGAGTGGAGTCGCAAAGTTGGCCGCAGTTAGGAAAGATTTGTCGCGAGCCCGCCAACTAATGCCTTATACTCTTGCTCTTGTAAGTAAAAATTATGATTATCGCCCGGCGCGAGCTGAGCCCTTGATCCCTAACTAACGGCCTGAGACGCGAGACTTTCCTTTTCTTCTGAACTATAACTCTTTTTTATTGGCTCCGCGGCGGTTGCAGCGCTGGCGGCCACTGGATTATGGACTGACCTAACTGATCGGAGAACTAACTACTCTGAACGTACGTTATTTACAAATCGGGATAGCGCAAGATGCTTGTTTGTGAGCTAGTGGAGTAAGGTAGGACAGTGACCGATGTCGGTGGGTTATTGGGGAGGAAATGGTGGCAAAGTGTGGACGGAAAAACTTTTACTCGTCAGCCTCAATTTTAATGTTTCAGAAGTTTTAATTGCTATCACAGAGTCTATTCCAGTATAATAGTATCGCAGTTTCCTAACTGAAATCCAATTACATGTCTGCAAAACTCCAAGCTCGGCTAGTACATAGGCAGCGCGAACATCATAAAACACAAGTCAGTCCCGAAGTGCAATACAATACATAAATGAGAGTGGTCCGGAGACGGCGCGGGCCTGCGACGGTCGATTAAGGAAGCGACTGCACCGTTGCCTTGGCGACGCCGCCATCTTGAACCCTCCTGGCTGCCCCCCGCACCCCCCCGCTACACCCCCACGTATACCCACCACAACCCCCCACTGTAAACAACTCGCTGTATCGTTGCACTGAAATACTCGATATATTTAAAAGGCTCTCCAGTCCCCCTGAATCACTGGCGTAAGATAAAATTGTCAATTTATTGAGGATCAAAAAATATGATTGCGGTGCACGTTGGTAACTATTTACTAAATGAGCATATAAAGACGAGAGTGCATTTTAATGGCTTTTCAGTTTTCACTGGATCTGGGAAAACTAGCTTGGCTTTTGTGGAAAATAAAATGAACGTTTGTCGAGTACTTACGTAAACTTTCCGGCGGTAGGTTTCCACTATAACTATTATTTGCACTTAGCTATTCAGTATTAATTTGAGGCATTAACCGCAGTTTATTGAAATGCAAATTATCTTATGTAAATTTTATTTTATTTTATGTTTGTCAAATTTTTAGCTGACATAGGTCTACTGCTGCATCCCCTAAGCACGCAGGTCTTCGAAACAATTTGCAGACCATACTATGTTAGGCAATATTTACAATGGCACGACCCAAGACGAAAGCAAGCTTCTAAAGGAGTTAAAGGGTGCTTACAGCTATAGTATAGTTATGGATTAACGAAGTAAAGTCTAGCATATTAATGTTATTAAGCTTAGCTAGGGTATCTATCTTTGGTTTAAATGTAGTAAAAAATTACATCAATCTTTATAATATGTTGTAACATTCCCATATTGTTAAGTCTACGTGCAATATCGTATACTGAAAAAGGCAATTTTCCTAAAGTCTCCGAGTCGTGAGTAACATTGAAGTCCTTTATACAATACTCCAAGAATATGTTTAGGACCTTGCCTGAAATTCATGCAACTCAAAATAAAGAAGAAAACTGTAATTTTCCAGATATTACTTAGCAATTATTGCAAAATATTCTTTGTTTTCCTGAGATATTGTTTGTGAAAATAATATTTACGTAAGTCTTACATTCAAAGCGTCGATCTTGAAAAAAATATGTAGACCACATGCATTCAAATCTCGAGACTCTACTTGGCAATCTTTTAGTCTCTGATAGTAAAAAAAACGCCTGTTATCTACCTACATGATTTACAATACCGCACAAATAAAGATAAATAAACAGTAATTTTTCCCGCGATGAATATTGAAGCAGTGATTCTGAACGGTGACCGTCCAATTACACGTGAACGGTCGCGAAGACAAATGGCGACCATTACTCAAGATTAAGAGCCGCCCGACTCTAGTCCACCTAATGTCGCAGAGTGCACTAAATCATATCACACGATTCGCTAAAAACATGCACGATAAACGATCCCCATTTTTTCAAATAAAAAATTAAATAAACAAATGTTTTAAACGTAAAATTATACCGAACTTTGAAGGTTCAAATATTATGTACAGTATATAACAAAATATAGTCGTCGGTAAGCATTTTCCGTTACACATAGGTACTAATACCCATTAAGTTGTTATTATTAAAGTAGAAGGCAATCTGTACAACGTTTTAATGTATTATGTAGAATTATAAAGGCGTAGAGCTCCGCTTACTTCTTATGATTTATTCATGAGGCAAGAACAATGTTAAATTCGAACATGCCTACTTGTACGGGGCGCATTTTAGTAGAAAATGTCAAGCGGTTTATTAAGTAATTTGCTTTTCATAAAGATTTATTGGTAAATATTATGAATATACACATGCAATGACTTCATTAATATTGACGATTAATTACCTAAGTACTTGTTATTATAAGCAATAGCCAGAAACACGAGGCTCAGAGGAAACTGAGGAAAATGAGTTATGTATGGGCAGCAACAATTTAATTATTGTAGTATATTTTTAATATGCTTATCTTTTATCAAGTATGAATAAATATTAACAATATTGTAATTCAGTGTAAGTTCGTATTCCAATATTTACAGTAAAAAGCTGTGTTATAAACGTGTACCAACAGTATTTCTGAATGATAAATATGTTTGAAAGTGTAATCTTGAAGCAGTAGAATCCGTTGTAAATGTACCCATTTTGTCAGTGCTTACAAAATTCTAAAGCTGGTAGCGAGTGCAATATACAAGGAGAGAAGTTTGTGTGTGTGTGTGTGTGTGTGTGCCGGCCCCACTCTGACACTCTCCGGGCAACCTGCTTTATACACATAATATTTTTACGAAAAGAAAACTTGTTTGAAGTCGTGAACAAAGCCAATCCGCCGCGGTTATTCGTGATATTTTCAGGCAAAGTCGTACCTTATTCACAAACATCGAATCCCGTATACAATACAGTGCGAAACGAAATTCGAAGGATAGATAATTTCGAAGAGAAAGAAATAAGGCGAAAGGGAAAAAAATATAAATTGAATAGTCGAATACACGCATCCCGGCATTACCATAAAGGCAACAGGGATCAAGCCGGATTCCTCTACGAACTTTTTTATTTTCCTTCCACCTCTAAATCTCCCAGGCAAAGCTTCGCGAATCTGCAAATGTTGATTTGATGATGTGGTGTCTGTGCGCGGCGTGCGTGCGACATCGACGTGGCGTCGCGTCCTGTCGCGTCGTGCTGCGTCGTGTCGCGTCGCTCACCGCCGCGCTGCTTATTGCTGACCTGAATTTTATCGTTTATGACATGATGTCGCGACGTCAGCGTCCCGTCGTACGAGCGGCTTTTGATTACTTGCACTTTTATTGCCCGCTCGTCTAAGATTTGTTGCTCCGCCGTAGCTCGATGAAATCTGCTTTAGTGTTTGTTTATTCAGCGCGACGGAGGAATAAACATAACAGTATATCCCGGCACGGCGCGTATATCTAAAACAATTGAGTAGGAGGGCAGGGTTGTAGCAGCGAGTAGATAGCTAACGAGCAGGAGCAAAAGGTTGCGGGCGCCGCCGCCGCCGCGCCGCTGGAGGGCGGATTACGGTGCTCATCCATTGCGGTCATTAAGACACATTACCCCGCCCCGCACCGCGCCTCGCCCCGCCGCCGCCCGCACAGACCCGCTTTTTAATTCAACTTTCCTCCTTCACCAATTTGCATGATTACTTTCGTTTTTATTGTGCTCCTCCACGGCTCTATTCCCTTAAAGTATCGGTTATTTGGATAAGCCTAGCACACTAAATAAACATGTATCTCGAATTAAATAACACTCATGAAGCGGGGATAAAAAACGTATTATTGGGAATTCACTTTTAGAATATCGCTCTAATACGCGAGATCTTAGATAGAGGCTCCGAGCGTTTCTTAAGGTTTCAACTAAATCTGACAAAATTTCTACAGGTTTATAACAATTTTATGAATAGCTAAGGACCCCCATGTCTACCAGCACGTAATGTTGTAAATCAGCAATCACCCGACGTAACTCCTGGTAACAGCGTCATACATTAGCGGGCACCACTAAACCGCCGGAGAAACAACTATCCGAGCTACAATTTTGAAACAATTACCTCCAGCTCAATATCGTAAGATTAAGAAAGTCCACGGTCGGAATTAGGATTTGGGAGCGAATGAGGGCAAACCGTCTTAACAGCCCGACTCCACAAATTGCGGACCTTAACGAGGGCATAAAACTCGAGTCGCTCTCCCGGAGACGCCACAGATTGTACTCAGACTTAGTTCAGGATTAATGGTGTAGAAAACAGATTATCATTGCTGGATTTCCATTAGTTTGGCCCCTGCCACCGGCGCGTGAAACCTACGGAGATAGCAGCCACTCGCTGTTATTATTTTCCACATAACGGAGTAGCGTCTCCCAATTTAATTCTATTAGGTTCTGTCGCGTTTGAACGACAGCACAATAAAGTCGTTTGAGTGGCGACGAGCCGCTTCGCTCGCTCCGCTCCGTCGCTCCGCGCCCTCCTTTGATATACGCTCATTTGATTTCCGCCACTGTTTTGTTTATAAATTTTATATTGAACACGGTTTATGCGATGTTTGTTCAGTACCGAAAATGTATGTGAGTGATTCATATTGTTTTCGGATGCTGTTTTATGAATGTGGAATGAATGTTGAATGAGAGTGGAACCTTAATTGATATTATTAAATAGAATTGTACAAAATTAATGATATTAGCCAAAGTATTCTATTATCATAATAAGCGGTCTATGCGTAGACCGTGTGACAGGCTATGTAATTAGTATATGACACTAAAACGCAATCAGTAGAAAGTTACAATTTGAGGGATTCAAAGTTTTTATAAAGCGTTACATTAATATTTTTGAAGATACTCATACTAATTATATGAGTTATCTACAATTATATTTGTCCTATGCATCTAATCGTTCTAAAAACAAGAAGATCAAAAGGTTTTTCCACACATAAGTTTCATGATTAATGCAACACGCTACTCACGAACAACAAAACACATAATTTCGGTTATTTCGACTACAAAGCACAAAACCGGTCCGTAATGAAATGTCGCACCGGTTTTTCCGTTTAAAAACATTACACGTACGATGTTGCGATGTTTTAATGAATACAAATTACATTTGCAAATGTGCTTAATCCAGAAATTAGTTACGTACGCCTCCTCTCTCCCCCTCGGTACCCTGGGACCTGGCCTGGCTAAATACCGCTGCATCCGAGTTTCATATTCCGTCTGCAGGTATTTCTACCGCAGTGTATTAGATATTCGTAGAACACACAACAGTAGGTAGGTTCGTGTATTATTTTGTACGTTGAGTTAGATGAAAGTGGATTCTTATTTATTTATTTATGTACACATAATGCTTAACAGGACAGTATAACGTTAAGGTAGAAGAGCACAGAGGTACTGCTTATTTCATCAGAAATTTATTTTAAAAGGAGTTGGAATATTTTTAAATGAAGCAGGGCCAGCCTAACGTCTGCTGTTATATTTTATTTTCATGCGACATAAAACCTGTATTAATCAATAGCTGGTATCAAAATCCTTTTTTTGCAAAAAATAAAAGCGACTTTAAAAACACAAAGAAGTGAAAAATAACTTTAGATTCAGAAGTCAGTGGTAGTTTCCCCTTAGAGCATACAGGCGTGATGTTACGTCATGATGTTGTATAAACAATAAACATCCAAGCGATTGCAGCAATCACATCTATTTTTGAAGAGTTCCATTGTATATCTCCGAAGATCAGCATCAGATCTTCATCAAATTTAAATGGGACCACCTCAGGAGTATACACTTTCAAATAAAAAAAGGATTTCGAGAATCCGTCCACAAATGAGGGAGAAATCAGTGAACATACATTTAAAAAAATCATACAGTCGAACACAGAACCTCCTCCTTTTTTTAAGTCGGTTAAAAACAAGCAAATCTTGGATTAGACAAAATCTTCTAAAGCGTCACGTTTCCGAGATTTAAGCTATCAAAGTTTGGTACTATTCACTGATGGAGCTATCAGTACAACTTTGATTTTATCATCCACACAAAATATAAACCCGAAACCGAAAACCCCGAAAACCTGTATTAATCAGTATAGCTGGCATTAAAATACACAAAATCTTTAAGACCGTCACAATATCAAAATATTATATTATAAGCTATCAAAGTTGGTTGTAATTTTGATAGTTTATATAAATTCGGAAAGTCGCTTGTATTGCTTTACAGCTTTAATGCGCGGCTGCTATAAGAAAATAAAACAAAATGGTGGACGTAAGGCAGGCTAAATAATTCGAACCCCAAAGGTTTTTCAATACACATCTTATGCCTGCGACAAAGATTTAATTGATTAGACATGATTTTAACTCTCCCAACTCTAACAAACTGTCTTCCTTTTTAGCACCTATCATGTTTTTATATACCTACCTTTAAAGAACATTAAAACTGATTTCAGAACCTAGTTGGAATAAAATTATTGAAAGCTAATGAATAAAATAAATAAATATCACTGGACATTACACACAGCGCCATCTAATAACACACTAAGCAACGAGGCTTGTGTCGTGGACACCAGATAGATGATATACTACATAGATACTTTTTGTTTGTAAATACATACTGGTTATACATATAACATCCATGACTCGGAAACAAATGTCCATGCTCATCACACAAACATTTCCTCCTACCGGGATTCGAACCCGGGACCCTAAAAACGTAAGGCAGCCTCACTACCGCTGCGCCATTCGGGTCGCATTAAAGCTGACATTTATATATCTACGGGTTGATGATGGATCCCTAACTGGTATTCACAGCTCAAATAAAGATCAGTCCAGAGTTAATAATGAAGTTAGGCCATGGATATGGCTGCCCACATTCAATTGATAGATTTCAATTAAACCTCATAAAGTACTGTTAGAAATCTTGTACTCCTTTAGTTTAAAGAACACAAAAATTCAATAACCCTGCTAAACGATTTTCAAACCGCCATTTAATTTTAGAATCCAAAGGCGGCCAATATAAGTTCCATAAGGTATAAAATTGTATAAACAAAGTCTATAGCGGAGCTGTAGGTATAATAACCGGAATTGGGCTTCTTTACGCCTCATCTAGCGCTCGTTATGCCTCGATCGTAAATCTTCATTCCCCACCCCCCGCGCCGCGAGGCAGCTCCCCCAGCTCTTGATTTCGGCTTCCCACCACTCGAACCTTGGATATACTCGTAACATATCATAATACGTTAGTGTTGACGTGATGAGTATTTAAATGCGAGGTTTACGGAGCCTCGAGAATTTTCGGAGACACTTCAGAATACGTAATACTCGTATGTAGACCATGTTTAAGCTGGTGATTATGATGTAACAAGGCTTAGTTACGATTTTTTTAGGTAAAAAATATTCGAACTATTTATTTCCACAAACATTCATACATATTTTTAAGACAAGATTATGTGCGCTATCAATTCAGATTTAAGTAACTCGCTCACAGGTCTTTGTCTGGTAGTGGATACACATACAAATAATTTTATTTGTTAAACATAGGTAGGTTAGGAGCGATGTTATATTTTTAATGAACGCTATGTCTAGCCGACATCGGCGTACAAATTATTTTGAGACAAACATGCTTATTATAATACATTATGAAACAGTATATAATAAAGAAAATTAAAAAAAAAACGCCTAGGCCCCTCAAAAATCAAATCAAAAATCCTCTTTACCATTGAAAAGCCAAGAATGGGATTCTAGGCTTTTCAATGGTAAAGAGGATTTTGAAATTTTTGAAAGACAAACATCTGTTTTTCATTTGTTGAGATTTTTTTAGTTAAATTTCGTTTTTGATTATTCCTTTATCTGTTAAAGATGCATCGTCTGTCATTATCTGCCACTCAAACTGATTTCTCATAAAAATATTTTCAAGAGGCTCAAAAATATCTGGATTAACGCATTAAAAGTGTATGCGTCTATCGTATTGCAAAACTCAGGGATCTCTTATCACAATTCACCTGCTTTTGATAAAGAATATTCAAGGCCATGTTGTTGCACATTTTTACGTTATGTAATTTACTTTATGTGCAATGCGTATTTACTGAAATTGATATGACGGTATTATCATATCAAAAATCAGATTGGCTATTTTAAACCACGTAATAACAGGAAAACAGAACAAAAAAAGATTTAAATATGTACTTACTTTGAAATACCAACTTTTTTCAATAATAAAATAATACCAAATTAGTTTTTACTTTAAAATATATCGTTTTCTTTGTTTATAAAAACTTATAGCAAAACACTTTTGAAAAGAAACTCAGAAAACACTATATCCAACTCTGTATTCGACTACTAACGATTGAATGAATTTGGAGCTAACGCTACGAACTTTCGTAGCAGCGTAGCATATTGAATAGACCGTTACGAAGCCCAGAGATCGCACTGCACTGAACACTTTTGTTCATGAAACTTTTAAATATATAATTTAGACTACATGAGCTGTAAGAAAATGGAAAAATGACTACAGAATTTCGCAAGTATTGCCTTGTAAGTTAGAGGATACAAAAGCCTTCAACTGGCAACTTCTTTATTGAGTAAACATATCTGCATGAGTTGAGTAGTGTTTGCAATAAATCCGTGTCGCAGTGTATTTATTTACTGCTCCCCCCCTCTCCGCCCCTCGGGCGTAGCACCCGCCCGCCCAAGTCACCCGCCCTACGCGATGCACGATGTAATATGTCTAGAAAGTTTATTAAACTCCCTGTATGTCATATGATGTAAACTAGGTGCTTGTTTATTCATGAGAAAGTATGTTTTATGTTGATAAGTTAAAAGGTATGAAGTGACGTAAGGCTTGTACAGTAACTTGTATGTGAGTGCTAAGCCGCAACGAAAATGTAAATTGCTCGTTTATTTTAAATATGTAGAGGTTGTTTAATATTTAAAGTAATTTTAAACATTGTTGTTTTTATTATCATTAAAGAGCTATGGAAGCATTGTTTATTACATTTTATTTCAACGTTCTAATTTTAAATCTAAACTCCAAAATGTTCTGAAAATATCGAGACTACGAAACTATACCATACAAGTTTTCAATTCCGTGGAAATAACGTGTAAGTGGGTACATTTTCAGTCGAATTTATACAGACGCACAACGTAGTGAGTGCGATATTATTCTGTAGTCAGGCGGCTTCAGGCACGGAACACAATTAACTTGTAAGATTGTCTGCGGAGGTTGCACTCGCTACCCTCGCCCTCCCCATCCATCTACCCTCCCTTCCAAACAAAACATCAATAAACTACCCAACACAACCAACTTTGAAGCTTAGCTGTACGAGTTACAGTTGAAAATACGTTAGTACTGAATAAGTTTTATGTGCCGCATTTATTTCGCGTAGGTATAACAGTCCAGTTACCCTTGATTGGTTGTCGTTCCTCTAATCCCGTTTTGATCCTTTCCACCCAAAACCTAACCCTCTAAGTTCTCTAACTATTGACATGCGTACCTTTATGTTTGTGTGACGTAATCATATCAACATCGAAAAACGTAATTGCATTTTAAGGGTGTTTCTGGGAGAAAGCATTATAGTCTACTGAGAGGTCTTGGAAATATGTATTCTAAATGAGATTCTCCACGAAGTTGTAGGAACTTCGTTTTTAATTTGGGGCTAAGTTAAAACGCCTATTCCCTAAAAATATTCTTACAACTCGGGTAAGTAATTTCAAAATAGACGCTTTACGAAGTTAGTTGTAACTAAAAATATTCTCGTTTGCTTTGGCTAAATATAGTATCGGTGATAAAGATATTGTTTTGACATTGTAATATTTTAAAATTCAAAAATACGATGCCAAACCATACAACAGTGTGAGATGTTTACAAACAGTGACTAAGATGATTTCTGATTGAAATCTTACAATGACTACGTAAGGTAGTGTCACCATGTTGTGTCACACTTCCATCGCACTCATGCTGAGTTGCGACGCATCGACTGTCTTCGTGTGCGCGCATTACGTACCATATTACATCTTATGTTGGCTCCAGGTAAATATTATATAGGGTTGATATGATAAGGTGCAGACATGCGCACGTAGACTCCAGACCTCGGTGACTAAGGCGATCCTTGATAAAATAAAAAGCCATGCTAATGTTTGTCACCATAAAGATAAGCGCAGTGACGCGCGGGCCCCGGTCGCGGCCACCGCACACTCGCGCTTACGTACACACGGAACCGTGATCAAATACTATGTACCCTAATTAAACATCAAATAATAAAAACTCGACATTGACTCTCTGATAATGACAGCGTCGACAAACACAATGCTGTACACACCGGCCGAAACCGACCTTTGACGTCAAACCCGTTCTGCACAATCAACGCGCCACCCGAATATGGTTTGATCGCGTCCCAAACCGAAAGCGATTAGAACGGGCGACAGCGCGGCCGCGTTAGTCCGCGAAAGCTCCCACCAAAAGGAGCAAAGAATCGGAAAGCGATACGGCTAATCCCACTAATCGGGGAGCAATTGAAAAATAAAAATGTAGATGGCGGAATGATTCCATTTAGAGCCAAAACGATGCGACAAAATAATAAAAAAGGTACGGGCGGAACGGAATGGGCCTGCCCCGGCGGCCGGCGGCTAATATTGAAAGCAAATCCTCGGCTAAATCCTTAAAGCGCTCGGATTCGAGCACCTGGAAACTGTGTGTTTGCGCCGCGTCGGGTCCGCGTCGAGACCGCGCCCGCGCCGCCGCCGCGCCGATAATCATTCGCAGGATTATTGTATACTTTCCGGCTAATGTCACAGATTTTCATTAATCAATTGTTCACAATTTATTGGTGTTCGGAGCTTAGGACCACTTTTAATTTATGAATTTTGTTCGGATTTTTCTAATTAGCACCTTTTATTCTAATACAAGAACGTTTTAAATGAAATTATGTAGGTAGAAGAATGTCAGGTTTCTATGCAATGTCTAGGATTTGTATCCAACCTGTGGCAGCAAACACCTATGTACTTATGCACCTACACGTAGGTATGTTAACCATATTATTTTTTTCCCAAGTTTACACGACTAGCAGGCGACTAGGGCTGCGTTGCCATGACAACGCAATCTATCTTTCGCGCTGGCAGCCGTCGTCGACCGCGCTATAAAATAGCTTACAGTAACGTGAAATTTATTTCCATTTCACTATAATGCACATCTTTCGCTGCTACACTCTAGACGCGACTTTATCGCGTCGCATGGGAGAGACCTAGTTTCGTTCGAACATTTTATTTTACTCTGTATTACCTATATTGTTTTAAAATTCACTTTGAATAATTTGCGGGTGGCTTTATGAGAGATTTATAGAAACTAGGGTACCTATTCTTTGAGCATTGCATTTGTGCAGATATAGAGACACGTTCAAAAGTGTCCGTCGGTCCACTACTGTTACTTTAATCCTCGATCATTTATATTTCTTTTGTTCTGGTTTTGAGTTACATATATATCTTAGCCTTTAGGAAATCTACCAAACTGTTTGAGCATTCAATCATCATATTTTTGGCCAGCATCAAGGCATTGGCGGACCGATTGTTTGTCCTGAAGGTATGGTATTAAATATAATACAAACCAGAAAGCTATTAACTATTAATAAAAACATATATCACCGATCAATTTGACATCCGTGGCGATTCTAGCAATCCAACAAAATAAGAATATCATCACTAACTACCATGTAAATAATATTGATCAGATTAAATGAATCCATTTCATAGGTCCTTTAAGTATTGGTTCCCGACCATTAACAATAATCCTTACACTTATACTAAATACAAACGCAAGCCAAAGATAATTTAGATAGTCTGTATATTGACTCTATCCAATTGATTTCACTAGGTATTTTCCGCCACTCGAAACAATAAATACAGTACTCAAAAGCAATCATTTACAATGTAAACTACTAAATTATTCCTGGTAGGTAGTTACTTTGATACTTTATTTACAGAAATAAAAACCGGATTCGTTGTTGATTGCCTTTTTTGAATCAATCAAAGCTAAAGTGAAACTTGATCTAGATAGATAACCTACTTTTTAGCATCCATTCTGGCTGAATGACAGTCTCAACACAGTGACGAATAACAAAAGTAAGATACACTATAATCACCTGCCTAGCCTTTTCCCATCTTAAAATTCGCTATAATTTATTTTAAACAAAATGTTTAAGTCTTTTGAGGTACCTATATATAGGGTGTAAAAAACCGCTTAACGAAGCCGAAAGACACTTGTTCTCCCAGTCATTGCATCATTTTTTTGTTCTAAACTATACCTGGGAACCTTTTAGTTACGGATATATTGGGGGTCAAAGTTCGAAGTTTTTGACATTTTTTTTAAAATACAAGTTTTCATTGTAAGATTTTTACTTTAAACTCCTCCACGACCCCCGTATTATTCAATTCATCCACCAGCACAATGTTTTGAGTTCGTTACATTGAGTTTTACCACAAAACGTGATTTATCATCCCAAACAAAAAAGTCGTTTCCCAGCAATAATTTTTGCGTAAAGTTACTTATTTTGATGTACAGAATGCTTGGTTGACGGCGTCGTGATGAGGTTGTTTACAGCTTGTATAGATACCTGCTTACTCAGAAAAACACGTGGTGAGAAATAAGAGGAAAATTGTAGGTTGTACTACAATTATTTACCTCTTATTTCTGTTACAGCGTTGCTGCCGTTTTAATATGAATTTATCATTTCTGACTCTAATATTAGTACGGCACTGTCGACAAGTAGGTAATCGTATGGCGGGACGTAAGAAAAACGTTTTTTCTATTAAATACTTACCCTTCGAAGATTCACCTTCATTTTCAGCATCTCGGCAAAATATCCTCAGATATAGAGGTATTCTCATTTACGCCATATCAGCTGTTGTATGTGCTTTCAGGCGTACATAAGCCTATCATTTTCCGGCATGACGAATAAAGGGCTAGTGGTCTGGGCACCTAATAACATCCTGTTACGGAAACCAATCCGCGTGTTGTGTGTTCATTTCAGTAATATCGTTGCGACCTTCGTCATTATGGATGTGTTATGTGATGAGATACTTTCTAGCAATGGGTGAAATAGGTGTTTGTTATATATTTGTTAAGAACTACATGATATGATGGTATCGACAGTAAACAAAGATGTTACCAGAATAGCTACGGTCGAAGGAGAGGGGATCTTAAAATATATTGTTAAAACCAAATATACTCTGTGATATCTTTTATTATGACTAGAGGTTTTTTAAGTTACAAAACAATCGGTATCCTCTTAATAATTGTTACTCACAAAATAACTTCAACAAACTATTCGTGTTCGCAGATATTTTGTTCTGATATGTATAAAATGAAAACCTCGAATTTCACATCAATTATTTTTTAAAGTCAAATCTATATATTTACATATTTTATTTTCATAATTTAGTGTTTCCTTCACTGTTTGGTAGGCACACGGAAGTAGGATATACTAATTCGTGTTTTAAACTAAATATTATAACTAGTGAATGTTTACATCTAAAATAGTTACAATATTTTACAATTATTACATCCATAAACGGTGTTAAGTTATAAATATTTTAATAAATATTGAGATCCTGGTTACGTTAATCTCATTGTGTAAGCAGCTATTTCTAGCAATGGATGTTCTGGGAAATCTCGTTAAACATAATGCCGGTTGTTAATAGGATTTAGTCGCGGGCTACAACGACAAATGCTAGTCCAACGAATAAGTTTCGAAACAAAACTTCGAGATTTAAATATTTATAACAAAGGGTTTTGTTTCAAATTAATAAGCACATTTAGAAATCATCCTTTTCCTTAAAATTAGGGGCTCAAATTAGGATGACTAAAACTCCGTAGCATAAACAACCATTGCCGTAGCCCCGTGTAGCACTTGTCGTAGCAGCCGTAGCGCGTAGGCATGAGTGTAGAGAAATATTTACATTAAGAAGTTCTCAAAACTGTCAAACAAATAAATTCTTTGGCTATCAACCGCACTTTATAAAAGGAACAATTTCAACATGACTTCACACTGGAAGTAATAAAAATGTCTAGACACAATTAAACTAAATTACTCTGGTTTTCAGTTATTCGCAATTCAGCTTGATGCTGATGGAACGAGAAAATTCATTTCTTTGGAGATATCGTCATAGTAAGATTAGTTTAAATGAGTTGATTCTAAAAAAGAAGATAGGTTCCAGTACATTAAAATCTTTTATGGCTTCGTAGCAATGGGTTTGTATGGAAAGATTTTCACAAAGAGCCAGCGAATCGTTTGATCAGCAAACTGTACATAATAATGTAATAGGAAATTAAAGCTGCCGACTCTTTCTTGTTAACAAATGCGTTGCAAAGGGAAACATCGTCTTAAAATCTCACCAAGATTGCCAAATAGAAACATTATTTTGTGTTCTATTTTAGCATTTAATGTTTTAATTACCCATAGTATTTTTTTAAAGGTAAGGTTTAAAATCGTCAGTTTAAAATGTACTCCATTACAATCTTATTATCGTAATACCCTATATTTACATTATTAAGGTATATTTAAAATCAAATTGTTGCAGAATGTAAATTAAACGTTACATTTTTATAATTTATACATATAGAGCAACAACCTGTGTTTTTAATTTTGAATGAGAATTTAGAATAATCCTATTATAATAAAATGTAGGTACGCAATTTTATATTTTAAAATAACTTTAGCAGTGCTCGCGTATTGAAGATATTCACATGTTGGGCGCACTTCGTTTTAATTCACTGATATGTTTGATATGCATGTATTAAATGCGTAGCGCGAACAGTTCAGCGGAGCAGCTGAGCATACAATCAGTTCAGCTCCTCTCAACAAAACACAAAAAAATAAATATTTGGAACAACAACATTAACTTATGATTGCTATAATATTTACTATATTTCAAATGCTCGTTATTTCTTCTTCAAATAAATTATCAAGTTTATTTATTTACAATGTTCGATATTAAACTAAACACTTCCTTACATAATCTAAGTACATTGTAAGCTTGTAAAAATTGCACACATCGCTTTGGTATACGTACATACATAACTACATATTTACAATAAGTTTAGAACGTCATTATTAGTTTTATTGCCCGGGTCCCGTACGAAGGGAACGTATATAGTCTGCTGCACTGGGCGCGGTGCGCGCGCGCTAGTCGAACCAGTCCCACAGGTGCGTGTAGAGCGGGTGCGGGGGGTGCGGGGTGTGCGGGGGGTGCGGCGCGGGCGGCGCGGGCAGCGGCGGCGACTAGGACGCCACGCGCTCGTCGCGGCGCGCCTCGTCTCAGAGCCGCTCGGCCACGCCACCCGCGTACTGGCACGCCGACAGCGGCGCCGAGCCCGCGCGCGCCGCCGGCGACACGGACCCGTAGCCGCCGCCGAAGCCCGACGAGTGCTGCTTGGCCTTCAGCCGCAGCGACGCGATGGACGAGGACATGGCGACGCATGGCTCCGCGCGGTACATGCTGTACGGGTTGGGCGGCGTGTAGGGGCAAGGCGCCACGCCGCCGCCCACGCCACCCGCGCCAGACACGCCGCCCATGCCACCGCCGCTGACGCCGCCCATTGATGTGGCTGTGTTGAAGCAGTTGACGGAGCCCTGGTGGTGGCTGGCGGGCACCACGCCGCCCAGGGGGTTGACGGGCCACGGGAAGCTCTTGGTGCCGAGCGGGCTGGGCACCTTGGTGGCCCAGTTGTTGTACGGGTAGGACGAGTACAGCGCGTCCGTGTCGGGGAAGGGCTGCATGAGCCCGTTGAACTGTGTGCTGAACCCGTTCTTGAAGTCTGCGGCGGCGGCTGCTGCAGCGTTCATGGCGTTTCTTTCCCGTTTCCGCCATTTCGCTCTCCGATTTTTAAACCAAACCTGCAATAAAGAAATATAGTTAGTATTGAAAAGGCTTGAGCCTCGATGTAGAAGCCTACGTTTAGCAGAATTTGCAACTTTTTTTTCTTAAAAACTTTAAGGCAAATGCAACCTTTTTGGGGGTAAGAGGTAAATTATTGGAGACAGGTAAATTGGGTGTCCGGTGATTTCATGGCGAATCCACAAGTTTTAACGAGATTCAGAATGTGGACGCGACTTGCGTTGCGTAGTTATCAACTTTACTCATTACAAAGTTGACAGAGCGTCGTGGCGCTGGCGGCGGCGTATTCGAGCCACGTAGAGGTCGAGCCCCCCGGCCCCACCGCATGCCGCAGCCAACGACCCGTCTAATTGCGGCCGCGAAATGAAGATAAACGAGCGTCGCGATTGGGCGGGACGGGTGCCGCCACTCGCCGCGACTTGATCGAGCCGCAATAAATGAGCGGCTACTGGGGGCAGCACGGGGCCGCTCGGCCCGAGTGCTGTGTGTGGCCGCGCGTGGAGGCGAAGTGCGAGCGTGCAGCGGTGATAAGTCGCCGTGAGCGCAGATAACGCGAGCGCTGATGTATGGCGCGCGTCCGTCACCCGGCGATCGATCGCTCCGACGACACCTCCGCGATAAATTGCGCAATCCATGTAGCGACTGCAATAAATATTGTGCCGCCGGCGGTATTTGTCTCACTCACTGTGGCGGGTTCACCCAGCCGAAACGGTAAATAATACCCTCTTTCCTCGGTTAAGTGAACATAAACGGTCGTTTCCACCCCATATACAATCGTTTATTTTTCGAAACATAAATTTCACAAATTCGCATGAGCGCATGTTTCGTACACAGGGTGACACAGGTAAACCGTGCTTTACTATCTAAATTCACACGCATGTGGAACTGAAAAGATTTTTAACTCGATACTTTTATTAATTTCAAATACAGATTATAATAATGGCATTCGAAACGAGCAATATGTGGGCACTTCCATTACCAAAACAAAAAGCTTTACACATCCGCTATTTCCCATTCAGACCGCGAACAAACGGGTGAAAATAACTCCACAGAAACATCGGGGGTGTTCAATAATGACGTCGGAATGATATTTATTTAGGTGCACATATGTGGAAATAATTTCCATTATTTGAATAGCGGCGGACAGCGAGCGCGCGGCGCGCGGCGGGGCGCTGGGACCGGAGGAGGGTTGCGATATTGCGACGCGGGGCTAATCCTTTAAATATATTATTGCAGAATGGTGACCGTCCCGCGCCCTCCGTCACCCGGCAAGGAGACACCCCGACACTTTTTAATGCTTCCGAAATCGATTCTAATGCGTGTTCGCTTTAATTTATTCAATGTGCCGGTTGTTTGTCGCATTTGAAGGGTTAACACCTACGCAAGATTGTGACAAATTTTATTAGTATGACTTGGAATGGTGTTACCCAAGAGACAGCTACTCAAAATCGATTGCAAATACGTCTTATTAATTTATATATGGATATGCATTGGTCGATTTAAATATGGAAGTGGTCCTGTAGTTATACTAACCTGCAAGTAATATTCTATAGGCAATTTTTATACAGTCGCAAAGTTAAAATGAATTGACCACTTTTCTCAAAACGACGAGTAAATTCGAGTGTTTGCGAAGCCGAATATAAATGTGTGCATTACCCAAGTTCTTATTACGGCCTTTATAGCAAGATCAGATCCGATAAAAATACACTAATGTAATTGTTACATACAAAAGTGGAATTTATTGGTTTGTACGGTGAGCTTTTCAGCTTAAGAGCAATTTAAATCTATATCGATTTCGTATTCTTTGCATTGAGAGTTTTTAATGGCCTTAAAGCCTCAAGACAACTACAAAAATACTACAGCTAGGTAGGATAAAAATCACCGATGCACAGTAATCAAAAATGCTTTATTAACTATTTCTTGACACGTTATCGAAACGAAAGTACAATGATGAAAAGCCGTCAGTCGTCGGACGTGACACTTCGTTGGGCAGCGTGACGGTAGATGTCTGGCTTATCAAGTTATCATGCGGGAGGCGGTGCATGTAACACAAGATTAATGTGAGCCTGCGAGCACGCTCGAATACCTACTAATACACGCCTTCAACGAGCATAGCATATTATCTGCACGGGAAATTATAATACCAGTATCAAGTATTCGTAGCAAGTGCTACGGATGCTACGGGTGCTACGAAGCTTTAGCTTTGTAAACCCTGGTAAAGCAGCAGCAGCAGCTGGAACAGTGCGGTTATGATAAAGTGAGAAAGAACATGATAGCACAATCTTCAGTCGTAGCACTTGCTACGGATGCTACGGGCCGTAACAAACATCCACGCATCCAAGACTCTAGATTTCTATTTGGGTGTGACAGCAAACTCAATTACTTATTTAGGCAAATTAATATTAGTCTGTACAAATAAATAAAATTGAAGTGTCCAATTTCGAAATAACAGCTTGAAAGTACGGTACTTATAACAAAAAACCATCAGTCATGAAGAACATTCCATAACTTCACGGACAACTAGTCAGAAAGGGTAGGCGGAGCTGATAATAATTTATCCTTTCGGCAGTTAAGTATGGGAAACGTTAAGAAGATTCCCTTTACTAAATATCAATAAAACATGCCTTTATTGAGCAAAAACACCGGAATCAAGTGTTTGTAGCACTTGCTACGGATTCTATGAAAGTTCGTAGACCTTGGAATTTCAATAGTGTTTAGAATTAATTAAAAAAACGTGAAATGTTATTGTGTCTACTGTGTAACTAATGTACCTATCGGTGTTACTAATGACAATATTTTACTCAGCGATAAACAAGCGTGTGATAGGCATCGTGGAACTTCATCAACTGCATTATTTGCTTCCGTCAAGTAGTGGATAAGTTTCCTTAATTTTCTGAAAACAATATCAAAACTCAAAAACTCAAATCATTTATTTCAATTAGACCATTACGGCACTTTTGAATGTCGAAAATACAAAAAAAGCAAAGCTACAGTCACAGTCACAAGGAATAATAACTTGAGAAAGTACTGTAGTTGCCCATTCCCTAACGTAGATCTCTATGGAGAAGAACGGGCGAGAAACTCCATGGACACTCTTTTAAATCAAAATATTGTTACAGATTCTTGCATACTACATATATACTACATCATTCATGTTGAGATTATACATATATGTGAGAACAATGTAGAAAGACGTGCACATTAAGAGCGTTCAGAGTAAACTAATAAATCAAAAATTAATAAATAATAAACTAAATGACCCGACACACCCGCCACCATCAGCTAGACATTTGAGTGAGCAGAACATTATCTCAGCCACCAAGGCATATTCAAGTCAATGAAAGATAACTAAATGTAAGTGGTGGCTGAACAGTACAAAATACTCACACATGTGCTATGCAATTATATAATACTAAAAACTGGAATCTATACAATGCAAGTAGGTATATTTTTACAATCTTCTGCAGCTTCCACAATACATTAACTTATCCATTGCTCTATTCGGGTACAGATCTGTTATTACCACGTGCCGAATAAATTGTGGACTTTCTAAATTCATTAGTTCAGTAGTGATGAATGATGGCACACCCCACCACCAGTAATGAAGTTATTTTACGGTCAGCAGAACCACAGGGTCGCTAAATTGCCTTAAATTTAAATTAAACTGGAATCACAGTTTTATTAGTGTCATCAATCAAACTACGGTTTATCCGACAGGATGGCCATAGTTTACAGATATTGGATTATAGTTCTTATGTCGTAAGCAAGTGGAACTATTATTGCTAGTACGATTTGATCCGAGACTATTCCGAAGTCAAATAAACACGCGCTCGCATAAATGGATATAGCATAATAAACTCGGGATTGACTCGTATTTGAGTCAGGGTTGCCAATGCGTTCGCACTACTCGTATAGCCGAAATAATAATAAAAAGTAACTTATCTTTATGGATACAAGAAGAAATTTCTACATATTTTCAAACAATGACAATTTATTTGTATTATCATTTGTAATTTGATCACTGTTAAACCATACGAATTTGAAAATATGCTAAAATTCTGGTTATTTCTACATCTCTAAACATTTTTACTCACAGCTCAACAAAACTATCACTAGGAGTATTAGAGGCTTTGTAGCCTGGCCTAGTAAAGTGCATAGCCTTGCTACATAGTAAATGCGAACAAACAGCGATGTTAGAGCTGTGGGTTAGCCGCTGTTAATCTGTCGTGACCAGTCGCTGACGCCCCTAGCGTTGAGTAGATTATTAAATGCACCCTGCCGAGCCAAGCGGCAGTAACTCTCATATTATAGATACTACTCTACCAACAGTTACCACATTATAACATCTTAAAAATGTACGAACAATATTGTGTTCTAATTGCTAAACAATTCTAAAACAATTTACCGAATTAAATATTTGAAACAAAAAGGCAGACGAAATATGTAGGTACGGCACTTACATAGATTCACTAAACCACAAATTACAAAAAAATAAGACAATTATTGCAAGAAATTCTTCTGTGTTTAGAAAACAGAGATTACTGAAGTTGATTTGGCGCAAAATCGACAGTTATACAACCGCAGTATCTGACAGTGAGGTGCTTAGCTACCATTCATTGATATAAATTCCATGCTAACGCCGAGCAAAGTCCGCGGGATCACAACACTATACCGTAAGCCTATCAAAACATAATAGGGATAACTCATTGGACATCTAGTATGCCAGCCGCTCAACCTCGACTTAACGTACGATTTGCAATAATAAACTCTAAAACTTTACGTACAAAGTAAACTCTTCGGGAATACGAATACTTGGCAGGAATACTCGGAGTGAAATAAATTTTGTAATTGAAATGCGTTAATACCGTATCTCTTGTTTACTGAAACAAATTCTTAGTGTAAGATTATTACGGAGACTACCGGTTGGGAACGGGCCAGCCGTGGTTAGAACATGACAATGTCATTTAATAATTTAATTATAGCAACATTTGTTTGTGTTGTAAATGTCAATATCGATGGGATGCCTTAGCGGACTTAGCTGTGTCATGGAGGTTTATTCACGATTAGTTGACTCATTTTGGTTTGACTAAATTATTTTGCTCGTATATCAAATCAAAAGTAGCTGATTCTCTGCGTATAAACAAAGTATTATATAGATTATTAGGAGGCTAAATAAAATTGCAACATTATGATTAGATGGAAATCTGCTGATAAAACTACATTTTAATGCAGTCCCTAGTTGCTCGTATATTTGTGTAGGTCTAGCTATAGTGAATGTTCAATCGAAGTCGGTGGAACAATTTATTTGGTCGAGTGCACACAAACACTAATGGAGGATAGAAACGTTGCGTTGCTAACACGGCTATATCCGAGTATAGAGTTAGTTCTTGCACGCGTGGCCCAGTGTGTAAAAACAAGGTAAATCTCGCTAAACTGTTTGCATGCAACGAGACAGGCGACAGGGACGTGCACTAAAAGCATCGCAAAAACAGACCGAGAGCCGCTGGGGCGAGCCGTTTTCACGTAAAATAAATAATGTTTCGTGCCGCACGCCCTGTCACCGGACGCGTTTGATACATGCCTTTTTTACACATGCACACACTAAAATGTTGTCACATCTTACAACTATCGCTATGATATATGGTATGGTTTCCGTTTCAGTTTCACTTTGTCTTACTTGCCTCCCTGAAGCTTGTAGAAAATGTAGATATTAGGTTGGAAGTTTACACTAACTACCAGCTTTACTTCTAAATCAAAACATTTAAATATATCTAACAGTGAAAGAAGAAGATAAGAATGAAGGAAGCTTAGTTAGCAAAGTATCGCCGCTCGCTTTCCTCTGACGCAACGAGTACTGCTAAGGATTATCAACGTCTATTCTAGACCACCTAAGATCTCACGAAATAATATTATGTGTTTTCACTAGACATCAAAACAAGTAGTTCAATTTACAATAATATTCAGGCAAGGTCTGTCTAATACGTCAATAGAGAAATAATCTATTTGTGTGTAAGATGGATGTTCTAATTCGACGTCACGCAACAGACGGGGCGGTCTCCATCGCGATCGCGTCAAATGGAACATGTCAAGAGCTGTTTCACGGACGATTGGCGACGACGCGCGACGATGCGGCCTGTGTCGCTTCGTTTCTCAGAAAGGAAAACTGCCATAGGGCGGTTTTTCGTTGTTTTACGTTTACAAATAGCTGTGTAGCAAAAAAATATCCTAAATTAGTGTTTGTAATAACTCTTGTGTGAAACACGGAAAAAGAGCAGTTACATTATACAAAGTGTTTAATATTTTGCTTCTGGGATTTATTAAGCTTGGCTAATGTTCTATCTTTCACTCACTGTCGTTAGGTACGTGTTTGATATCGCTTGGATCATTTGCCACTAAACTCCGAAGAAGTTGTAAAAGAGCAAAATTTGTCACAAAATAATAAAACATTTGAAGTTACATTTCAGAGCAAAATGTGGTTTCATTTGACAAATAATTAGCAAAGAAAAACGTGTTTAAGTAAACACAAAGCTAAATGTATCATATTATACGAACGCTAATTGAGTCAATAAGCAGGCAATGACCCTAATGAGTTGGTAACAAAAATAATGTTCAACGATTTATCGGTGCGCGCGCGCACAGATTTATTAGACGGCGCGCGGCGCGGCGGCGACGCTGCGCGGACGAACGAACCATAATCCCCTGTTTAGGGCTGGCTGAATTAGAATATTATTTATTTTATTACACATTATAATTTTGTAGTTATTTAATCTTTTATAGGTATCTTAAATGTGGTTGCTATTTTTATAATTTTTTCTCTGCATTTGCATCCTACCATCATATAGCTACCAGATTCCTGAAAAACGCTGGCACAGATGAAAAACAAGTGATTATAGCCTAGTTCTTTTGGTCGCCAAAAAGACGATTTTAGTCAATATTTGCCATGGTACCATGGGCAAAAATATTTATTCGTCCCTTTGTTCCATTGTTGTTACCATAAACCCATATACCATAAACTGTGTGATAGAGCAGGTGGAACGTTACTACGTTTTTGTAACACCTTATATCGGGTGGTTACCCGTGGTCCCGGTGGGTCGACCCATTACCGGGTCCATGGGTAATTTTAATTACCCGTGGTCCCATGGCATTGGGGATTATTTCCTGGACTTCTGAATATATCGATAGAAAATACAAATCAATAATAACAGCATAACAGATCCCACCAGGACCACGGGTAAGTCATTGCATAATTTGACAACGGATTTATTGGTTTTTTATTTTTTATTTATCTACCAACTACCAGGAGGGCAGAACCATAAAGAAGGTATTTTATATTTTTAATCGGAATCTCATAATCAATTCATGTTCATTTATTTCTAAGAGAACGCAAAGACAAGTATGAGATGAGAAACAAGGATAGTGCAGTCTCACAAACTAAAATTACCCATGGACCCGGTAATGGGCCGACCCACCGGGACCACGGGAAACGACCCCTTCTATCGTAGGACTAGTGGAAACAAACATTACTATTAGTTCTACTGTAAATTGTGTATCTACCGTAGAACTGTAATTGAACTAGTGGGAATTTATTTATTTTTATTTATTTAGGTAACCAACAGCGATACAATAATATTATACAAAATATGCGTGTAACAGTTACTATGGCCAATTATAGGTTTCCCTGTATAACTGGGATATATATATATAATACATGCGAACGAACTAATATTTTCAATTAAACAACAAAATAAAAATTACAATACTTACAATACAAAATTACTTTTAATGGAAATGAACCAACATAAGACTTATAGCTGTAGAAACCCATCTATCTAGTTTGAACTAGTTCTAGGCTGTAGGTACATGAAAAACAAAACGGAAATGATAACTAGCACTCAAGAAAGCTACTTCAACTTCAATTACGATAAAACTTAAGACGCGCCGCCAACCGCGCAGCCCTAGCGCATACAAACGGGAATGTTTTGAAGAACACACGCGTATGATCCAGTGCAGTCGAGTACACTGAAACGAATACCTAACACTTGAAGCAACGCGTTCGACTCATAAAGTATCGATTTACACGTATCTGCATGTGATAACCGAGTAATTAATTGCCTACGGTGTATTTGTGGCGGGATCACTCTTCGCAATGTTACGGTTAGCTTGAAATTATTGTACCGCTGGAATTTTCAGTCATATTTGTTGAATCTGTATATCGGTGTTAAAATTGTAAACTCTTCATAAACATATGTTTCTTTCAAACTTCCAAATTCCAAACAAAATGTTAAAGACGTAAGACGTATATTCAAAAGAAACGAAAGGTTAACTACAATCATATTTTTTGTTTACTATATAGCGATATGACAATGAGTTAATTGCTAAAACTATTGTCTGTCTTTCACTACTACGTTACTGGAGTCAGCAACCGTAAATAATTGATGACAAACGACACTTGCCAAATTCTTGGAGATTTTCTCTGATGGAAATGAAAAAAGATACAGTGATTTATCTCAGTTGTTTCATTTAAAACTCTATTTATCATGTTGCGATGAAATACTCAAGAATAAACAATTCAAATTCTACGATATAAAACTGAGCATTAATAAAAAAGATTGTATTTGATTACTTTATTAAATGCATGTAAAATAAATTCTAAGAATTTGCCCGATACACATGTTCGAGAGATTAACCAAACTAACCACTCCACATGCCAAAGAAACCGAAACTATTCTATGAATTCAGTACCAGCTAAACACTACAAAGTCTGCTGCAACCGCAGAATCTCTAACAGGGGCCTTCCAAAACTATTGACAGTGAGTGTGGATGCGATCAGACTTAAGCCGGGGATTATGAAGAGACCGAAATAGACGCATCAAATCCTCGAGGATTAAGGGATTCCGTGTTCCGTCGGCCGGCACGGCACAAAAATACCGAAGACGCGCCGGATGCGACGATTAGCCTAAACATCTAGCTCGTTAATATTGTAATGCACTCGCGCTCCTGTCACGTTGCTGCAAGGACATAAAAAGTGGATTGCCATCAACTATTTGGTGGCTGGAAATATCCATGTGACACCCAATTTACAACTTGAAACAAAGGCTCTTTTAACTAAATAAAGAATGTTGTTCAATAGAAACAACCAATACTAATAAGATAACAATCCTACCGTTCTTCTGATGTATGCACTGATGCAAAACAAAATAGACACTAAGTAAAGAGCAGCTATATCAAGAATCTTACCCTCACTCTCGCTTCAGTAAGGTTAGTCCACATGGCGATCTCTTCACGCGTGGACATGTCAGGGTAGCGGTTTCTTGCGAAGGTAGCTTCGAGTTCTTGCAGCTGTTGGCTGGTGAAGTGCGTCCGCTGACGTCGCTGCCTCTTGTTCTTCTTGTCGCCCTTGTCATCCATAGACGCCTCGTCGGGCCCCACGCCCGGAGTCGTTGACTCCGTCTTTATCGTCGGCTCAGACGTTAGCGGACGATTGCCTGAACAGATAGTGGAAGTTAGTTCCAAGTTCTGTAGTTTAGGGGTAAAGTTTTGCGTATGTGTGTAGCAGGTGGAAGTTAGAGTATCAAGTTTGTTGGTTATGTTTTAAGTTTAGTTGATTTGGATTTAATTTAGATAGATTCAATTGACTACGAGCATGCACGTCCAGCGGCGAGATGGGCAGACGATATTGTTGCCATTGCGGAAATATCCTGGATGAGGTTGACACAGGAGCTTGGAGCTTGGTACAAACAAAGAGAGGCCTATACCCAGCAGTGGGTGAAGTCGGGCTGTGGATGGTGATGAAGATGATGATGCACATTTTTAGACCAAGCGTCTCACGACCACATAAGGCATAACCCTTCCTTTTGACTTTTCCGTAATCGGGTAAAAATATGAAGCTGTCGCAACAAACTCAGATATGTGTAAACCAGTCCAACCGTTTCTTGTTAAAAAAACTGTGTTCATTCGGCGTAACATATGTTCCAAAACTATAAAAAAGCAGTCATAACAACAAAATTACATTAAAAGGTTTTCCCATTCAATATTATTTAGATAAAAATATAGAATCAGGGCCACGGTCGGTGAGTACCGGTAGCAAGCCCATAATGCGGCGAAGGATTAGGCGCAAGCGCACACCTAATACTTTTACGACACTGCCGTAAATTCGTTGATCTCGATGAGCGACGTCACTTCACGTAATTTATATCACTTACATGCAATAAAATCTATTTTCGGTTCATATTTTTAACGGGCGATTATATCAGCGTTTAATCAGTATGTAGAAATAAAGAATTTTCGTAAAGGAAAAATGAAAATGTAAAAATGTCGAGTTGTTTGGGAACATTTTTGATTTAATTGAAAATACTTAAAGACAGATGTATGTTGTTCAACAATAGAGTTAGGTTATTTAAAGCTGGATTCCCAGACAAGCCACCAATGTATACAGATATAACTTATTTTCAGATCGGTAATCTTTGGTTTTAAATAAATGCTACTGTGTTACTGTAAGGTTGTTACTGTCAAAAATGATAAACACATCACTACGTTAGGACCCTCGAGAAAAGCACGTTTTACGCGAAACAAAAGATTTGAAATAATACAGTTCTACATAGAGAATCGAATACGTTTTAAAACCACCCATAACCCAGCAACTGAAAGTTGTACAAACCCGTGTGATTGTACAACGTTAAAATTCCCTCGAAAACGGTATCGGTGCGAGGGGACAAGTGATACGGTGTTGTTATTACATCAATTCGTTACTGATAACGCGTCGATCGCAATCAAGCCGCGTATATTGGCTTTGCTCGAAATCCCTGTGTCAATGTACCTATTGTCTCTAGCTGCAATAGAGGTCACTACCGAATGAACATCGGTGTCAAAAAGCAGCGCGGTGAACAACGGTAGGCACTATCAGATAAATATAACTTTTTGTAGCAGCAATTCAAGTTCTAAAAAGCTTCAACATTCCAAGCATTATATTTTTAATAATAAGTGGGGACATAATCTTTTGCAATTATCTGGGAATGTTATCGAAAACGATAAAATTGATTCATTAGCAAAATAAACAATTGCATGTTGTAGGTAACGTAATTAAGTGTGGTTTTTCCTGGCGATTAGCAAAAGATAGTAATCTGTCCTTATATCTTAATAATCAATCAAATATCATCAATACCTAATTATTATGTAATGATAAACAAGAATGAAACAAGATTTTCCTTGTAAAGCTCTGCTGCCTAATAGATATTTTATTTCAAAAACCATTATCGAAAGGCTTTTCGAAAGCAGCGGTGGCCCAGTGATGGCGGCCCCGACTTACGAGCAGTAAGTCTTGGGTTCGAAACCAGGCAGGGGCCTAACTTGGTGTAATTTATTTCATCACGATTGATCTCAAAACGGTGAAGGAAAACATCGTGGCGAAACTAGCATATCTTAGAACCAAAAATTACAAAACATGTGACATCTACCAACCCGCACTGGGCCCGCGTGGTGGAATGTAGCCTATTCTCTCTCATAGAGAGGAGGTCTGTATCCCAGCAGTGGGAACATTATAGGCTGATTATGCTTTTGCAATGGTTTCGACACAAACAGTAGCGGTATAAATAAAATTGCGTGTTTTACATTGATAATAAATTGTTTTAACTCGTAATTTCGTTTATTACATATCGGATTAACGTTTATACTTTTATTGCGGCTGCTTATCTTGATTGAACATTGTTAAATAATCATCACAGTTCGATATTATATAGGCTATTAAAATTGCTATGTACAACACTTGACTACTAAATTACTTTTTGTTTCGTGGCCACGATTATTCGTAGACACATTTGTGATTGACAATGTGACATAGTAGAATAAAAATAAATAAATTCCTATCTCAGGGCGTAGACAAGTGGCGATCGCTTTTCAAAACGTTTCGTTTTTCTATAAAGACTTTCAAGAGGATTGACATAAGCATTTCTGACCCACTAATACATTTCTGACTATTCCATCATCTTTATTGCTGACTAGCGGACGGCACGCGGTTTCTCCCGCGTAGTTCCCGTTCCCCTGGGAGTACGAGGATAGAATATAGCCTATGTTACTCAGTAAAGACGTGACTTTCTAATTGTGAAAGAATTTTTAAAATCAATCGAGTAGTTTTAGAGCTAAATCGTAACAAACAAACAAACAAAAAATCAAATCTTTTCTCTTTATAATATTACTATAGATAAAATGTCACTCTATCTAGTCCCTCAGGTGTCGATTGGGTCAAATATACCGGTCGAATACCCGTCTTTAGTAGTCATTATACTTAAAATTATATAAGTGATATGAGTAAATATACTACTGAATCTTCCTAGAAGATAAAAAACCGAAAAAATTCTATGGCCACAAAGTTATTATTCTAGTTAAAAATCTCTAAATTGTACGTGTCAATCAATTCCTGAGAACCTAACCTAACATAGGATCAATACACTTTAAAAGCCCAGACAAAAACGTAACAGCCGTCGCTTACTCAGGAATCGCCACTAAAGAAACATAGAAAAAACACACGTCTTATATACTGCGATAAAGTCCATGTATATGAAAATTGAAAATCGCAAATCTGTAGGGCTCGTCAATCTCATTGGTGTATAATGAACAAGGCGGGATTATGGTCTCAGAGGTTACGCACCCGCCACCCGGCTACCGGTGCCATCCTCAACCACGATCATTATCCGTGGATACTAGTAGGGTTGTCACCTAAAGAAACATGTATTATTTGGAAGGTCGGTAGATCACCGTAAATAACGGTATCTGGTCAGTTCGACTTTATGAGAAAGTTAAGCATTGTTTAAATTGTATTGATAATTATAATAACTATTCAGTAAATACATTTCCGTTCAAATCAATCAATCATCAACATACAACCCCATACTGTCCTACTAATTCTGAACAAACGAAAATGAATTTCGCTGGTTACTCCTTTTACATGAAGCCTGCAAAGTACGACTACTGGAAAAAGTACGAGCTCATAATGAAAGTAATTACACAAGGCCACGGACCATATAAAATTGAATCGTCTACCTTTTAGTTAAGGTTGTGCCAACCCTAGATAAGTCCGATACGCGTCGATAACGCGTCGATAGCGTTTATCAGCGATACGCTTTGAGCGTTCGCCGACCCATCCATCATTTCGAACTAACCTTTGCGTTAGTAGGTAACATATTTAATCTATGCCTTTGCGTTTGGCCGACATGACAAGAGCGGGTTGGTAAACAGCGTAGTTACATGTGTTACCGATATCAGAACATGTTGCCACTTCAAAGCCGACACTCGATTTTGATAAAACATCGCAACGTTTCCTTTAATGTGTTTACCTTCAAATAGTTTATAACGAGTCTACATTCTTACTATAATGATTGTTATCGAAGGCTTCAAAATGTAGGATGCGCGTAGTATTGTACACAACCGCTACGATTTTTATGATAGCCACGAATAAGGTAGCTACGATTTTTATAACTTAATATTTACGAAGGTTTAAATAGCTTTTCTTTATCATTAGGTGTAGGTATATTTTTTGACGATTGTTCGATTAATCGATCGTACTTACTTAGGTATACAAAAATTATACTGATATCTTAACTGCACTGCACTGTCTAAAAGTGAAAATTGCTCTAATCAAGTATTTGTTAACACCATGGTCGTAAATACCTACATTCCATATGTACCTACACGCAGTTAATTGCTTAATACTATATCGCTAGTTAAGACAATCCGGTAATTGCGCAAATGTGTGGACAACGTCCCAATCACGTAATATTAATTTGCTGATAATTGTCATATTAGAACGTTGTACACATTATATTAATTACTATGCCGATAGTTCGGAATTGTTTATTGTTATTGTAGCTAGCGCAACCGAGTTGTGAAATTAATAATCGAAGGATATGATCTAATTTTAACCAAGTAACGTGAAATGAACCAAAGGAGTGACAAAATCAAACAATCTTGCGCAAGACGCCAATAGTAGAATAAGATGAGCATTTCTTTTCCACAAGAACGCTAATCAAATCAGCCTGTATTAAAAGAGCAATTAGAGCTACGTCGACGTACGTAGTGCACAAAGTTAGGGTCGCGCCACACCGCCACACCGCGCACCGTTAGGTAACCGCGCACCGTGCTCGCGCGGCTATTTGTGAAAGCATTAGAATAACGCGCGGCCGTATTTGCCATAGATTTCCCTACGCTTTACTGGGTTTACTTTCAGTTTTAAGCTTGTCACTTTGTGTGGTCCAGCCATTTAATTGCTTTGTTTTCACACTGAATACGTAGTGTTTTTTTTAATGATAACGACGAGAAAATAGACTATTTAAAGTAAACGTGTTTGATTGACGTCAAAGCCGTTTATCTCAGTAGGAATCAAAGCCAGTAACCACCGGTTTTGTCCGCATGTATACGCATTCATTTATAAATATGAAATTTTTTAACAAAACCATATAGAAACACCACAGATACTGGAATAATTCATGAATGAAGTACCAAAAAAGATTTTCAATCGGTTTTTAAAAGGCGTGATTTTTGTTTTAAGGAAATCTGTTATCCCTTGATCTGTCCACGAAGTAGACACAATAGTTAAACAATGGTGACTCGAACAAATTGATTCTTTGACAGATCATGATTTAAGAGAGATCTCTCAAAATGAAAACAAGTAGGTAGTAAGTATATTATTTACAATGTCAAAAAGTCATAAATTATTTTTTTTCGGTAACTGCAGTGTTATCGAAAGTTTTCCTTAAAGCTTAAAAGTGTAGTATTTTATAATAAATTCAGAATAACTTAAATCAGGTGACTTACAAAAATACTCACTGTCGTCAGTGGGTTTCCTGTCGCGTCTTGGTCGTGGTGGCGCGTACAGTGATGACTGGTCCACTCCTGAGCCTACTGACGCCAGAGATGAGTGGCCACTGTCTCGGAACTCGCCGGTCTCCGCCCATACTAGACAAACAATTACACGTTAGTGACACTTATCATCATAATAATAAAGAACCACGTAATTAGATATGTGTTTTGATCACAGCACATAGCACTTCAAAATTGAAATCACAGACGAAGCTGAAACAGGGGATTGATTAACATTGGTTCAACTAGCCACGGTTGCTGTTATATGCTCAATTGAAACAAATTACGTTATGGGCCAAAATAACCAGGCTAACAGTAACAGTAGATTAATCTGTTATGAGCCTTACAGACAGATGACACACATAAGTGCAAATGTCGATCGTCGTCAACGTCAGCCGTCAGCTGCATTTCGGCGGCAACAAACTTGTGTGAGTGACGCAGACGGGGGTCGACGGCTGATGAACCATCCGTCAACGATGATGAGGAGGCGCTCCAACAATTTATTACACAGTTACTGCTTTAATAATGATTGTAATTACCTACCGAATGGCCCGTAAGGGATTATATATAAATTAATGACAATCGCTTTCAAAGTGTTTTGTATATCTTTTGTAGTATAGATTTTCCACCGAATTGGTTTCAGGAGTAAATCCAATATATTTTTAAATATGCCATCATCGGCTAGTGGATGTCATGATGAAACAAATTCAATACATATTTGTACGGTGCTTACACCGTACAAATATGTATTGAATTTCACTTTTTGCAATGTGATTGGTTTATAAAAAGATTCATGTTTATAAACCAATCACAGTGCAAAAGAATGCAATGATGTATGCGTCATTCTCTAAAAAAAAAGCCGACGAAACATCAACAGTCATAGTCATTTTACATGACTTTCCTTGAGAAATATTATGTTCGATAACGAGTTCTTATGACTTTAAAGAACAATATTAAATGCTCATGTAGATTCAATGTAAATTGTCTTAAAATAAACTATTTGCACGAAGTCATAGTGTCTGGTCGTATGAATGAAGTTATATTAAAAGCGTTTGTGTTAACAAAACTTGGATTGTAAACATTTCTATTGATAGGATTGCAAGTCACCAAATCAACGCTTGAATATAGCTAATTTAACATGTTGCCTGAATACTCTCAATGTAAGTTATTTCGTTTAAAGCTTAGGTGTTCTATCATAATTATGATTTCTAATTTCACAAGAGAAAGCTCATCACGGAAGCAAAACATGAAACGTGCATGCTTCCATAAATTCAATTAAGGTTACTAATAGCCGCATTATTTAACAAGGATATCTTGACAAAGTAATGTATTCGTTGAACGACGATGACGCCCCGCTGCTTGCAGTGTAATTAAGTGTCCCCGAACACTTGTTAACAAATTAGTCACTGGAGACACGGCCGTGTGAGCGCGCCCTTATTTATAGCGCCCGCCATATGAGACCAACACATGCATGCTTTTCAATAAATTTTGTGAATGTGAAAAAACATAATAAAAATGTTATATCGAACGATTATAATAATTCAGATGGCTTGTATTTTTTACCGGTTGTTGTGGTTATTGCTTGTAGCTATTTAACTACTGAAAAAGTTAATTTAACTGTCTAATCACTACAGATAAAGTGCAGTGCTAGTGGTAGCACTAGCTACACTACACACACACACACACACTACACTATTACTAGCAAATCTTTGTGTACTTGAATAATATTTTAATCGGATTGAATATATTCTGATCCACTTTAACCGTTCAACATATAAACTTTCATGATGACCTTTCAGAAGAGTTACTTCAGAAAGCAAGTTTATTTCAGAACAACAACGTGGTGAAATGCACGTTATTTTCCATTGTTAATATCGTTATAACTGATTTTTTATCGTTGTTTATTTAAAGTCGTTGTCTTCGCTGTAACGTGCTGTGATCCCATTGTTTTGGGAAAAGTCACGAACCGTACAATTGATAGCTGGGAATGCTGTCAGTAATTACAATTAAAAATGTGACCGCATTGTAATTCTTTCTTTATTTTAATGTACTGTTTATTTTTAATTTGAAGAATAAACGCTGTACTAAAAAAAACAGCAATTTTCATTGACATGTTGATTGGTGAAGTTGAATTGAAAAATATTGAATTAATTGCACGGTTCAGAGAGTGTTAGTGTGAAATTTGTAGTACATTTAGCATAACTTCATACCTGAGGTTATTTTTAAAAGGAACACAATTAGTGAACGTTATCACGTCAGCGTAGAACAAACGTCGGTCCGTACAAACGTATTTACGAGTACATTAACAAGGAACGCGTACAAATAAATTGTATGTTTGCTGCGTTTGATAACGCGTGATAAGAGCGCGTTTATTGTTTTATTGGGGGCTCTAAACCGTCTCCTCTACACTCTCGTTAAATGTGATCAACTGTGGACGCAATCGCACATAAAAGTGTTTTATATTCCACACACGATGTTAACCGACTGTGCTGTATCATATTTGTATAATTGTATTTGTCTTGTTGTGCTCTATGACAATATTAATGTTGTATTCAGTTTAACATTAGTTTGTAGTTGTAGTAAGGTACGATAGTTGTTCAAACAGTGTAACTACATCGAATTTGGAAAATTCATGTGTTTTTTAACATGTGTCTAAAACTGTTAATATAAACCAGTTTCATAACTAAATGCTATTAAAAGAATGACAGATACAAATAGTAAGACAAGATATCACAAAAAAAAAATGGTTAATAGAAACCAGTTTCATTCCCGAACTATAAAAGAATGACAAACACATATAAAAGTCAAGATAATAGTCAGAGAAATGACTGTAAGTAAATAATTGATCATGAACATATCTATCTAAACTACGCTTGTTTAGTTCACATGGAGACGTCACACATTTTGCAAAAATAATATTAGACAACAGCATTGAAAATCATTAAACAAATAAAACTTTGCACCAACTACGTGTACTGTCACACGTAGGTGCGATACAACGTTTTTATTTATATTTATTAAATAGAGACAACAGTATAACATTAGAAAACCCATGAGCCAAACAAGTCATTATAACGAAACTCAATGTTAAACGCAGTGCGCTAGTCTTTACGTCATGAAAATCTATGCACCCATGCTTTAGGAAGTATTTATAGGTATATAATAAATATAAATACAGCTTTACTTAGCTAGTAATCTTGTATTACTGCAATGTTTTTCACCGACCGTACTCCCCCACTAGTCAAAGCAATAGAATAGCCAAGAGTATCGTCATCAACAGAGCTCATAATATCACAAAGTTTATATCATAACTTTATAGCGGAACAATACAAGGTGCTATTTTTACCACAAACATGAGGTAATTCACGACTTCAGGATAACAAGCGATAGCTTTCTATTTACTGAAACTAGATTAGACACATAACTGTGTCAAACAATGAAGTTTTATCAGGTAACATTGATAAGTTTGTTGGATATTTTCTGCAATACGTATTAGTTCTCCAAAGCTCAATTTCTAAGCGGTATAAAACTTTTTCTGGTTTGATGTCTTATACAATTTTAAAACAGCAATTTAAACATTGATTAAAGATGCTTTTCTCGGAAAAGCTTGAACTAGATTAAAATATTGAAATTCTTTCCACCAACCCATAAAAAAATATTATTCCATTATTTTTAATTTAGCACGAACATCAAACTTTGCAGCTAGAAGATACGTCCCGAAGTCGTAAAGTTATAAATTTTAGAGGCTGTAGAAAAAACGTGTAAGAATATAAACAGAGAATTTTGTATTTACAGTAAAGACAGATAGTCGCGCGAGGTAAATATAGATAAGTGCTTGTAATTTACGATCGCTGCCCTGCTTGCCCTGCTGCGCTCATACCTGCTTCTAGTTCTTTAAGGGGAGTCAGCAGAGGTAGAAGTTAAATGTATTAATTCAACAAGTTAATGTTGTTTGTTTAAAATTAACAAATGTTTTGAAAAGCAATCTCTTTTGCGTTCCGTCACATGCAGTTTTTACATATTGTCTCTAAGTGCTCAAAGTTATGCCTTTAGGTAAATGAGACGATATTGATGGCTAAAAATACAGATTCGGAAATCTACCTAAAATTATGTCCATATACAAAGTATGCAAAGTCCATATATCGTTACATACGGGACCGAAATGTGGTCGCTCACAATGGGCTTATCAGAAGGCTAGTCACCCAAAAGACAATGGAGAGGGCTATGCTCGGAGTTTCCTTGCGTGATCGAATCAGAAATACAGACATCCGCAAGAGAACCAAGGTCACCGACGTAGCCCGAAGAATAGCCAAACTTAAGTGGCAGTGGGCAGGGCACATTGCTCGCAGAACGAATGGCCGATGGGACCGAAAAGTTCTGGAGTGGCGACCGCGAACCAGAAGACGATGCGTTGGAAGGACCTTCCACTAGGTGGGCCGATAACCTGGTGAAGGTTGCGGGAATCCGGTTGGATGCGAGTCGCAAGGGACCGGTCAATGTGGCGCGTCACTTGGGGAGGCCTATGTCCAGCAGTGGACGTCTTTCGACTGAAATGATGATGATCACACAAAGTATAAAATATTCTATCTATATTTTAACTACTACAACTAAGTAGAATTATTGTTTTCTTGAAACAAACACGTTAATAAAAGTCACGATTAGCAATAATTGCCAATAAATATTCATTGTCTTAACGACATTAATGGATAACTGATTAATTCACGTATTAACTGTAGAGCACTCAAATCAGAACTAATCCATTGTGACGGCTTGGAACACATGAGTAAAACATGGCTACGAAATTAATCTAGGTGTATTAATAAAGATTTACTATTGTAAACTGTATTGACCACACGAATGAACTCTTTGGAATGATAGCTATTTCATCGACCTCTTCTTACGTCGCACAGCCAGATATATCCGAACGATTTACATTCGTCAGGGTGGAGTTCGGTGATTTTCCCACGGAATAGAACTAAGGATTAAAAGTATCCAATGTGTTAATGAGGTTATAAACTATCGATATGCCAAATATTATCCAAATCCGTTTTGCGAGAAAAAGTAACAAACTTCTATCCTCACAAACTTTCGCATTTATAATAGTAAAATATTCGTAGTAAGAAAGATTGATTTCATTGGAAATCTAAATTATTCACGAATGTGTATGTACCTAATTATTCATGTGAAGTGTGTGTGTGTATTTGTTGGTCATATGCCACATGATTTTAAGAAAGCATGCATAAAATAATAGCGTCTTAATATAATGAGCTCTTAAGATTATGTAAAAGACGTTTTCATTCAAGTTTCATAAGTTTTCCTCTACTTACAGCAGCCCAAACTTATCAATACACTCAATCCCATATGTAGTCCAATTAACTCTAGTTAATCGTTTCGTGCACTCAATGATATTGTTAGTAAATGTTAACCAGCTATTATCAGCGAGCACCGCGGTGGGCGATGGCGTCTGCTTAATAACATAATCCTGATAGCCGAGACGGAAGCACTGACGGCCGGCTACAAGCACCCACTTCCGGTTAACATGGGCTAAGTCGTGTGTGTACACTGTGGTGACTTGAGGTCACTAGAGGTGGTCCACGGATGTTGAGTAAGGTGTTTGATGATGTTGTGAGACTATGGAACTTGATACGTGATTAGGGTTGGCTGGAGTGACGTCAATCATATGAATACTTTAGATATCATTGCATACTAAGTATAGAGAAGATGAATAGGATCAGTAAGGAATATGAACTTGTGCTTTAGATAATAAAAACGTGAATTCTGCGCACTTTTTCTAGATTCCGTAGAACACTTGCTGCGAATTCCGTTAAGCAGTTACTATGAATTCCGTAGAGTAATTACTACGAAGTTCCATGAAAACTTGGGACATTATCAGAGTCAAATGCAAGACACAACATGTTTAAAATAAAATGGTTTGTAAATAGGTCGTGTAGTAAGGTAATTATTTAATGTTGTCACACTACCAAGCAAGAGTAGTTCAAGATACGTTGTTGATACGAGCTGAGACAACTCTAGTACAGAGTCTGTAAGCCCACGGTGACATACGGTAATGGGTGAGTAATTACAATAATGTGAGATGTCCATTCCACAGTGACTCAACTAGGAGTGCCCCGATTAACACAGCACACAGTCGGTCACAGTACAAGGACCGTTTTCACACTAAACACCATCATTTATGTAACAATCCCAGAACCTGAACTTTACTCATTATCTTTAGTACATTTACATTATTAAAACAAAGCTTGTTAACATACATGCTACGTATTCGGTATATAGGACGAATATATATTATTACAAAATGCATAAAGCATTCACTGTAAAATTTGATTAGATTACCCACCTACCGGAGCGATAAGGAATTGTAATACGCGAGTTTCGGTAGGCACGGCTACTGTGTACTTTACCGAATCCAATATCTACGACCAATCGCGTCGCTATTCATGAATTATCACTCAAATTAATGGCGTGTAAGTTATAAATGGCCGGCGGATTAGGGCCCATCCATTTTATTCCTATTTTACCTACCGTAAAGAGGCTTCATTGAAAACGTACACAAATTCACGGAAGCATCAGCTAATTTCCCCACCTTGCGTCCTTCTCTCGCCTACTGGCGGCTTTACACTCTATCTCGCTCTGCCAGGCCTTTTCTCTGGCGCGATTCATCATCATTTCGCGGTTTACTGGTTTTCCATTCAAATTGTAGATTGGATGCTGTCGAGGAAAACGGTGTTTGAAATATAAATTAGAACTACCTGTGTTTATTCAGCTTTCATAACAAAAAAGTTATTTGCTCAATAGATAGTATAAACGAAATGAAGAAGAAACTACAATTCACAGATAATAATTCCAATAAAAAGAATCTTCACAAGAGTGTTACGATAACTTATTTTTCGTCCCGGAAAAAGTAAATAGACATGATTTGGAATCCGTAGGCATGCTCAATTAGTATTCCAAATAGCCGCCAACATATAGTACACGTAACATAAAATGTAAAGAGTGGACCGCTCGGCGGCACGAACGACGCATAACTTTCGCGCGGATCATTCGTACACTTGCAACTCCAATCTTAAAAGAACAGGGGTAAGTGCTAAAGTTGTCTGCGACTGTACCGAGTGTACGTCTCGGTCGCGGTTTCTATTTCACCCAAGCAATAACCGTCTTACCGCACTTGTAAGTAGGTTCAAAATGATGAAGTCACACCCGCCGGCCGTGGAGTGCGGGACTTTGAGGCTTATGGTAATTGTAATAAAGCGGAGTGCAGCAGTTATGGGACGTGAGAGGTTCTAGACCAAATCCCAAGTAAGCTGTAACTTCCTTTTGGATTTTCGGAAGCCATTTATCAGTCTGATGTGGGGCGTCTGGAAATTTTTCATGTTTCGTTATTGTTGCGAAGAGACATGACACGTACGCTTCGAGGATTCCTCGCCTTATGTTTATTGGCCACGTGACTATCGGTCTCAAGGTCACACGCAGACGTTTCCACATTTTACAGCGTGTGGCGGCGCTTATGCTCTATTAACAAGTCAGTTTTCATACAATTCACTCACGTCATTTAAAATTATACAAGCCGTATTTCGTTAGAGTGGGAGTTATTTCGGTTAGTTATGAACATCATAAAGAAAACATGATCGCTAAATCACGAGTGAATATCATACAAAGCAACTAATTTGCGGTGCTAGATAAATTAGTGTTTATGGTTTGTGGGAAGAGCGCAGGGCGAAATAGTGCGTCCCCGGACGCGCATTACGACCGAGATAAATCAAGTGTAACCCTTCCTCTGCCGCAAGCAAATTACCGACCACCTGAGACTTGTAAAAATGCCTCACGAAATTATTACTATTTACTAGCCGCAAGCTGCTACCTCCCTCTTGTTAACCGAACTTGGGGGAAAGAAAACGGGGAAACTAAATTACTATGATGCATTTTTTCTTCGTAGGTATTAATTAAAGATTGGACTGTAATAAATGGCAGTATAATATTTACTATATCATTTATACAACAACAACAGTATGCGTTTAGTCTACAAAGGTCGTAGCATAATAGCAAACATCGAAACTCAATACCTAAAACCCTGTATTTATCCAATAAATTGACTCCGTTTATGATATAACCCAAATGATACCTAGCCCTAACAAAACCGAGCATAATGTAAGAACATCGGAGCGTGTTCTGCGATATTAAAAGAGATCTAAGGAAATGAGTTGGGGTCGTCGAAATTGGCCACCAAAAGACCATTCGGCGACCCGGTCGAGGGTGAGAGTGTTCAGAAGGCAATCACTGGTCCCATATGGACACAAATTACTTTTCCTATTTGGTGCACAAATCTACTATGATGACAAGTGGAATAGGGTGTTGTGGTTTACCGCATTCTGATTACAAATGAATCGTGGATCGGGGTGAAGTTTAAACTTTTTTTTAATAACTTTATGTCCAGAATGTTGCGCCGCCGCCGTAAGGTTATGTTAGAGTAATTCATCAACTCGTCCCACAAGCCCACGGCCCATTTGGGACGAGTTGATGAAAATCAAAATAAGTAATATTTTCATTCCGCAACTCATCCCACGTTTCTATGATGAGTCTTATAAGAAAAAATACCCACATTATTTTTGCCGCTGTGGTCCCTGCCAATAAAAATGTACAAAAGATGAGCTCATCTCTACTCTACGGCAGTCGGCAGGGTAGTCAATTTAAGCAGACATAAGTATCTTGTTAGTTTCTTATTCTTACCTATTATATGCCATTTCAAAACTACTAAAGTCTATTGAAACCCGAAGAAAATGTCTAATATAACTGATAAAATAAAATTTAACAGTCAAAAGCGACATATGTCGATGTTGGTCTCCGTTATACAGGGATTAGGGTCGCGTAAACGATGCCATTCTGCACGTTTTCAATTTGCATAAATATTAGTGGGAGCTGTAATGTCATAAATATATTAGTGCGGTGATACAGATTTTATGGTGATTACAGAATTATAGCCACGATTTGTTTAGGGGTCGTAGTTATAGCGATATATTTATCCTTTATAACTTTGGTGGATGATTTCAGCCCGGCAACATCATTTTCCTTGCGAAAATCGCGCACAAAAATATTAGAACGCATAAAATGTTAAATTTTTATCAAGGGGTGCGGATAGTAATAAGCTTTTATGTTGTAAATGTGCCAATACAATAGGTTATCTCTCCCACCTCCAAGGGTTTGAGCCATACAACCATATTTGTGGAATAATGTGAAGTCATAATATTATAATTACGAGGCAGGGTCCCGGGGACCGTCGCAGCTCATAAAGCGACGTCATTCGCTTTTGTTAGATGCTCGTATCATATTTCACGTTAGTGTCACCGTGTTTTATACTAATACCACATGAAATGCACACGTATAGCTGCAACTCGTTCCAAATTAACAATGTTTATCATATTTTATAGTACATATTTATATCACTTTAGTATGAAAGGCTTGGCCGTGTACAACATTCTTGCAATTAAACGCTTTCTTTGTCTTTCGGCTCTTTCTCTTACAATTTATATAAAGTTCCAACGAACTAACTGCCCTAAAAGCTATAAATCAGAGTGATACAATGCAGTATTTTGTGTACTTTCATACAGTTATTGCAGCGGGGTGGTATCATTGTATTTATGTTTACAAATAGTTCATGTCGCGGTGTGGTGTTTGACCATCATAGCATTATGTTACTGTTTGTTCTAGATCTTTTGTTACCGTGAGGGTGACAGAGCTACCGTTCAGACAACAATTTGTCATAAAATAAAAAGATTTATTGCCAAGTCTCCTGTTTGTACAATGTGTACAGATACTGTTTTAACAACCGTTATTCTTCCCTTTTATAGCAACAAATAAAATGAGTATAAACGAAAAGTAATATTATACAAAAGATGAGAGCATTATTTTAGGTACATATTACCTGCCCGTGTGATATAAAAACGTATCTTTATGGCGTCATTATTCAAGATAAGAAATAAATACATTTTCGAATTGGTGACATAAAAGGGGAATGTCGATTGCAAATGATCTTTATTTTATTATGATCAGATTCTGTTATTTGACGTTTGCAAATAATTGAGCACGTAAACGAGAGTCATTTACGACGGGAATGACTTAGAAACTGATTTTGAGGGTGAAAGTGCGGAAAAGGATAGTTCAGTTCTGTATCTGCCTGACCATTATACCGAGGCTCAGCGACAGATGGGCCGGTCGCAGCGCAAGGGTTGACCCGACATCTGTCATCCACTATCAATCACACACATTGTAAATATTGTGTGTTTGTACCGTTGACTTATTGTTTGCCGACACATCAGTTGAACTCACGCTGAGATGTGTCGTTACTTGACTTTTGTCAATAACTAATGTGGCCGCGGAAGGGATTTAATTAATTTCAATCATTTCCTCATAATATTGATGGATCATTTTAAATACTTAGGCGTGAAAGCTTTTTAATTTTTTGCGAAATTAGAAACACAGTCTTTCGACGGATATGCAAAAATCTAAAGATTGACTGCTATTACTGCTTTCGTCATGTTTTTTCATTTCGATATTGAGCTTTCTCATTAATTTTAATCGGATAAAAAAGACTTCATGTGTTGGTTGAGAAGGCTTTAAGTTGCGTGTAAATTGTGAGATTTTAGCTGGTAATTTCGCCATATTTTGGTAAACCACAATAAAATAGGGTATGTCAATATTTTTAAAATTCATTAGTTTTTCTCTGGGAGGGCGTGACAACGTTTTCTGCGCGACAGATGTCACGGCATCCGCCCTCTTTGAGGAACCCGAAAAAACGCCCGTCGAGAAGGCGTGGTAGCAATAAATTTTGTCAAAATATGCTCGACACAAACACTTCCCATAGTCGCCCTATTAGAATAACAGAACAAATCGGTTTAATTTGTTAACAGGCGTTCAAAATGGGTGTCACATGTCTAGCGAGGTATGCCAAGCTTTTTATTTATTTAGTTTCGCCTTCACTAATTGCCGATGACAAAGTTTAATAGCTCGAGCACATGTTAATAGGTGTTTATGAATTTGTAAGGTAATTATGACTTTGACTTGATTTACACTAAGACGATTAAAGTATTAAAGCAGTAGAAGTTATAAATGGCTTAAAAGGCTGTTTAAATGTGATGCATGAAATCAAATGGCCCGATTATTAATGGACACAAATCCCTAGTAGGCAAGCAAAGTCAGAGGCCCATGGACGGCATTAAAACTCTGACACCAGTTCAGGCACTATAACCACACTATAAAGAAGAAGAGTACGCAATGTACCTAATTATGACATATTTGCTGTAAACATAAATGATTGTGAGAATGAACGGGTATATATACTTTATACTCTCAACTATTTTCCATTCATAGTCTTACAGTATTCCTATTATTACTGTAAAATATTTTACACCTCGAGAACAGTCCCACATATTTCGATAGAAACAGTTACCCGTACCACATTTACGTTTTTGCATCGCAAAATTTGTCAGTATCTTTTTCTAAACATCAATTATAATAAAAAAAAACACATTAATTTATCGCCAGGGACGCCGATCAAAGGCGACAACGGCCCCGGTGTTCGGCTCATGTGTCAGGGGGATGCAATTTTTTTTTCTCCTATAGAAAAAATACTTTATAGTAACGCGGGTTGTACGGCAGAGGCAGACACTGTGGCACCGGGTTTTTGCAGTTTTTTTGTTACTAGACAGATAAATAATGTCTGTCTTCTGTGATTTTATAACTTGTAAAACAAAACCGCTCGCATAGAAAAAGTGTAGATCAAACGGTCGGTTCCAGTAGTTTCACAATGTCGGCTGTGCCATTCGTGTTTTTATTTATTTGAATGTGATTTATTCAATTCTCGCTTAATTCCCATCTTATAGTTCCCAGTTATAGTTTACTTATAAGCACTAATTATACAATTCTTGAAGAAATAACACTACTGCACCTAAATGTAGGTACACTTTTGTAATATCTACTTTTTAAATAAATTATTCTATTATCTTGTCGGTAAACCGATGCTCCGCTCTATTGCTCTATTTTAATTATTAAAATCAAAACTATCAAGTGTGAATTTTGAATCATAATCCTAGTATACCAATAATACTTATTTAAATTACCTATTATTAAGAAAAAACAGCTAAATGAACCAACACTAATAAATTTAGTCAATCTTATACATTCTAATGTAATCTAAGCGTGTTGGCTGCGCTGCGCGTGCGTCGGTCAGATTTGGGTACATTTAGATAAAGTCAGTAATCTCGACCCGAGACGTGAACTAACATCACAAATATTTGTTTGGGCCCGTGGCCTCACACCTCATGGGCACACACGAACCTACTTGATGAAATATGCACAATTTACATACTCCGATAAAACTAAATCTCTTCTATTAGCTCTTTAATAGATCTGAAATATTACGTGGGTATAAAATTTGAATAAGCCAAGTACATTTCCAAAAGCTCATTAGTTTCTTCTGTACTAAAAAGTTGATAAACCTATATGTATAATCAAAATACATTTAATATTCTTTGAACTACGGAATATATCCTTGATGAAAGTAAAACGCAAGTGGAAAGTATCGTAAATTAATCAACCTACTTGGAATATTAGTCCAAAATGAGCGTAACATCTTACTCGGTGGCAACTTGTAATCCTTCACATCACAAAATGGTTGATTACGTGCGCGCCGAGCTTCCCCAATTCTTTGTTTGGCAAACTTCCCAACACAAAGTTGCTTAATCGATGAAAAGAACGTTTGTTTTTCTTATTAAATATGTTTAATCGACTCCATAAGCGATTGTTTTGCTTATTTAATGACTAAGGATTATCCTAATATCCTATAATGCCGTAAAATTAATTGAACTAATGTTGTTTAGATGAACGTTAAATTGATGGGGCTATAGTTTTCTAAACGAGACAATTATAGTTATCATAATTCTGAAACGGACGCAATATTAGACCTAGAATTAGCTTTATTTATTTTCAAAATAAAAAGATTCGTGAATCTTTACATAATACTCCAGTAAATCAGGAAAAACGTTAGTCATTCTCACATATAGGGTAGGTACATGAAAAAAGTAATGCGCTCAAATCCCGCGTAATTAATTTTCCATATTTTGTTCCAAGGAAATAATGAGATCCGCCCCCGGTTTAGCGCCGGATGAGGTGAAAAAAAGGCATCGACAGAATCAACGAACGAGGAGGCTTTAATAAGATTTCGCAAAACCTGATCAATTTAAAATTAAAGCCACGAAACGTGTTTTTCGCCTATTTTATAAAAATCTCGGGATATGGGAACAATCTTCGACGGATAAGCTTGGAGAAGCAATATCATACGCAGAACAGATGAGATTTTTTAACCGCATATGCAAAAAAATCGAGACACAATTTTTACAAAGACTTTTCACGATCCAATCAAGAAAGGTTGGAATCAGACAGGTGTTTGCACATGCCCGAGATACAAGACTGGAGGAAATATTACAATGGACAAAATTGAATGATGTCGAAATTGATAAAACTAATAAAGATAAAATGATGACAGCAATCGCCTAATGAAGTAACGCACAATAGAGCTTTAATAATATAATGCACACAGTAGCATTTTAATCCCCCATTTAAATTCAATGGCAAAAGCGGCAAGTGCAAGCCTAATCATCGCAATATAATGCTCCACCGACTACGGAGGGTTGTTTTTTTGTGAGCAAGTGAGACAAAACGTTTTGTTTTATTAAAAACGTTGTGTCGTGAAAGAGAGGGATGATGCCCGATTCATTCAAATTGACTTTAAATGATTGCCTCTGCTGCTCCTTTTGGCCGACGGTGATGGATTGCATATCGTTGCGTTTACGTCAGGCTCACGTGCAAAATGCAGAAATGTTGCTGATTTTATTCAGATATTAATATTTATAAAGTTAGAGACTTCTTGATAAGCTATAGTGACATAGTGGGAAAGAGTTAATTTTAGAAAAACTTTTATAAAGATGACGCATTAAAAAAATCTTTGTTTTCTTGACTTTAGCTAAAATGTCATTTACTTGAAAAGAGTTTTTTTCTGTTTAAATAAGCTTATAATTACCTAATGGGTGTAAAAATATCCTTAACAAAGCCGAAATGCACTTGTTCTCCCCGTCATCATTGTATTGTTCTAAGTAGATCATACCTTTTTTGCGTAGAGTTACATAATTTTACAGAATGCTTGGTTGACGGCTTCGTGAAGAGTCTGTTTAGACCTTGTATATGACAATAAATAATAGACAACCGACACTGAGGTTGATTCTGATATAGAAACAATTGTTTCACTCCAAAGATCTACAAAACGGATCCCTCTCAACTTTCAAATTGCAAACATCTTCCTCGCAGTTTTAAAACTCCGGCGGCATCCCTCGCGGCATGACTAATTGCGTAACTAAACATATAGGGGGCGCGTAATCCGATACTGATGTGTTTGTAAAAACTATCCGATTAGCCCCTAACACCCCAGCACCCGAGCGCGTGTTGATTTGCTTGTGATTGTATTATACAAATTGTTTCCTTGCGAAAGCTTTTTTAATGTCTTCATTTATGAAACAGGTAGTCCTAATCGGATTATGGTAAGTTGTAAGAGATATCAAAACTCACTTTTTTTAAGACTGTTTTGTCGAATGTTGGATAGAATTTTCTTGGCAAGCAGAAACTGAAGGAAAAGTTCAATTCAATGTAGGCCAAATATGGTTTATGATTAAATTTAATTAAGACATGAGTAAGACAAACAAGATTCTCTTACAGATTTAGGTACTTAATATTATTTCCAATAGTCAACTAATAAAACATTGATCTCCAAACCTCCTAATTAAGTATAAGACTCCACTTTAATTTTATACCAAGGTACTTACCTAACTATTATAATTTTCCAAACGAGACAACACTAAAAACAGAAAATGAGCAACTTTACAAAAAAATGCGCATCGGGATGTGTAGCATGACATGTAGGTACTGACGTAGACAAAAGAGGCGAATTGCATGTCACGCGGGCGGGAGGTGAATAATCCCTAATTTTGTATACAAAGTGCGCCCACATCGCGTCACGGTCCTCCTGCTCGATCGCCTGTGACGATCACCGCTTTTTATTCGCCTTCACTCCATAAATAAAGTCATCGGCGACTGTACCACGTGCGCTCAAGTCTTTTGTCACGTATTGACACAAGTATTTTTTATTGCTTTGTTGTTGTATAAATAAAATTATGATGTTGAAAAGTGAAATTATAGCGGTTTGTTATAATTATTAGTATTATCAAAACGCAATGTTTTCAAGTTCTATTCACGTTATGAAAAGCCTAATTCTATGGTTGAAAAAGATACTTAAAATGTTGCATAGTATAATTAATAAATAAATAAATATCGCTGGACATTACACACAGTGCCATCTAGTGCCACACTAAGCAACGAGGCTTGTGTCGTGGACTACCTACATAGATACTTTTTTTTGTTTGTAAGTAAATACATACTTATTATACATATAAACATTCATGACTCGGAAACAAATCGTCATGCTCATCACACAAACATTTGCTCCTTATACCGGGATTTAAACCCGGGACCCTACAAACTTAAGGCAACCTCACTACCGCTGCGCTATTCGGGTTGTCAAGTATGCTAATAACTAAGCTATATCACAAAGTAAGAACCGTGTACAGACTCACTCACACAAACACTTCCTATAATTCACCACAATTTAATACGCAAAAGACGTTATTCCTGAACTTCAAATGTAAAAAAGTATAGAGAGTGCCTATATCGGGAATAAAGGGCGAAAAGAATGCATTTATTTACCTCGCCAAATCCTTTGTAGGTTCGTATCTGAGGACAGGAGAAGCTATCATATCTTCATAAAAATAAAACGCGGCGAATGACTCGATCGTATGCGAGCACGCGTCGCGAAATGAAACGCGAGAACTCCCCTTTATTTTATTTACTGGCCGGATGGAGTTTAAAACGGGATTTATTCGCCAATTTATAGGATCCTCGTTGGTTTCTCTTCTATACGGAAACAAATCGATGTGATTGGAAGATACCAATCTATTAGAAATCTACCAAATAAGAATCTTATTGTTTTGCTGAATAATGCTACGCCGTAGCAGTTTGGCGTAGCGTTTTTAGAACTTTCTTTAAGGAAGAAAACAATAGGTTTCATAGAACACAGCGTCCTTTGCATTACTGTTATTATAAGCACCCAATATGTATTATATTTAAGCAGAGTTGAGGATTTACACCCACCTGACTAGTCAATACCTATTGTCAAACCTTACTATTCAAGTAAAGCTGAACAAGGAGCTTATGGCAAGGCCAAATTTGGATCTAAAGCCGCCGTTTTGTTTTCAATATTTATTAGTTCCATAACGCATTTCTCAAAACTATTTTTCTAACGTTTTGACAAGTATTCACAAACAGAGTTGCGCTGTCCAAGTCGTTCTAGCTTAAAGAAAAACTTGTATCACTGTACACTTAAATCTATTAAAACAAATAGACAACTCACGTTTGAGCTTCTCCAACGGTTCATGGTGCAGCGGTGGTGCATGATGCAGGGGCGTATGCTGTGGCTCATGATGTAGAGGGGCCATGAGGCTGCTGATAGCCGAGCCCACAGAAGCGGCCACAGACTCGTGCAAGTGGCCGCCTCCGTGGAGCTCCAGCTCGGATAGACAGAGCCCGTTCTCGCTTAGCGGCTCCATCCCGGCCGCTAGCGCCTCCTTGTACACCCGGAGGTGAATGATGATGTTTGTCCTGACGGTGGTGGAAAAGGGCGCGAGCGCAAGTGATCCTCGGAGCGATCACGCGCGGTTCCACATGGTTGTGACCACTGAAACAAGATTGGCAGGGTTATTATGCTATTATGGAAACTTGAATTAGGAATATGAATACCAGGTACCACATGATACTTGAATGAATTACCTGATGTACAGGTTTCCTAGTTCAGAAGGAATCCAATTAAAATAATTGAATTCTATCTGAACTTTAGTTGTAAGGTCCTGATATTGTAAATCAATAATAATAAATAATAAACATGTACACATTGTTTTCTCAAAAGGTGAGGTAGGGTTGCAGAAAATATATGATCTGACGTCGTGTTCTTTGTTAACGATAAATTAACTAGGTAAGTACATCGGAGTAATAAAATTGTAATATGATTGTTTATGGCCACTATTACCCAGATAGTAAAATTAAGATAAGATGATAAGTGTAGACAATAATTATTGTGTGTACAAAATACGTAATTTAATGCTTGATACCTTTAGCAATGAATGTTCATAAATTCTTAAAATCTACTGAACATAAAGAGCCCAACGCGTCAAAAACATATTTGCATAAAAGAATTTAAAATCGTGGGAAAATCTAACTCATAAAACTCGAACTTCACGTTAAACTACAACAAAGTTACCAAACAGCCACCAATTTATTAGCGCCATTTATTTGTGTAAAGTTAACTAGGTACACAAACAAGCTCACAACAACTAGAAACTTCCTGGTCGTACGAAAGTTCCTAAAACACGAATAAATCATTTTTAGTAAAAATATCAGCTTGATTTAGAGCGGCACACGACGTTGTTTGAGCAGTAAAAAAAATAAGCACCATAAAAAACGGCCTGATGGAGATATATCACTTTACAACTTTCATATTTCAAATAGCGTTGTCAGTGGCCGGGCATTGGTGTTTCAGTGAGCACATAAAACCAGCCGTTATGGCTAGGAAAGGTGAAAGTAGGAAAAAACGGCATACACAAATGATTTATAGCTTTAATTGCCTTTTTTACACAGTAGTGCCTATCTGCGGCCGACGGGAATTCAATATTCAGAAATAAGAGCAAAGAGTTTTGTCGAAGCGCCAATGCGAACGTTTTTTTTGCAATATTCCCGCCAGACTGTAATGTCTGCTGTGGCTTTTTAATTATTTGAATTCGTACCTTTTTCATTTTTCCGTCTCACTATTATTCAGACTCACTGATTAAGCTTAATTAATAAAAGTTGATTGTATGAAAATAGAAAAGTATAAAATTTGAAAATGGAACGTTTGTGCTGAATGAAACAATTGATTAAAATTGAACAAAATATGTTTTTTTTTGGAATTTAATTTACCAACCAGTACCAGAATTAAAAGAGGTTACCAGCATCGTAAAACTGTTACTATAAAATTGATGTTATAATGAAAATTGTTTTTTTTTTTTAATAAATAATTAAATGCTAAGAGTCGGATACAATATTTTCTGTTAAGTAGTTTCAGAACAGCGATTAAGTTGTTATGCACTTGCGTTCTGAGTTGTTGTAAATCGTGACGAATGTTAAGTTATGAAACAACCAAGCTGTAAAAATGAACCAACCTTCCAAGTTTCCACAAAGTAAGTTTATTTTATTTAAAAAAAAAAAACTAAAAATATCTTGAAAACAAACCAAAGTAAATATGACAGGCCGAGTAATCGTCGCTCACATAACGCGATTGTAATCTTGACTAGGCGGTGAGTAATTGGCCAAAGCTAAAGGCAGCAATCGAGCCGCTTGAGCCACTCTCATCCCTTTAAACCGATGTAAAGCCTTTTTTAAGCCCAAAGATTTAAGTTGGTGAAAGTGCTTCGCTCTATTAAAACGCCATTTGGTTCGAATTTTACTTGGAAGTCGGTACGGTTTGATGTGCTCAGTACAAGAAGGTCGGATGTCCGTGAACTTTTCTGTCTGTGTCTGTACTTTAGTATGATCCTTAATGCTGTAAAGTTTAAATATAAAGTGTTTGATTGCCGGAGTAAAGAATTTGAAGTTCATGTTTAGAGTGTGTATATCGGTGAACCTGAAACAGTACCAAGACAACATACCTACGAGTTAGTGTTGTGAGTGTGGACAAAATTAGTTTTAGTAGCATTGCAATATGGAGGTCATCTACATAACCAAGAGTTCAGTACAAGTAAGAATTACAATAGTGTTAGGTAAGGTTGTTTTATTTTTAAAAAAATCATTCCTTGTACATTTACTTCTTCAATAGTAATTTATTGCAATTTTGTATTCGTGAGTTTTCCACAATACAGTGAGGTCAAAGACAACAGACCACTTAAAACAATCACTGTCAGTTTTATCAAGAAGCCAAACTTTGGAATATGCCGCCAACACGCGCATTATGAAGAAAATCAAATCATATCAGAATTACGTGTATGATATATATCAAACAGATAGTTTGACTTCAAAATCGTCTGTTACAAGAGGTTACAAGACTTATCTTGACTGTTTTTACTCATCATTGATAGGACTGATCTTGGCATATTTCTTTGTTTTTGTTATCGGGGAAGTACATTTAAATTGATTGCTAAAGTAGGTACCTATTTTCTAAAACGACAATACAGCCATTGGAAATACACGAAAGTTAATTACTGATTAGATTAAGAAAACAAAAAAATCCAACGATCTGCATCTGATACCGGTTAAGCTGTCATTTGAGAGAATGATATTTCATTAAAAATATTAGTAAAAAGTTTTTACTGTATTAATTCTATAAAATACTGACCGGTTCCCATATAAAACTATTGATAAAAGCCATTTAATCACAAAAAGACAATATTAATAAAAAAAAAATACAAAAAATTATTAATGGCATCTATGAATTTTTGACAACCAATGTTTTTGTTTTCTAAATAAGGAGATTTGATCCTTAAGGCCTGTAACAGGTACCTACTAGAGCGTCACGGTTCTTTTAGCGTTTGAATGACATAGCCATGAGGACACTGATGGTAAACATTTGTGAAATTGTCTGCGGAAATTGTATTTAGAAAACAAGATAGCTGCCTTACTTCCGACTATGACCATTTTAATGACGGGAATTTTATTAAAAATAAAAATTAGTTATGAGTAAACAATGTGCACTCAATTCATTCTGTAAACTTTAATTAGAAGACATTTAATCACAAAAAGAAAATCAACAAAAGTTAAATGGCATCTTTGACTTTTTGACAACCAATGATCAGTGTTTTGTCAATGCTATTGAAAAGAGTTTAAATGCAACCTCTTTGTGTCGGAACTGAGTATTTTTTTTTCAAAATTGGAATATTTGCTCAGGCCTATAGGTGCTAATTGCATTTCCATAGTAAAAATGCTGTTTTTTCTCCAACATTTTTATATGAAGTGTTCCACATTTTTAGAGACTCAAATTTGTGCAGAGAAACTTTTGCTGATTAGAATCAATGTAATAATGATCAGCCTACTTATCTCAAAGTGACTTGGTGGCATAAATTATAATTTATGCCACCAAGTCACTTTGAGATAAGTAGGCTTAACTCAAAATAACTTGGTGGCATAAAGATTTCATGTCAGTGGATACTAAAATACAACTCTCCTCAGTCAACCCTAATAATAATGCATGTAAAACACATGTAACACGGGTGATAGCACTCAGGTAAATATTTGAATGTATTTGTGTGATAACATAGGATAACATGATGTTGTGGCATTGTCAATGTGCCGATATCATCTCGACGCAAGGAACCGTTCGATTTGTAGATAACGTCTATTTGTATACGTGAGAGTATTTTTAGATGTTTTTTTTTTTTGTTTAAAACATGTGAGAATTTTGTTTTGGAACTAATAAAGATGATGTGAAACTGTCCCACTTCTATGTCTGCTGTATTTGAATTTAAGGAACATATCTTTTAGTTCTTTCGCAAATGGAAATCAGTCTTAAAACTAAGTATACATGCTAATAGATGGAAGGTGAAATAATTTTCTTACTATGGTAAGTTTTAGTTATAATCTTCAGCACTGTTAGTAACTTACATATTATCTGCTCTTAGTTTTATTAGGTTATTACCGTGCAAAATCTGCCTAAATTGTCTATTTACAGTGTCAATGAGAAAATCAACCATAAAACTTACTAAAAGTGTGTTATATTATTATACCGCCAGATATTATCATTGGGCAAAATTCTTTATTTTGTAAGAATTTAGTTGTTTGGCAACAACTAAATTCTTGGACTAATATAAAACTGATAGGTTAGAATTAAGTATGCGCACCATTTTACTTACCTACCCAAAATCCACTTTTAGAGGTTAACTTAACTTTTCACATTATTGTTTATAATAAACTTTCACACCAGTCTGTCGTTTTTGTACACTGCAATTAAAAGAACTTCAGTTTTAATGTAAATAAGTACAGAGTTAACGTAAATTCCTCCGTGTGTTCGCAATTTGTGGTAGTATATTTATTTCATTGATAAATAAGATATGTATGTTATGTTCCCTCTCTTTCTAGCTTTCGCAAATATTTTATAGCTATCTCTCTTTGGTAGAATGATAGCATAGTGTCAGATTGGTTATATTTCCCAAATGTTGTCTTAAAATAAAAAATCACAGCGGTTTGTAAAGCAATAGGTACCATTATCATTGAATTTTACTACAGTTTGTGAGTTTTTATTTATTGTTTTGTAGGAAACTTCGTCTGGTAAATCGAATTAAAAAAAAACCAGCAGTGGAGACGCCTATTTGCTTGTGCCAGGTTCCAAGTTCTTGTCCCAACCTCAATTACAAATATTACTTGATTCATATTCAAGTAATACTTGACAAACTTAAACACACTCGTTTTCTTTTCTCATTATTTGTTGCAGTACAGTTTATTTTCGCTACAATTTATTTTGGGCCTGTTTTGGGCGTATCCACGGGTACAGAAGTAAAGGTATGAACCGACGTCACGTCAATTTATCTAGGCGTTATCAATTTAACACACAGATAAAATTATCATTCGGCTGATATGGGAGCGTGGCGCGCCAACTCCTAACATTCTAATTTTACGGCGATGTCGTACTCTATGCTTATGGTATTAAATGCAGTAAAAATGAAATGTGTAGATGACATGAATTGAGTTGAGCCTAGCTTTCTAAAACTAAAATGAGCTTATAAAATGTACTTTTACTATTTCGAAAGCATAGGTAGTGTTAGTTTTTCAGCACTTGTCTCAATTCTGATGGTTGGAATTCTATGGATGAATATACCTACATATATGGAATAGATTTGTAGATAATTATAATTCTAAGGATGTAATAATATTTAAACATTCATTTGCTTGATCAGATGTGGATAACGTAGTTAATTGATGTAGTTAGTACACTGATGTAGTTTCGTACAATATTATTATTCTTTGTTAAACATTTATATTGTGTAATTTTTTGTTATCCCTTATAAATAATAAATTATAATGTCGGTAAGTGTAAGGAAAAACGAGCATTAGTTTTACAGTAAGAAAAATGTTAGCCTACTTGATTCAACAAAATATTTGTTTATTGCGTAATTTGATGATTTTGTTTTTTTTTTTAATTATTTGTTGTTCCAGTTTTCATAAAACTTTAGTTCACTTTTATTCAGAACCTAAAAACGCCTGCATGTAAAAAAGTAAATTATTTCTAAACCCTTTTTTTTTCTTGCCATTTTCTAACCATTTCAATTACGGAAAAATAAACAAATTTTAATATTGTTTTTGTATGAAACCAGATAATTTTTGACCAGTATCCGACCTCATTCCAGTCTAACCGGATGCAGCTGAAGACCAATTTTACATGGAGCGACTGCCGATCTGACCTCCACAACACAACCAGTATCCGACCATACTCCATATAAAACTAAAACCAGAAATAACAGACTTAGACCATAGCTTCGTAGGCGACAAAGGCTTTTTAATTTAGTTTGAGCTCATGACTAACAAATTTATCAATTTTGTATTTAAATTACAATTTTGTTTATAATCAAAGAGAGATTTGCTTCCTTAAAATAGTAGTTCAATATTGTTTCTGGGTTAAGCTCGCCTTTGTATGCTATATAATTGCAATTTATATGTATATTTGGTTTTTTTTTTAAGTGCAATAAAGAATAATAGTATATCAGATCTTATTACTTTGTGCGTTGGAATAATCTTCTTCACTCGCATACCAAGGTAGGTCCTTATAGGAAAGTAATTAATATAACTATCGATGACGGAATTTCAGTTAAATTATAAAACATTTGCTCGTAAAGGGTCTCTTATTTCACCAATTTCAATATCGTAATGTATCTCATTCCTAAGTAAAATGCACAGTTTATCAAGAAGCTCCGTCTAAACCGAACGGTACCGACTTTTTTAAATCTTAGCAAAGAGTTTTTATGTCAGAAAAGTGGTCAGCATTTTATGAATAAAATTAACTTTGGGAGATGAAATATAATAAATAAACATTTAATTCTTTAATTCAATAAATTTTGACAATAAATTACAACCATTTATATGTAACAAAAACACAAAAATATTAATTTACTTTATTAGTAATACTGGCTGATTTTTGTGTCTTTGCCTTAAAAAAAGCGCTGATGCGCGCGTCTCGCTAATTTGTGAACAAGTAAAAATTATTCCGCGCGCTTTTTCTTTTCGCTGTAATGTTTTTATTTATTTCCTCGCAAATATGTTATAAAACGTCGTATGACATACGTGCGCTTTGATAATTACAGCCACTGCTTTTTTATCGCCCTCGCCTATGGCTCGGGCTAGCAATATCGCCTCGGCTGTAATTTTCAACTTACCGCACTATCATAATGTACTATTATCGCCTTAAGTCGGACGGTTAACAATACTAAAAATAAATTGAATATTTATATTTAGAACTTCAGTTTGCACGTCACATTATTATCCTAATCATTATTCTTAAAACACTACTATTTTACAATTTGATTGATTCATTTATTCTCATACATAACATCGCCTATAATCTCCGATGGGTTAGGCAGAGGTGTATACAATTATATTACACCCACATTCGCCAGTTATGTTTGGAGTCCCATGTAATAGGGGGCGAGCCTATTGCTATCAACCCGGCACAAATCCAGACTCCATGGCTGCTACAGAGAAAATTCTTGTTGGACAAACCCTATAACACTTTGCGCGACCTGGGCATCGAAGCCAGGACCTTCTTCCTTCCTTCCTTAGAAGCAGTCGCGCTTGCGATCACGCGACCAACGAGGCATTTAATCTCATTGTGTTTTACTCTTTTTGGCAGCTAAGTAAATATGAGATTGATATCACCGAAGTTACAAAGTCTTACACATATCTTTACATTAATATTTTATTATAGGCCTCTAAGTAATTAGACCATCCAGCTTGTGCAGTCAAGGTAGTTTTATTCGAATCTATAATTTATGTAAGTTAAGTACCCAAATGTTAGGTAACTTTAAACCTTAATAAATGAAAGGCAAGAAATCCACTATAACGCGAGAAAGAAGTAAAGTTATGAGCGTTCGTTGGCGAAACGACGGAACAAGTTGGAAGTGAGCAAGCAATTCTGAAGTTACTACTAAGACATGTAGCTACGAACAGATTTTCATGATCCATATGAGTAGATATTATGTGCAGTCATGCTAGGCTATTTTATGTTTTACTAGCTAGTCTTTAAGTTTACTTCTCCCGCGATTGTTACTAGCCTTTATGTTTATCCCTGCCTCGAAATTATCCCATGGGTCGGATACTACTACCGGGATAATAAAAATCCTCACTGACTGCCTCGTAAGTCTGTAAGTGGTCACAATAGCGCTACTGCAAAGTGTTATTGGGTTTTTCCATTAGGAATTTCTCAATAGACAGCCATGGAATCTGGATTTGTGCGCGGTTGATGGCAATAGGCTGGCTCCCTATTAAATGGAAATATTTTTCTTCCTATTTTTTTTTCTCATAAGTTAGCACTTATTTTTCTGAATACTGGTTAACCTGTAATTGGCGACTGTGTAAGTCCAAGACTGTAAAACCTATGTATATTACTTATATGCTGTACACAGAAGCTGTTGGTGAACCTATATTAATAAATAAATGGGACTTAAACATAACTCGGGAAATGTGGGTGTGTGTGTGATTATTAGTTTCACCTCTGTCTATATATAATAAAAATGCCTATTCGTGGACCAAACATCGAAATCCAAAAGAGACACAGTTCGAATTTTTGAAATTATTACCTAACCGAACCTACCTATGGATTTTTAAGGAATAAAATAACTTACTGTCATGGTTTAAAGATTTCAATATTCAACTATATGAACGCAAAGGCCTGGCAACTCTTTTTAATATTAGTCAGTGGACCTACATACTCAATGGCAGTGACAATCGGCCTATTGGAATGACCTATTAATGCAGCTTAAGTTTGAGCGATTTAGATCGAATCCGTTCAACGGTCTCCTCAAGACCAAGAAAACCATGGATGGATTGTGTGAGGAATGATATGAAAGATAAAGGAGTAAATGATAGCGTGACGGTTGACAGAGGAGAATTGAAGAAAAAACGTGTGGCGCCGACGCCAAGTAACATGGAGCAAGGGCAGGAAATTGATGATGTTCAATGGTCTCCTCAGTTCTCCTGTAAGAACAGTTTTACTCAGATCTACTATAGATTATACTAGATTTCACCTCCACAACCCAGTTAGTACTGGGTAATACGATACCCCTTGGTAAGACTGGTTGTCAGACTTTTTGTGGTACGGACTACTTGTAACGACTGTCAAAGATCTACAAATAACAGCCGGGACCAACTGCGTAACGTGCTTTTCGAGGCACGGAGGAAACTCGGTATGTAATGGGTGGTCACACATCCGCAGACCAAACTTGGCAAGCACGGCTTAACTTAAAGATCGACCCGACCGGCTGTTATTATTTTGCCACGAGCTCCTCAAGGAATTAAAAGTAGTATAAGATGTAAAACAACAAAAACTACAATGACAAAACAGCATTACTTTGCAGGTTTACAGCTTATTATTATGGTAAGAGAAAAATATTTAGAGCAAAAAAAACCCATAGATTCTTCACAAAAATGAGTTTATATCTTTATATTTAGTGTTGTACAAGTACATCCAAAGTGTTCTCATCAGTCTCATCTCTGTAGGTGGGTGAGCCCAGGCTTCATACATTTTTGCCCATGGTTCTTTCCTTTTATTTCTCACCGTATTGTTACTTTTTATTTACCAACCCGAACTAGGTCTGATGGATTGTAGCTCTCCGAGAAGGAGCCTGTCAGCCTTGTGTCCCAGCTGTAGGAATTTCAAAGGCTGATAATGCTGAGCTATATGTATTCTTATACAAGGGTAGGTTATAAAACTTGCTGAACCAACATTTAAATCATAATTAATACAAGGCTACAAGGAATACAAGTGAAACCGAAACAGTTAAGAAAGACTTAATAAATAGCTAAATTGACCTAATGGCGACCCAGAAAAGACATCTTTGGGGAAGAACGATTAGGAGAGCCGACCCCAAATAAAGATGGGATAAGGCCAGGCGAAAAAGAATGATATATATAAGTAAGGTACAAAACCTCTGTGTATGTGCAAATTTTAAGGAAGGCAGGTGGCCGCAGGTGGCGAACATTTTTAGAAGATATCTAAGTGGTCAAAAGAAATTTTCAAGTTAATGATTATATTCAGTTCTCATTTCAATTTTCTGCAGATTTTTTATGACTGTCCTGAACAGTTTGTCATTAAATTATTTTTTATGTGTACCCACATAAGTATTTCAGTTTTTATTCATGGTATTGTAGTCATCTTCACATTTTAACAAGATAGAGTCAACTTCGGAAGTAGGTAGTATTTCTCGTGAACCCTTCTTTCTTTCGTCTTTCATATCATAAATATTTTGATTAATTAATTATTAATTTAGGTACAAATGTCTAATTTATTTTACAATTTTAATGTATTATTTGTAAAACCATTATATTGCATTTCTTTATTGTTGTATAAAAAAAACATGTTTAATAGATATGCAGGATATAATCTCATTATTTTTTTATGAATGAACATTGTTTTTTTTTTTAATATTGTTGGAACTACTTCTTGTTTTTATCTTGGTTACTGGTGCTTTTGCAAATTTTCAGGTACCGTTAAGGACTTGGTTAAATTGTTTTCTTTTTATATTTATTACTAAACATTTTTATTTAGCCACGAATCTACCATTTTCCAAACATTTAAAAAAATATATAAAGTGAGACTATTTTTGCATTGTGATCAAAACTAAAGTAGATAATAATTTATTGTAATATTGTGTTTTATTTTTTAAAATATATTTGCTTTTCTGACATATGACAGTCCAGCCTTAATTCCTTTATTTCTACAATATAGGTATTGTAGAAATAAAGGGTATAATTTACAATAAAATAATTAGAAACAAATAAAATACTGATGACATTCAAAGATCAAGTTGTAAATTCTGGACTCAAATTACTGCTTTGCAAGACATACCTGGCTCTTCTTAATTCAAAACAATAAATTACTGAGCTTACCTCAGAAATTTAATAATATAATATTCCAAGCGCAAATATTGGCACCTCTGCCAGGTTAAACAATAGTAAGCATCAGCTTTACTAAGCAAGCAGCTAGGTAACCTGTTTGTCGTAGATATACTTTCTACTACACACATAATAATACCTAATTAAGTGGGATTACATGGTCACTTAAATATACGCGACTGTCTTATAAGATTCTTAGTAACACGCCGCACTCAGTTCTACTTGCTAGCAAGTTATACGGCACTACAGTTTTGTTTTTAATTCAATTTTGGTCATAAATTCAGGGAATTTTCCGTGTAGGCTTAGAAACAGTTCTAGCCTCCAGAATATATTTTCAGACAGGAACTTTACAACCCAGCTGTCATAAACATAGCCAAACAAGTGGAAAATGTGACAGTGGATATACTCACAGTTAAAGTGTTAGAAATGTCGCGGACAGGTGATGCTGGTGAGTTCGATGATTCCTCGAACCGCTGGTTTTCACAGTTTGTGTACACGAAATCCGATGATATCCGTCATAATCTGGTACAAGCCGCGGGATTACGCGTCCACGCGCCGGCCGTCACCCACTAACGTAAACACCAGAGAACAAACCAAATACGAATCCGATACCGATAAATCAAAGCGCACGATCGCGGCGACGTCGCTTATCCGCTAAATCCTGTCGGGATCGCGTAAAAAATACTAGTATTAAAAACAGTCTTAAGTGGGCTTACGTACGCGGCGCGTTGCGGCCCGCGCTGACTCTAATCTCGGCCACTTCCCGGACCAATTTGAACCTAACTCCACCACTCTATACATCATCCGGAGCACGCCCGCCCACCGCGCCGGTCCAACAACCGCGCGCGCTCATACCGTCGTCTCTTTCACTCGCACCGCTTCCCCCAATACCTCTCTCTCTCACCCTGAAATCTCGCCACACTGAAAATTCAGTGCGTGCTGCCGCGGGTTGCGGGGCGGGGGGACGCAGTCAGCTGGCCGAACTTGTGCGAATAAAATCGACTTTTTATCACCTCGATGACGCTTCGTGACGTCACTGTTTACTTCTGCCGTGAAGAGTGGACACTGGATCTTTGACGGACTACTGTGACGCCACCACATGCAGATTCATAGCGTTTGGAAAATCTTCCATTGTTCTGGGTGAGATTTTTAGGTGACAAGAGAGGCTGGCTGTTTAAATATCAATGGAAATAGCTACCTATTTTAGTATGATTAAGTGACATAAATAATAACTAAATTCGGCTTTCCCGTACCCCCCGGTAAGTAAATCAGACTACATCATCTGTTTTAATAATTTGTGTTGTAAAAACTCATTTAAATGGGTGCAATATGTTTTCCTTATAGCGTAAAATAATTGCAGTTTAAATCGCGTGGCGTGCACCGGAGTCGGGCGCAATAAATCGCTGCTCGCTCCCGGTTCGCAACGTAAACAGATCGGGCGCATTAACCGCGCGTCGGCGTACATAAAGAGAGCGGTATAAATATAAAGTTCCCACTCGCCGCCGCGCAAACTTAGCTAAACAACGCCATAATTGCCTTCATTACTTAAATTACTGAAATTATTTATTCAAAAAGCTGGCAACATTTAGCCAGTGATGGCTCCGCCTATAATACAATATTGGGCCAATAGGAGGTCGCGAGAACGTGGGGGGCGGAGCTTCCGCCAATATGGCGGCAACCTTCCTGTAGCGCTCGCTCCTGTACGCTCGCCGCACGCCGCCGGTGCATGCTGTTTCAGTCTGTTTTCACGCGTCGACTTTCACGTGTTTTCGAGTGGTTAATTAGTTTGGCATTGTTAATGAGTGCGACTGTAGCAGGCAGCGGTGCGGAGTGGCTGCTACGCAGCCTCTACGCGGGGGCTACTGCTACGAGCGGTGCTACGGCTCCCGAACCGGGCCGCGCGTCGCCGCGTCGCCTCTGTGCCGACGGCAAACGACCGTCGGACGAATGAATGTTCCTTCTTAATAAAATATAGCTACATACAAATGATTTAACTAGCATAAGAATTGCAAATTTAGTGTTAAATATTTACAACTTCCTAATCTTTAAAAACTTGGTTGCGGCGTTTGATTACTTACTTCTAATATTGTTTAATTGTAGTTAAATTTAGTTAAATTGTATTGTGTAGGTATATACAAAAAGTTAGTGAAGCATTATTTTCTTATTCTGCAATAGATTCAGACTGAACAACCCACATTAAGATGAAACAATGAAGCTTGAAATATCTTTTTCAATAAAATACCTAAGTATACTTATTTTAAGTGTTCACAAAAATGAGGAAGCTTTAATCACGATTTCTTTCATTATCACATAAACACCAAATACTTTAGAGTTATAAACTTTTATCACGTCATGTTTTTTAGTGATAATAAATTCATCAAAGCAGATAAAATTAATCGATGTTAATTTATTAATTACAGATTATTTACGAATTGACCACATCACAAAGTAGGTATACATACCTACCTACCTACATCAATTACTGTGTCAAACATACCTCCTTTTTCTAATTAAAAAACATTTTATCAGATTTGTAGTTATTATTACTCTAAAAAGGGTACCTTTTTAATACTAAAGACATGAAAACTACTTGGAGAACACTTGGTGGTGTTATAGCAAATAAAGATTCCTGCCTCTCCAAATAATTCCTCAGGGTGGCATTTCTTTGATATATTTCAAATCTTATCACATAAAGTATTAGGATCATCTTATTATCTTATTACCTTCGCATTTAAAAGGAGGTAATAGAAAAGACTTAAGTAGGTATATATAGATACTTTGATACTGATTTGTTTATTATAAGTACCTTGATACTACCTACACTTGTTCAATAGATATTGATAAAGACAATTATTATAAAAGCGGTTTTGAAACAAAATACTCAAACGGATGATTATGTCTCCTTTAAATAGCTTTTTTGTTTTCAGAAATTTCAAGATTAAAATAGACGCAAACCACGCAAAGGTGCAAATGGATGAGACAGGGTTTGGAACGACTTCATAATTGCACATATTTGTTGGAATTGGGAATTTAAACCGCACCCATAAGATATTAAAGTATTGGCTGGCAAACATGCAGGGTAATACAATCAAGTACAATCGTAATAACTAACTTACATTTTGATAGTTCGTTGCGATATTGAGGTACTACTACATTGTTTAGCGGACGATCATTTCAGAATCTTTGAAACCATTTGCAAAATATTTCTTTCAAAATCCAATCATGACAATAAATGGATTTCATTCCAGAGGTTAAGAGGTACTTATTGGGTATTTTAGAGAGTACACACGCTATTAATGTTGGCGTCGGCTTCCAGTCTAACCGGATGCAGCTGAATACCAGTATTTTACATGAAGCGACTGCCTATCTGATATCCACAACCCAGTTAGTACTGAGTAATACGATACCCCTTGGCAAGACTGATTGTCAGACTTTCTGGCCACTGACTACTTGTAACGACTGTCAAAGATCTACAAATGACAGTCGGGACAAACGGTTTAACGTGCTTGCCGAAACACGGAGGAGACGCGGTATGTGATGGGTGGTCGCCCATCAACGGACCAACCTAGGCAAGCGTGGCTTAACCTGACGATCGACCCGAGTGGCTGGTATTATTTAGCCACAAACTCCTTCTACACGCCATTAATGTCGATCATCTGAACGTCCTTAATCGAGAAGCACAGATGTGTCGCCATAAATAGACTGCTATTAATAACAACGGCAACGATAAAACGCGCGGTAATCTGAAACATAGCTTAAATAACACTTATACAAATAATACAACATATGACATGGAATGAGTAACCGCAGTGCAGTTATGGCTTTACAAAAACAATAAACATACTACGTGTTACAACGCTAGTGATATGAATACTTATATATAACGCACTGTTTTAAAAAGCAACAATATTGGAGTTTGGCTTACAGTGAACATAAAGACACAAGAAACGTTCTAAAAAAAACAGTTCGAATCAGTAAAAAAAAAACAAAAAAAAGTTTCATTCAAATCAGTAAAAAGTGTGAAAGAAAAATCACACTTTTCACTGATGAGTATGGATACTTAAAGTTTTTATTTTGCTACTGGATACTGCTCTATTCGTTGGATATTTGTAACGCTGGGAGCAGTAAAAAAATATTCAATATATATTATATGGACAGCAAGGTAGTTGAGACTTTGACCATCGACATTATTAAACACACAAATGGATCTGCTATAGTCAACTGGAATTAAAGCAAGATCCACTATTAGGTATTTTATTCTCACTAGCGACATATTAAAAAAAACTAAATAATATCACCTATATAAAATGGCTAATATAAAATCTAAAATATTGTTTTAAGTATTCAAAGCATCCCTGAATTTCTCGCAAAGGTGATCGATCAAATATAGCGAAAAGAAATATACATAAAGGGTGTAAAAAACCTCTTAACGAAACCGAAAGGCACTTGTTCTCCTCGTCATTGCGATTTTTTTTTGTTCTACACCATACCTGGGAACCTTCTAGTTACGGAGATATTGGGGGTCAAATTTCCAACTTTTTGACAAGTTTTTTTTTTTAATACAACTAACTAAAGTAAAAACAAATCTTACAATAGTAATATTTGTTTTTACTTTAAATACCTCCACGACCCACGTACTATTTAATCCATCCATCAGCACAATGTTTTGAGTGCGTTACTTTGAGTTCCAACACAAAACAAAGTTTTACCACAAAAAAAAAGTCGTTTCCCAGCAATAATTTTTGCGTAAAGTTACTTAGTTTGATGTACAGAATGCTTGATATAAATATATAGAAATATTCTTCAAGAAACTATGCAGCTGGACCAATTGCTGTAAACTACGAACACGGATCTACGAGTCGGTCAACCAAGCCTGATGACAGTGGCTAGTTAATAGGGATGTTTATTTTCAGCAGTATTTATAAGTATGTTTACCTACAGGCAAATAATAACGATGATGCCCAACAGTTCCAGTTTGTTAATTTTTCTCCTAACTCGTCTTACAATTGTATTGGATGACAATCAAGAAAGGAAGTCAAACATCACGACGGTGACCATACTATAATTTGTAAGTTTTAATGTTGGAGGTAACATCAGAAACTACTATTCCGATTTTTAAAGAATTTCACTGATGGACAGCTGTACTATTGCCGAATGCCATAGAATGTGTTCTTATATAAACATATGCTTATGCATGCAAGATTTGCATTCATAACAACATCGCTAAAACGATCGAAAACATTACACCGTCTTCATTCCCCTTGACAAATATAATTGATAGTGTTTACATCGCCCTTTTATTGCCGAAAACCCATTAGCATTAAACTTGAATTTATGTTCTAAACTTACGAGAATATTCCACGGCTTTATTTAAAATAGACATTATGACTTCAATTTCTACGAATTGATAAACTTTACTAGCTATAATTAAAAAAAAAAAAATCGAGGATATTACACACAGCGCCATCTAGTGCCACACTAAGCAACGAGGCTTGTGTTGTGTTTTGTTACATGATTAATGCACAAGTAACAATTATGTGTAAATGCTTAGCATAATTTATGTATCTGACAAAAAAATACTATAACTAACCCACTTCTTATAAGGGTTTTTTTTGTTTTGTTAAATCTTTTCTTTGTTTTATTTTGTATTCCAGGACTTAAATGCAAACGACAGAGCTACAAGGAAAACCTGCTCAGGTGGAGATTCATTAATAACTCTGCCCTGGAGTGTAAATGTTGTGCTGTTCCACAAACGATGAGACACTTAATATCGTGTCCTGCGTGTCCTGTTGTTTGTTCACTACAGCTGATGGTCGCTACCGAAGGCGCCAAACTAGTAGCTCAGTTCTGAGCTGGCAGTCTCGACAGAGATAACGACAAAATCGCTAACTTTCGATCGCTGATTACTAACGAGTATATTCATCGAGTATATCGAGTATATTCAGAAACCCATCTTGAATATAGAGATTTGCGTTTCCTGCAAGCATCGTTATTGCAACCGAATTTATTCGTTAGTAATTAGCAATCAAAAGTTAGCGATTTTGTCGTTATCTCTATCGAGACTGCCCGCCCTGGGGCAACACAATTTAGATCGCTACGTACGAGTACCGTGATTGCACATAATTTAAGTCATCAATACGAAATTAACATGACCATTCTGAAATTATGTTTATATATTAAAAATTAAAAAAGTATACAGAAGAAATATACTGGCCTACAAAACTAAGTGCTACACTTTTAAAATTTCATTTTTTTCTAAACTATAGAAGATTAACTATAGAGATTTAAAATAAAAACCACTTTATAGATTTTTTTTCAGCTTTAGAAAGAAACTATAGACAAACATAAACTCTTTTCGAGCCCTTTTTGTTTCGAAAGTACATCTTGTGTACTTAAAAAAATATTGCAATTTTAAAAGTGTGATACTTTGTTTTGCAGGCCAGTGTTTATAGGATATTCGTTAAATAATAATTTTGTTCTTTAAAATATTAAATAAATAAATAAACAAAGCCTTTACTTCCCAAAATAATAGTTATACATAATTCCAAAACATGCATGTTTTCATGCACATAACATATAACGCGTTCTATTTTTATTAACTCGACAATAGTTTAACTACCTTGATACGACGTTACTATATTATAATCTATTTTATGACTTGTGTTTTTTTATTTTGCTAAATTAGTATTTTTTTAAAACCTGAATCACCTAGTTTCCTAAATTACTGAAATTGAAACAACTTTTAAAAATTTTTAATTCGTTCAAAACCCCCGAACTCCAAAAATCAGGGGCTGCATTCGAACAAAGTGTTTTACTCTTAATACATTAGGTACGTAATATAGTATAAAGAAATAAGATTACGTACGACTACTAATTACTTACTTCTCAAGGATATTATTAGTATTAGAACCAAAATTACGAAAACATGTGACATCTGCCAACCCGCGCTGGGCCCGCGTGGTGGATTATGGCCTCCGACTCTCTCTCACACAGGGGAGGCAAATACCACAAATTCTTTTTTCATTTTTTATTATATAAAACGTTGCCTTGGTCTAGGAATTTCTCCTGTATCGTGGGTGCGTTTACGAACATTCAAACACAAATACACAAATAGCCAGACCCGGAATACAGTCATACAAATATTTGTTTCGTGTGGGGATCGAACCCGCAACACGCTGCGCAGCCTAGCCAATCGCTCAGCCACTGCGTCAGTTATAGATACTTTAACAAAAAGATGAAGTTACAGTTCAGCTCAAAGTAGTCCGAGCCGCCTAGCGAAAATATTATAGACTGACAATGCCAAACGATATTATAAGGAAATGAATTCATTCAAACAGCCACTGACTTGCTCTACGAATAGGTAAATATTGGATTTTTTTTGGGGTACTATCAGTATATTACCCAATTTTATTTAAGACACATACCGTAACTAACATTCCTTCATTGTCAGTAAAACATTTGATCACACTCTCTAGCATGACGTAAGTATATCCACATAAGTACGTACTACGTACCTACGGCTGCAGCCAGTGAAGATTACCTCCAGATTAGCAGTAAGACCATAATCCTGCGCCTGCCATCACCGCCTGAACTTGACCGAGACATGCACATGCTGCTACTACTTATAGATAGGTATGAGAGAAGGTATGAGTGGAAGTATTACGATTGTTTTTCGTTATAATGTCTATTAAATAAAGTTAAGAGGTGATTTTAGTAAGTACATATATCTGAACTGAGAAAAATTATTAACAAATTATTAAGGCAACTACAGGAGCTAAACGCGAGTTTTATAATGCAAAAAAGACAAGATTCACCGCATTAAACAAAACCAGAAAAATATATGATATTCTTCAGGATATATGCTAGTATGGTAGTGTTTTGAAAACATAATACAACAAATTTTACTCGATAAAAAAATCACAAACTTATCTCTAAAAAATTATTTTAACGAGTAAAAACAATACTAAACTACATGCAATCATTCTGATTTTTCGGCAAATAATTCTAAAATCAACATATTAGCATGATAGTGTTTTATTTTTCTAGTCCAATCAATAGGTAGATACTATACTATGTAAATCGCAAAAAAAACACTCATTTCGCACTATGGCCCGCAGTGACTGACGTAACAACCACTTTCTAGTGCAAGCTGATTAGAACTTTATTCTAACAGTTTTTCAAACGAAGTTTGAGCCACCACAAATAGAGTTGCTAATTTAGCTCCTGTAGTCGCCTTAGAAAAACTTTTTGAAGTTAATAGGGACGCAATCGAAGAAGACATGCTGCACCGACCCCAAATACATTGGGATAAGGGCAGGAGAATGATAATGATGATTAGGTACACAATCGCAACCATTTTCAACCGACTTCCAAAAGGAGGAGGTTATCGATTCGTTTTTTTTTTTTTGTGTATGTTCAGCGATATCTTCGCCAATTGTGAACCGATTTTGATGTTTCTTTTTTTGTTTGGAAGAATATTATTTTGCGGTGGCCCCGTTTAAGTTTGGTGAAGATTTGATGCTGATTTTCAGAGATATACAAGGGAATTCTTCAATAATAACTATAGACTACAGCTTCAGAAGTCGATGGCAAAAAAAAAACTGAATCAAACAAACAAAAGTCACACACTTCTGAAGCTTAAGTTATTTTTCAAAGTCGGTTTTGTTATTTGAAAAAAAGTATTTCCTTTAGACATAGGTAGTACCACGTACCACGTTATACATACGTGTAGAGTCATCATACATAATTTTCTGCCTAGCCTTTTCGCAACTATGTTGGGGTTGGCTTACAGTCAAATCGCATACAGCTGAATACCAGTATTTTACATGGAGCGACTACCTATCTGACCTCCACAACTTGGTAACTGGGTAATAATGTACCCCTTGGTAAGATAAGTGTATAGTATTACCGACGTTTCGCCTGTTTTGTTTAAGCTGATGAAACAGAAGACAATCCTATTTCCATTCCCAGACAAAATCTAGTCTCCAGGCTGCTGCTACGATTTTTCCGGAAAAAATAACACTTCTCGACCCGAGGTTTGGCTACAACTTGCCTGATTTGAAGCGTTGACGCGGCTTAAGGTAGAGCACGCTTGCTTAAAAGAAACCGCTTCACTCGAACTTTGAAGAGATCTATGATTATAATGATCGGGAAACAAAGAAGCTGACAAGGAATTCCTCCGACTGACGGACTAATCGGCTTGACTAATCTAAGACTCCACCCCGTGTGATTCTGTAGGATCTCATTCTTAACTTCGAATCTGAATTCGCTGCGAGTTTCTTGATTGGCATTCTAAAAACTCGGTTGATAATTCGAATTTACACTAGCGCCACCAGCGTGTCAGCGAGTTGAACTAAATTAACAGGGAGATTTTGACAGATAAAGTATGAGATGACGTAAGAAGTGGCATTGGTCGCTTCGGAGCTCACTTCACTTCGCAAGTGACTAGGTGATGCTTACAGAATGCAAAATCAAGGTCATTTTGAACCTTATGCGAAGTGAGAGTAAATAGCGATGTGAGATGCGAGTTGTTGTTTGAATTTTACAGAATCGACCTACAATAGTCTAACTTGTGACCACCAAAGATACAAAGCAGATAACAGCAAAAAAAAACACCTGCGCTCATTGTTAATTGCAAGGCACGTTACTGCCAAGTGCAGTTTCACCCAAATTCTCGACATTGATGAATGATTACCTGCAGATATTCGGATTAAATGGATTTGTAATGACATTCCACGTTGGTTGATTAATCCTTGATCGCTTATCATGTTTAATTAGGATCAATTTAAGGATGTTAAACGGCACGTAATTGGATTTACGTAAATGTTTTCATTTTTTGGTATTAAAACTCAACAACTTTTTAAAAGATGGGTATAAAAATACGCTAAATGAAAATAACAACAAAGAAAGATGGACCGAAGTATGAGATGCGTTAATTGTTCACCGAAAGAAATGTTTGCTACGCGAAATGCTACGGCGTAGCAAACCAAAAGAAAAATAAATCATTATGTTCGTAAAATCGATCATTTTGTTTCACTGACTTGAAAATGAGCTCATAAAATAAGAAGATTAATTGAAATAGCTGAAAGCAACTTATAACAATGATTAAAGAAATCACTACGCAAATTAAAATCGTATTATAGGTTCGTAAACATCCAATGTTGACATTTCTTCCCAATAAGTTTCCTTACATCGTATCATTTTGTCGAAAAAAAAAACAAAATCTGGATATTAAAAAAAAAATAAGTGGGCCCGTAAAGGCTCAGGAATGGTGCCTGACAGTGACACGGGGTCGCGGCAGACCTCGAAGGAGATGGCGGGACGAACTGGATTTATCTTCCTTGAAAATTGGAAAGAAATAGCACAGAATCGTGACCGTTGGAAGGAATGGAGGGAGGCCTTTGCCCAGCAGTAGGACAATACAGGCTAGCTATAAATTGGACGGTGAGCTCTGGGCTAGCTTGCCGTCCGTCCGTCTCATGACGACAGGCCTTGTCGACGGCGCGTTCGTGTTCCACGCGCGCCTCAAAGAGAGCCAGCAATAAGGAAGGTGTCCGCAAGGGCCGAAGTTTGCCGGGGCTGCGGGACTATTCGACAGAGATACCGTGGCCCCTGAACACAAAGGGCGATGAAGGAACATGGATGGGTTTTAGTCAGTAAAAGTCTGACACTCCCTCCTGCTCCGCCCAGAGCGGGAGCAGTCATGTGATGATTTCCCATCCGAAAAAAAAAAAAAAAAACCCCATTATCATTTTTCAAATGTCATCAGTTTTCTGCCTTCTTTCTTCTTTTCTTCCATACTTCTCTATAACTCGTCATCTCAGCACTCACCTCCTTTCTAGCCATATCATCATTCACACTCTAATAGCCTTCCACATTCATACTCAAAACTTTCCTCACGACATGTCCTCATTCCTCCGCATCACGTGTCCATACCATAATCATTTTTCAAATGTATTTCTCATATTTTCATTAGAGATCGCAGTACCTATTTTATCGCTATTAGACACGGAAGAATGTAGCAGCCCACCCACAAGTGAAGACAAGATACTGTAGGTCGGCTAGCGTATCACGTACAAGATAAATAAAACCTAAGTTATCATAATTACGTAACAATAATACGTTCACATGCTTCGGATTAGCGCGGGGTTGCACTGTTATCACGGCAATAAATGAGCAATAAATCTAAACGGTTATCTCTGCCACTGGAGTTTGGGCACTAATACCTTGATACCAATGTCATTACGAGCTACCTTATTGTTCAAATATTTTTACGTATGCCTTGCGAAACTGCTGAGGAAATATGAATAAGGAAATCGAGAGACAAAACTATTTATTGTGTGTCCAGGTTTTATAGAGGTATACGTATTCGTTCTTGACTGAAGATTTGAGAGTATAGAAATAATTGTGAATAGTCATAATAGGTACTGTCTTAGAACTTTTTTTTCAAACTATATAGGTTTTGCCCACGGCTTCGCTCGCGTTAATTTAGAATTTCAGAATCAATTCGGGTTGTACTCTGCTTGTAATAATATAATTAAATCATGATTCAAATGACACGTAGCTATCACTAGAACGTTATTATTGATTTCCTCGGGACCAGTACTTTTTTCGGGAAGAAAGTTACCCTATGTCCGTTTCTGTACATCTGACAACGTAAATGCAAAATTTCAGTATGATAGGTTCAGTGGTTTAGGCGTGAAAAGGTTACAAACAAACAAACAGACTTACTTTCTGCATTTAAGATATTACTAGCTTCTGCCAGCGGCTTCGCCCGCGTGATGTTCGATAATTGTCCCATTGGATCTTACTACCGGGATAAAAAGTAACCTAAGTTTTAATCTAGGTTATAAACTATCTGTGTGCAAAATTTTATCCAAATCTGTTCAGTAGTTTTTGCGTGAAAGAGTAACAAACATCCATACATCTACATATACATTCATACATCCATACATCCATACTCACAAATTTTCGCATTTGTAATATTAGTAGGATAAGTTAGGAAGTTAGGATTCCCGAAGACGAAAAGATTGTGCATTTAATAGACGAACTTACTTTAAATTGAGGTACAAATAAATGTAAAACGTGAAAACTAACGCTTTATTGTTTTCAGGAACTGCAATCTAATAGTTTACGATAGGAAAGGGGTTAACCCATTTTGGAATAGTAAAGGTACAGGCCGTACAGGTAATGGAGCCTTTGTTCTTGATTGATAATGCTTAAGGTGAAACCGCCAGGGTAGCCTGCAGAATTCAAATTTTGCAATTTGCGGGTTGTATGTTGAACATAATATGATTCGCGACCGTAACAAATATGGCTTTACAGTGTTATTATAATCAATAAAATAATCAATACAACCCTCTAAGTTCATTTAATACCATTGAATGATCATTTCATGAAATGTTTTATTTCACATAAAGCTTAACACTGACCTGTAAATTGTACAAAACTTAAGAAAATTAGATGTTCTCGGGCTACCCTGTCGCCTTCCCCTTAAATAGAAACTGAAAATTAAGGTTAGGTTTAAATTAATAAATTATAAAATTATTAATTCCGTAGCAAAGCATGAATGAAAACGTAATCCGTGCAAAACAAACGATGTACCGTAACATAAGATCCCTAGGTCTCTTGAAAGGAATTTATTACTTCATTAAACTCCACTCTATGCTCTACATCACGTAGGTACTTTGTACAGCTTCGTATAGCTGATGACAGACTTACGCAAACGAGTCAAGTTTAATACTGTATTTTGTTCTCGTTGAACAGGCGCGTCTTAATTCTGGTGGACGAAAAATGTAAAAAACATAAGTTTTTAAACTGAAATGGTCACTAACATTATTATGGGTAATTTTTCGTCATCGTCGTTCATATCGGGAACTCAAAACCAACAGTAAACATGGTAAATATACCGATTTTAGTGTTAATGATAATGTAAAAGACCTTTGTTATTTCTTATCATCATCTGCCTAGTATTTCCCAACTATGTTGGGGTCGACTTCCAGTCTAACCGGATGCAGCTGAATACCAGTATTTCACATGGAGCGACTGCCTATCTGCATGTCCTCCTCCTTATTTCTATACCTGATAATTTTAGTTTATATGTAACAAAACAGTATTTTAATTCCTATGCATTTTTTTGGTTCTTTTATTTCAGTGTTAAAGCGATAATATTTCAATTTTGTGTTTATGACCTTAGTCTAGACATAAATACTTCATACTAACTTGTTTCAATTACGATCTAAAAATATAACAAACTTTATTATTCACAGGAACACCCAAAAGGCTCAAACATTCAAAATTCACGAACATTATAAGCACGAACTGTATAAAACGTCACTTTCCGCTCCTCCTTACAAAGTAACGCCATCATGATGTACGCAAAACAATTTGTTTTCCCTCTTTTGTTTGACGACGCCGCGCCTACATTATACCCTTAATTTATTCCCTTTGAATATTCAAACCGTTAGCTCCTCAATACTCGTTTAATTTTCTAATATAGGAATAGGAACTCGCAAGATAATATTTTGCCTAAAATCTCAGCCGATTGTAACGTCTCGGTGTGTTGTGACCACGATTCTAAGCAATTATTGCAGGATTCTGCAAAGTTTACGTAATAGTATTATCATCTCCTTCTTGTTGAGACAATGTGCAGTAGGAAAAGTATTTTTGAGGCCATGGTAAGCCCACAGTTCAGCTTTAAGCATGAATATCATACTTAATGCCATCCACCTACCTACCTACAATCATTGGCACTGCAAATAACTTGAACACACCTTTGAATTTGTGTCTGGGATCCATCATTCCAGAACTCATTATTTACGGCGTTCAGAAAAATGTCAGCAAAGCAACATAAAAATGGGTACAGTTTTTATTTTCAAACAAAGAGGAATTAAAATTCGAAGTAAAACTCTTGTCTCACCTCCTCCGATCTACATGGTTAACTCGAAGTACCAAGACCCAGAGATCCCTATTATTAATCATTTCGTTCCTTTAATGAATGGAAATTATGCAGATTCCGAGTCGGTATCACAATGGGCGCGATCTCTGGCGGCTCCTCAAAGATGAAGGCTTCCACGACGTGCCTACGTGCTCCCATTCGCACAAAACGCCCTCTTTATTTTATTGAGATAAACAACGCAATGTACGAACCTCTTTAATACGTATTAGGTAGAATATTATATGATTTAGGGAAATATGTTGTCTGAGTTTTTATTCTGAAACAAACATTAACAATAACCTACAGTTTAATAAGACATTACTCTTATTTTGCATACCTTCATATAAATAATATCTTCTTATCCAACTTATCCAAGATGTTTCCTCAAACACCGCTACTGCATTTCTTTTTGTGGTTTTGTTACTATAATAATTATAAAAGGTGTAAAACACCTCTTAACGAAGCCGAAAGGCACTTTTTCTCCTCGTCTTTGCGATATTTTTTTTGTTCTACACCATACCTGGGAAAGCTCTAGTTACGGAGATATTGGGGGTCAAAGTTCCAACTTTTTGACAACTTTTTTTTAAATTCAGGTTTTTAATGTAAGATTTTTACTTTAATCACCTCCACGACCCCCGTACTATTCAATCCATAAATCAGCGCACTATTTTGAGTGCGTTACATTGAATTCTACCACAAAACATGATTTTACACCCCAAACAAAAAAGGCGTTTCCCAGCAATAATTTTTGCGTAAAGTTACTTAGATACTACTTAGATTTGATGTACAGAATGCTTGGTTGACGGCTTCGTGATGAGGTGGTTTACACCCTGTAGTTTCCCGATCCAAATAGGTAAATAATGCAAAAAAAAAACTTTAAGCACAAAGTAAAAATAACCATCATTCCTTGGGCAGAATATACCTCGACAACCAACAAATCAACCTTAGAGTGAAGCCGATTGAGGATAGGCCGGAGGACACGGTGGAGCACACTGTGGAGGTGTGCCCCGCTTGGGTGGAGCACCGCCGTGTCCTCGAGGTGGCGATCGGCGGCGGCGACCTCTCGCTCCCGGCCCTGGTCCGTGCCATGGTCCGGAGCGAGACGGAATGGGACGCCGTCACCTCCTTCTGCGAAGCAGTCATGCTAGCGAAGGAGGTGGCGGAACAGGACAGGGAGAGATCCTCACGTCCCGGCCGCCGCGGGAGACGCCCCGGGCGTCGGGGGCCACGTGGTGGCTTCCGGCCACCGTAGGCGCGGGCCTGTGGACGGGGAGCTATGGGCTAGCTCGCCGTCCGTACGTCTCATGACGACAGGCCGTGTCGACGGCGCGTTCGTGTTCCACGCGCGCCTCAAAGAGAGTCAGCAATAGGGAAGGGGTCCGCAAGGACCGAAGCCTGCCGGGGCTGCGGGACTATTCGAAAGAGATACCGAGGCCCCGGAACACAAAGGGCGATGAAGGAACATGGATGGGTTTTAGTCAGTAAAAGTCTGACACTCCCTCCTGCTCCGCCCAGAGCGGGAGAAGTCATTTGATGATTTCCCATCCGAAAAAAAAAAAAAAAAAAAAAAAAAAAAGAGTGAAGCCGATAGAAATAAAACATAGAAGATATAGAAAATCTTCTCGAATTTCAAGTTTGAATACTTATAGGTAAATATTAAGCTCTCGCTCTTTAATATTTGCTATTAGCTTTGGCTTTATTTAGCTTTTCTTTAAAAAAATATATTCAGTTTGCCGAATTTAGCTGTAAGTTGCAGCCATATTCAGCCCAAGTTCAATACTTTCGTTCTCAGATTACAACAGTATGTGTGTATGTATTATCAGTGCGATTCCCACATGTATGGGTGTGGCCAAAATTGGCGATATCGTGCGAATTAGGAACGTTCGTGTTCGCCAGTCTAGATAGCGATGACGTCAGCAGTGGCGATAGGTAAATAATTACCTCTGCATTAGATTTGAATAATCATATTTGGCAAAGTTGTAAAAAGCTCAGTGATGATTTTGCAAATTCAGTATTTGCACCTACACAGGGTGGTAGAAATATCGACGTATAAACCCATGAACAATTTGTTTTTTGATACTTTGTACTGAATTCATTGTAGATTGCGCTTCGATGTCCCTTCGTCAATGTTATACATAGACGAAGGGACATTTTACAGTAGGTACAGTAGACATGTTGGACGGACAGGCTGTGTTAAAGGGCTAGAAAAGGGATGATTACAGACTACTGAGATAAAAACTAAATAGACAAGACAGCGTGAAAGAAGAAGACATGCTGCGCTGACCCTAAATAAATCAAAATAAGGCCACGAGAATGATGAGTAGACTCAATAAGCATACCTATAGGCATAGGTATGCTTATTGAGTTATAATCCTAATTAGGGAACTTATAATCAAGATAGCCACGTAAACTAGTCAACCTAGCGAGTAATAATTACAAAAGTGTATTCCTCTTAACTATCTCCTTCATTACTTTACCTAATCGATTCTCTATAGAAAGTAAAAACAGCGCACTCTTAGAACCTAAATTAATTAGTCCCGAGGCTCTCCAGCCTCCGTTAACTTCGCAAATTGAGATGTTATCTCTTAATGCGGTCGCCGCCGGACTGTTGTTGATTTATTTACAGAATCGCCTTTCATTACTGATCCGAACCCTTTGCTGTGTAATCGGGGTGGAAAATCAATACTTAGAATGGTCTTCTTTAGTGTGTAGATATCTAGAAAAAAAGGTCAAAAGGGAGAAAGTATTGAAATAGAAGTCACATCTTAAAAGTGGCGAATTCAAGTCCTATATCCATATATAGGACTTAAATTCGCCACTTTTAAGATGAAAGTAAAGGAATTGAAAGTTATACACCTGCAGAAACAATGAAGTAATAGTACAAGGCAGGCGAGGATCTCAACATCCACATAGCCAAACCTCTGGGGGCCCACAACACGGTATTTCAGGCAGAATGCATGGGCATTTCCCTGGCGGCATCTGCCATCCTAGCCAGGGAGGTTGTGGACCACTCAATTCGTATACTCTCAGACAGCATGGCTGTACTGCTAGCGCTAAACAACCACACAGTGAACTCAGGGTTAATACACGAGTGTCACCAACGCCTGAACCAGGTTGGTAATCTCAATAATATAACCATCCAATGGATCAAAGGACACAGCGACTCCCGTGGCAATGACGCGGCGGACGAACTCGCTAGAAGGGGATCGAGCACGGAAGCGGTGGGACCCGAACCTATCGTACCACTCCCTTTCGGATACCTACGCACACTGGTAAGGAAACGAACTAGTGAACAACACCACAAGCTGTGGCTGGACCACGGCGAGTGCAGGCAGGCCAAGGAAGCACTTCCTACAATCAACGGCCGCTTCACCAAACGCGCGCTTCGGTTGACAAAACCACAGCTGCGCACAGTTACAGCCGCCATTACCGGACACGGCTCTTTTAATAAACACCTCTTTGTCTTAGGAGTCACAGACAGCCCCCTGTGCCGTGCCTGCATGGAGGAAGACGAGACAGCAGCCCACGTGCTTCTGCACTGCCCAGTGGTTGCAACATACAGGGCAAAGTACTTCGGTAACCCAGGTACTCTCCGCGAGATAGTCAGCAACATCGGGGCGCTGCTGGCCTTTCTCGGGGATTTGGGATGGATAGAATAATTTCCCACCCGCACGCAAAATACGCGCTTTGACGTGGAGTTGCGGACACCAGCCCGTTATACAATACAATACAATAATAGTACAAGGCAATGACACAAAAAACAGCCAGTATTAATAATAAAGTAAATTAATATTTTTGTGTTTTTGTTACAGATAAACGGTTGTAATTTATTGTCAAAATTAATTAAATTAAAGAATTAAATATTTATTTATTGTATTTCATCACCAAAGTTAATTCTATTCATAAAATGTTGACCACTTTTCTGACATAAAAACTCTTAGCTAAGATTTAAAAAAGTACCGTTCGTTTTAGACGGAGCATCTTGATAAATCGTACGTTTTACATTACAATAACGCACAAGTACGTTATGAGATACAATAAGATATTGAAATTGGTGAAATAAGAGACCCTTACGAGCAAATGTGTTATAAAGTATTGAACACTACTGAACAACAATTGTTGCCTGTGCCTATCTTGTGAGAGAACTTTGAGCACTGAAAATCAGTGATTGCCTGCGCCCGCCCGGTATGTAGATGATGTAGCATAATCAGCGTGTAATGTTCTCACTGCTGCCTGGGACGAAGGCCTCTCCGAGAGAGGAGTGGGCGGTCATCCACTTCGTGGATGGTGGATGCTAGATGGCTTCAAACTTTTACTCCTTGAACATTCTGGTTCGGTTTCCCCAAGACGTTTATCTTTACCGTGTTGAGAGCAAGTAGCAGACAAATGATGTTACCTATAAGTTAGTTATATTATCGTATATCAATCCAATAAAACATAATAATTTGACAAGTCAATTTTAGTCGGTAATTTTAGTCATGTTGATAGGCAGTCGCTTCATGTAAAATACTGGTATTCAGCTGCATCCGGTTAGACTGGAAGTCGACCTTAACATAGTTGGGAAAAGGCTAGGCAGATGATGATGAATTTTACTCATGTTGCAAGCACATTTTTTCTATAGATTCCTTCCACATAGTATTCATAAAGGCGCTTTCTAATCTAGTATTCTAAATCAACTCCAAAATAATTAGCCGAGCCAACCACTTAGCTGAAGCACTAAACTCAAATCTCAAGACATAAATCCACCAGCTCCCAATCCTTGACAATCAAAACTAACCCCTTCACTCCTGCTGGCCAAACTACACAAATTCTATTTACAGCGTCTTAAAAACAATTAATTACTTATTTAATTATCAGACGGTGACTGAAGTTTAATTGTCCGGAGTACAGAGAAGTACAAAGCAAGGGGACTCGGGATGTTGTGTCTAATGAAATAGTTGGCGGGACTCAATCACATGGCCGTAACTACGCGTAAGGCCATAACTGTAGTTCCCCGGGTAGTTACTTCCACTACATATAATTACGATTGAATTTATGGCGGATATTGTTGTTGTCTTTAACTAGTGTTTGAGTTTGATGGTGTTTTGATGTTGCTTTGTTTTGTGGTCGTGAATAGTGTGTGTGTAAAATGGAATGTCAGGTCAATATACATTTTATTTTACTACAGAACTTTATAGTGGTTAAAAGAGCAATGCCTTAATCAATTGGTTGTCAAAAGGATTAATTTTGGTTGAAATCAATTTCTACCATACCCTTTCATTTTATAGACATATCGACCATCTATAATGTACTACAGTTCTAGCAAAATTCATGTTCAAAATCAAAATCATAAAAAAATAATTTAATCCAAACAAAATCGCACGTCATTATACTTAGAACAGAATCCATAAATAACTTAATCCTAACACGCCGCAGAAAATCAATCTATTCCCCGAATGTGACAAAATTAGCGTGTAATATTTCCTGTTCGAATTATAAATGCCCTCATTTTCCCGCCAATGTCCGCAGGCGACACGAGGGCACAATGCGAGGCGCGAGGCGATCCCACGCCACGCGGCGCACACGTGACGGACACGTGCCGACCACCAAGTAACCAATCCCTCTTCTATCTTTCTCCTGTATTTATTCTACTACTATCCTCTCATTTAAGGCTCGTGTCATCAGCGACAGACGCAACGCCCCGTGTAAATTCAGTTTAGATTTCATCAAGCACCCCCTCGTTGCGACATTTACAAAGCAAATATCGTTCCCAGATTGCATTATTATTTAATTGTTTCGAGTGGCGCTCAAAGAGAGCAGTCTTGTTTGATCCATTATGCATCAAATATTGTTCAACTCTTGTTTAGTATTTCTCATCTAAAGGATTCTATTTTAATGCAGCGTTTTTTGAACTCTATAATTTCTTCTTTTTTTTGTCTGGTTTTAGTACTAGAGAAACTATCTTAAATAACAATCATGTTATGAGACAACTAATAAAAACTGCTGGTTACAATGAGATTACGTGGATTTCGAATATAAAAAAATACTTTGATGTACAGACACCAGCACGTCAAGCTGAATTAGGAAACTTTCGGGTGAAAGTGTCAAATTTTCCCAATACTTTAGCGATAAAGTTGAAAATCTATTGAAAAAAATTGACAGATTGTAGTAGCTTGATGTGCGTCTGTACTTTATCATGATTCAAAAGAGATGCCCAACAGTGTGTAGTAGACCTTACCCACATTTTTGGAGAGAACAATAGAAATATCTTTAGTATTATTTATAATACCGCAAACCAGTACCTACAAAGTGCATAATAACGTTATTCCACAGTAAAATAACCCAAAACCGATTCTCATGATGAAAGAGCGCGAACCTGGTGCAAAGTAAAGCAATGGCCATACATCAGGCAGCTCCATTCTAATGGTAATTCGGGATATACGCGCGCCCGATATTGTTGGCCGGTCCCTTCTGCTGTAACAAATGTTTATTTTATACACAACGCCACTAACAATAGTGTGCAAATACCTAAACACCGTAAATGGTGGCGCGATGCGATTTAGATGATAATGCTCGCAGAAATAATAATGGGAGGCGTTTGTGATTGTGCGTCGTGTTTACTGTGCGGTGTGCCGTGTGCCGTGGCCGGGTGCCGGGTGCCGTATGGGCGCGCATCTCTGGCGTGTTTGTGTTGCCAAATTATTTTGTTTTAGTTCTGAACATAAGAGTTGTAATGGTATTAATGGGATGGACAACGAAACGTCGACACGAAGTCGATGATTTGGGTCCAATTAACGTCTCTGTTGAAAGTTGTCGTTGTCAAGAAAACGTCATTGAAATTAAATGTAGTTATTTCAATAGTTAAAAACAATTTCAAACAATTTATTCAAATTTTACCTCCCATGGAACAATTATATAAACTAATTATAAAAACTCCTGAGACAAAAGAAAATTTAATGACTAGAAAATCCGATTTTCTTCACACAAAGCGTGCTTATTCTTATACACTGAAAAGGCCAAAGTCTTTAACATCAAAATCAGGAACAAAACGTGAATGTTTTATGTAAATTCACGTTCAGGTAGGCGAGTACACACGTAGTACCTCCTACATGTTTAATTTGATATTGTTTAAAGACGGTGCGCCGGCTGACAACCCTAACGCCCATGCATATTCATGTGGCGTGATTAATCATGGCGAACCTACCTCCCTTCACACACCTACACTACATAGCTACCTATATACTTTGTTTATTATACAAACACCCACTGCGATGTTCAAATTGTGAGTTATTGGCTAAAACACGCCGAGTAAATTAGTTACGAGCGTTAGTGGTAATTTGTCGGCGAAATACTTCCTCAATTTTATGTTCCTTTTTTTCGCAATAAATTAACATGGCGTAGGGATTTACTTTCAATTTTTCAACTTTAATGTTAAATACATACATTATTTCAAATTAAATAATCATCGATCTACGAGTTCTCGTAGCAGTTGCTACAAGAGATTTGCGTAGCATTAACTGTGCACATCAAAAGTCTTTAGTAATCATTTGTCGGATAAATATTCTTTCACGCTTCCATTAATTAAAACAAACTAAAAGACCTCTAAATAGCATTTAAATCCCACAGAATTAGATTCATCTATTATAATAATTGATTACAAAAAGGCGGATGATTTACGCATTTCTCACCCAGAGATTTTGTCCCGTGCCCTATTTTTTTCTGCCATTAAAAAATAGTTTACAGCCTCAGTGAAAACTCTTTGATGAATTAAAAAAAAAGGTAAATTAGCATAGGGAAGCAATAACGTGTAATGGTTGATCGTGCATCTGCCTGTGGGCGGACGTGAACGCGATGCATGCCGGTTTTATGCTAATAATGACGCTTAAACCGCGATTAGCGAATGTTATTACAAGAGTCAATGACGTGGCGAACAACACGACTTATAATTTATAGATAGATGGCAATAAACGGCAAACAGATAAGTCGTAATGTCACTGCCGAGATAGTGCAGTTTCATACCTAACTACTTTTCACCTTAATATAGGAAGCGAGCTGCGAGGAAGCTATTTTCTTTATCACTTTATCGATATTACTGAGGAGTGAAATATCCAAGTACCTATAGCTTAATCACTACATATTATAAAATAAAGTTCCCCGATATTTGTGATAGTTGTGGTGTGTGGCTTCCAGGTAGATGAAGTGACGACCTTAAGAAGGTTGCTGTGAGGCTGGACGCGAAAACCTGAGGACAGGCAGTTGTAACACAGCTTAGGAGAGGGCTGTGTCCAGCAGTCGACTGCGGTAAGCGAAGTTGAATTGTGAAAGGAAGTTAGAGTATTTATTTGTCTCGTACATGACAAAACAAAATAATTAATTTTACAAAAAAAACAACAATGTGGTGGATATGAATGACAACTTATCGATTGAACTGCACATACAAAAGAAAGTCGACTGGCTGGTTAAGTTCATACATAATTCAAATATCAAAGACGAGGAAATTTGACAAAATTGTGACTAAAGCCCGGAAAACACTCCAATGAAGATAGCAATCGACGAATTTGCAGTCCTTAGCAACGAAGATACAAGATCAAACATGTTATCAGATAATGTAACACTGAACGAGGCCGACACGTGACGTCGACAAGGCGGCGACGTCGACGTCAATCGCGCGGCAATCCGTCAGCGCGCGCGCTCCCGCGGGACGCACGCGACGTGGGGGTCGATTAGTATCGCGCACTGACCCAGCTAATTTGTGACACCGCACATGCAGCTTTTTGCAACTGTCCTGTCAATCAAGCACCCACTCCTGTGAGCAGAATTTTGCAATCGATAGTGTTTTCTATGACATTTTAGTGGTCCAGTTAGAACTTTCACTGTAAAATTGTTGTGAAACCTGAAGCGCTGAAGCACTACTTAGTCGACATCAAATAGAATCTATTTGATCCATCTATTTACCTAATAGATAGATCGTTGATGGGTGGCTATTGACTACAAAAACCCTATATAAGTGATTGTCTCGTTTTAAGTGTTAATAGCTTACTTATAAATACTTGGGTACCTACAGTACCGCTTACTTATATAGGTAACCTTGTAATTTTTTTTGCAGTCTCTTTCTCATCGCATTCAATTAGTTATAATTAAAATCTCCAACAATATCTACCTACATAAAGTCAATAAGAGATCAAATTTATTTATCGTCGAATCTTTAAAACATCGCTCATGCAGAAAGGATTATATGTGCGATGCGACAAAAAAACGTTTCCAATGTAGGCATCATTTTTCCACTACGCTGAATCAACACTCGAGCCATTCATCGGCGCAATGAAAATATTGGATCGTTTATCTTTTTGTTTTCCGATTCCCAAACCTTTCGGTTTACTCGGTGTGTGAGCGCGAATGTGTCCGCTGACAGTATTCATTTATGCAACAACTAAAAGGATACGTATTCGCTGATATGTGAAATCACTATTTTGTTTGATGGAGCTGAGCTTTTCAATTTTATTTTTGAGTATTCAGATATGATATGGATTGGGTTGATTGTTTGTAGATGTTTGAAATGAGTTTTTGTAGTTATGCTGTTTGTAATTTCGAATGGGGATTGAATTATTATGTACATAGGTCTACATTGGTACCCTAGCTACCAATGGATTAAGTAGGTATGTCCGTAAAAAGTAGGTAAAGAAGTACCTAAGTACCTATACGGATTTTATAATTGAAAAAAGAAAGGAACGCAAACACTATCGCTAGAAGGACAATCAAATCAAATAATTTGTTCGCATAATATGGATAGATAGATGGTAATGTATATGTATATGAATAAATGTTATATATTACAAATTTCTGGTATTCGAAACATAAAATAAAAGCTTATAATAACAATGAACATGACTGTATTATTTAAAAGCTTCGTATTCTAACGCATATATTTATATTTAACCTATTGGTGCTGTCCAAAATATATTTTTGGCGTGGTTCTGGGATCGAACCCAGGATCTCAACTCAATTCGCTAGGCAGCCGCGCAACCACTGAGCGGTAGAACCTTTCGACGAAGTTTCACACACGCAACGTGGCTACAGTTACTGCTTACTTTAATTTAAATTTCAAGATAATATTCCCTCTCAACTTACTAAAGACCGTAAAAGGCAGCAAACCAGTTTTATTATTAGTGAAAAAAGCTAACTGAACTGGTAACGCCATTTACCGTGCAATAGCAAAACCACGTAGCTAGACATAACTGTGAATGTTTTAGCCACTGGATACTAGATGGCGTTGAAACAGTATTTTATTGTCCCATATTTTTTATAAATTCTCCAGTATTGTCGTAGTGGGACCGAAACCGGGTTCCACATACCTAGTAGTAGGGTATTCCATCCTTCTGAAGTACGGGTTTACGCGCAGTTAATAAGCGCAATAAGCTCGCCCTCTGTTACATTGGCTCAAACACAAATAGTGAACGGGGGTGTAACTGTGTACTGTATGTCATAGGTGCATCTCTGTCTAACCCTTTGCGTATAACACGCTTGATGATGCTGTTACGGTGTTTTAATATTTTTTCTGGGTTGGTCTCACACCATAGTAATACGCTGCGGAATGTAGACTTTAAAAAAATACTTTTGCTTCCGCTTGGATGGTCTGTCTGTGCCGACCCTCTGAGCGCATTGATGGAAGAAGCAAAATCGTAAGAACATATATTTCTTGAATTGTATGAGTAAGAAATGAAAAACCACTTAAAAGTTTCAAATAATTTATGTTTCATCATACAAAACCCTTACCAAACCATAGAAATAAAAAACTAACAATAACAATCACATGATTAAGATAATTTAAATATAATAAGTAACATTAGATTTTAAAACGTAAACATTGTTTACAATCGAATCACAGATGTAAAAAAGTCTAAGATGAAAACAAACAAATGTTCAAACGTTTTATGATGTTGATAAAAAATATAAGTAAGCCTTTAAGGCCATAATAATATAATAGAACTACCTAGAAGTGTTTTAAACGTAATAAAAACGAATTAGTCTTCTGTTTATTCTATGATAGTACATCATTTAAAATCAGATCTATAACATGTCATGGAACTAAGAAAGATTGTACCATTATTCTATTTTGCAGCTTTAAAAAAAAAAACAAGTATACAAGAATGTTGACTAAGTTACTGCACGACACAATTTAAAGGCTTCAAACTCGATCACGAGTCTTGAGGAGGCAGTGGTAGTCCAAAATCAAGCGATTGCTATAAAAGAAATAGAGTTAGCCGTTCGTTCATGCACATCCACAGGTATATCAAAGAAACCTTTAATATATGTCGTACTGGGTCTATGAAATTGAGTAAATAAAGTGGACCTATGTCAGTCTTACATTGTAAAAAACGGAATGCAACCTTCTTTGTTTAATTCATGAGTTTTCCTATTATTTTAGACACCATAGAGTTTTATTTTAAAAAGTAAAAATTAATGATTTTTAATAGATTCAATTATAAATTAAATTAGAAATAAAATACATAATATTAATAAATTGAGATAAAACAACCTTTTCAAAATTTACTATTTTTTTAAATAATTTCTAGTGTTGTTACATTGAGCAGTGGAGTATCACATTTTTTAAACATACCATACATGGTCATGGTCGACATATTATGGAATAAAGATAGAAATATAACAAATAAGATAGAAATAAAGTATACTTTTTCATGATTACGAATAGAGGAACTTATAAAGAGTTTCTAGCAAGAATTATTTCTATTCTCTTCCAAACTGCTCTAACCAATCAGTTTAGTAGGCAGTGGCCATTTTAAATGCTAAAGTATTATCTCCTAGCAATTTAAATACTAAAGAGATTCTATTTTAACAAGGCTTTAAGCACCTTTAAAATAAGGCATATCTCGTCCACTTAAGCCTAGCTTGAGGCAAAATTTGCATCTACTTAAAATCCACATTGGACCTTATTTGTTGACGTGTAAGTCCTGATGAGGTGTAGTTCTAAATTTAAAAGATCCGCATAGTGTTGGCACAGCCGTGGTTCATGCGGTACTGCACGTACATCATGCCGGAGTTGTGCCAGTAGTACAGCGCGCCCAGCACTAGCACGTGCCACCACTGGTGCGAGTGGCCGATGTAGTCCACCTTGCCCGGGAACCAGCGTTCTGGCACCTGGGAAGATAAAGATAGAATCACGAGGAAATTGGTTCTAACAATGGATGTATAAGTTTAAGGGTTTAGTTTCATTAATAATGGAAAGAACTTATCGAAATATTGATGATATATTAAATTAATAAAGTCTTCAAGTAATTTAATGACAGTATTTTTTTCACATTTATTAGCATAACAAGTCACCAAAGACGGATTTTTGATAATGTATAACCTAGAGTGATTAAATAGGGTAGGAAAGTTTATTAAATTTCGAGAAATTTGGCGATGGGATTATGGGACATCCCACCAGACTAGTTTCTAGATTAAAAAAAAAAAACAATACCAGCCTGACATTCGTTTAGCGGAGTTACCTACTATAACTTAGTTAATTAATATCTGATCAAACAATTTTAGAGATCGTCACTTTAAACACCATAAGGCAAAATTAACCACGGCATGGCATTTAATTTTAAAAAATAACGTCAACACCTTTACGGTAGGTATTACTGTTTCGAGGTAACGAAATAAAATATGGTAAAAGGCGACAGATTTATGCGTTTTGAAGGGAAACCAGAGAAATAACTGATTTGCAATGATTAAGACATGAAGGGCACAAAACAGCAAAACATACGAACAGCCATACGTCAACATAACATTACCTACATACATAAGCAAATTGACAAAAAAATCAAATTACATAAATTTGAATGGTAAACAAGTTTTTTGTATTACATTAATGACAAATAGTCTAAGAACGGCTCAGAATCAATTAACAAGAATGTAAATTAACATTTATTCAGTATTAGTACTGATTTTAGCATACAATTACCTACATCAGTATTGACCTTATAACATTTGTGTACCTAACACCTATAACCTACTACATTTATATCTAATGTCTGCTTGACTAAAAATAAGTCACATTCTTGCTTTCAGAGCACTTCTAATAACATAGTGGGATTATTAGTTTGTTTATAAATATAGATTCATGCTCTCTCGTGTATGTACAAAAACTCGTCTCGTGCTAAAAATACATAAGTTACATAAGGTAGGGCTGTTTAGTACAGATGTTTCTCCAATGTTTCAACTCTTCAAGTCCTATGTAATCTTATTTTTTTTTTATTAACATATAGGTATTATCCCACTGCTTTTTATGTAGGGTGTAATCTTCGAAACTAATGATCCAATTCTAAAAAATCTTTCATGGACACCGGAGTCTTAGTAATTGGGTCCCGTTTTTACCCTTTGGTGTTTGTCTAAGTCACATGAAGGAAATTAAAAAACGAATTACTTTTGCTCCCTAGAGAGTAAAAGGGTCACTTTAGTCCCGCTTCGTATCGTATATTGGCGTACTTTTAGAGCATGAGAAGTGAAATAGTTATTTGTTACATTGAGTGCAACACGTAACTTTTCATCCCACCTCAGCGAGGAAATTACTAAATGCAAAAAAAAAAACATTTACAATCACAAGATACCTACTTTTATTTCAGTTTAGGTGTTAACTACTACATTATGATAGGTAAGTATTACAGAATAATCTTTAAATTATAACAAATAATACTTAGGTACAATTAAGAAAATTTTAAAGTAACGTTGCTACAGTTAGTTAAGTTGAGTGTAATATTTATTTATTTATTAAAACTTTATGCACAAGTAAAAACTGTACAAAGGCGGACTTAATGCCTTGGGCATTTTCTACCTATTTTTTTTCAATTTTTTTAATATCGTACTGTTTCAAATCCTTCTCGCGTGATTGTTGAGGGAGAAAGCTCATTTGTGCATTATTAACAGTTTCAGTCAATTCTGTTGGCGTCAAATAAACTTCTTCGTCGCCAAAACCACTTATTTTACGTTTTTCACTTGTTTTTAACCTAAGGTTTTAACAATTGACCTGACAAGAAAATGGCGCGCGCAAAGCAAATTATAAAAGTACACCAAGAAGGTTCCGAGTCTGAGTTTTTAACAAATTAAAAAAGGTTGTACCTATGATAAATTCGGCACCATGGAGGTAGAAGTAAATAGGTTTAATGATGTTTTGAATTCACAAACTTAGTGCACACGATGTTCTAAATTCAATTTACTTTATCCTCTAGAGGATAAAAACGACTTTTGCACTCAGATATCGAAGAGCAAAAATACTCTTTCCGAGATGGGGGGATGAAAATTATATTTAAATTATACAAATTAGCCGAGCTATCACATTTTTTGCGGACGAAGTCGCGAGTGAACTGCTAGTCTACACTAATCTATACTAATATTATAACGAGGAAAGATTTGTATTTATGTGTGTATGTTTGTAATGAATAAACTCAAAACCAATGCGCCGATTTCAAAAAATCTTTCACCATTAGAAAGCCACGTCTTTACCGAGTAACATAGGCTATATTTTATCCCCGTACTCCCACGGGAACGGGAAATACGCGGGTGAAACCGCGTGACGTCCGCTAGTATGTAATAAATCAAGTCGGCAAAAGTTATAACAATAAAATAAGACTAGCCACTAGTCTGGTGGTCACTGTGTTGTTCTCCTAAACCTAACCTAAACTTAATAAGCTCCTAGGTTTAGACTCTAGTACTAGCTTAGTCACAGAAGGCCAGAGGTTCTTTCAATATTTGATATCATGTTAAAATGTCTCAAATGTTGAATTGGATGCTAACAGGCTAGCTAGATCATCATCATGATTCTCTTGCCCCTAACCCAATTCAATTGGGGTCGGCGCAGCATGTCTTCTTCTTCCATACTTCTCTATTACTCGTCATCTCATCAAACACCTCCTTTCTTGCCATATCATCCTTCACACAGTCCATCCATCGTTTCTTTGGTCTTCCTCTACTCTTATACCCATGCTTATATGGCTAGATATGTATAACCATAATGATGACAGACAACGTACCTTGAAGGCGTATATCACGAAGGCAGTCCCACTGATGGCGTACATCCCTATGACTCTAGGGAAGAACATCTGAAACAACGCATTTGATTAGATATTAATTATAATTTAGCACACAAAGGAAGTAATAATAATTGATAAGGAAGTAATCATGCTAATTTCTTGCAGCGTAATTTAAAATTGCGGGCAATGGGTCATGTAAAAGTAGTTTGCTACTTGTATAGTTGATAAAAATGTTGAAATCTTAAAGATCATCAGACATTACACCGTCACATTTGAAAGGATCCGAACGATCTATAAGTGACTTTAGTCTTTAATATTGATTGTTATAATACTTAATGGATTAATGGCTTTTAATATAATAAATATCGATTGACATTAACACACAGCGCCATCTAGTGCCACACTAAGCAACGAGGCTTGTGTCGTGGACACCAGATAGTTTATATACTACAAAGATACTTTTTGTTTGTAAATACATACTTATTATACATATAAACATCCATGACTCGAAAACAAACATGTCCATGCTCATCACACAAACATTTGCTCCAACCGGGATTCGAACCCGGGACCCTAAGAGCGTAAGGCAGCCTCACTACCGCTGCGTCATTCGGGTCGTCAAATCAATATCGAGGAAAAGGTTGTCAGTGTCAATATTATTAACGTAGACAACGCTGGTCACGAACAGAACAACTCAACAATCCCGTTTTAAACAGACAATATTATGATTTGCTCTATAGATCTATACTATAACTGAAACTGAACGCAATCAGCCATCTTAATCTCTCTCTCTCTCTCTCTCTCTTATCTTTTTGAACCTACGACCCAATTTCGACAATCTTCCCAACTATTTTGGGGTCGGTTTTCAGTCTAACCGGATGTTACTGAATACACCAGATCACCGGATGTTACTGTAAACATGGAGCGACTGCTTATCTGACCTCCACAACCCAGTTAAAACTGTGTAATGATACCTCTTGGTAAGACTGGTTATCCCATGATCTGTCCACGAAGTAGACACAATAGTTAAACAATGGCGTCTCGACCAAATCGGTCATTGGACAGATCATGATTTAAAAGACATTCGGGCCACCTGGCCCCTTATTCACAACGCTTCGATTCGATTTTCGATTCGGAAAGTCGTATGTCTATCTTTTTTTGACATTACGAAATCGAGCGAGATAGACATACGACTTTCCAAATCGAAAATCGAATCGAAGCGTTGTGAATAGCTATGCTGTAACGACTGTCAAAGGCAAACAAATGACAGCCGGGACCATCTGCTTAAAGCTTTTTCCGAGGCAAAGGAGAAAACTCGGTATGTAACCATACCCATCGACAAACCAACCTGGGCAATCGCGGCTCAACCTGAAGATTGACCCGCGCTGTTTTCTAGTATTTAGCCACGAGCTCCTCCGTCAAAGGTGAAAGTATTTTGTCTTTGTACTAACCTGTACCATGGGGTTATCGAACCCTCCCATAGTGTATGTCCAGTGCAGCGTGGGCAGCACTCCGTAGGCTGCCCAGCCGATGAACACGCACATCTTCACCGGGTACGGCACACCCAGCCGAGGGATTTGAAGCACCATCGCCACCACGAAGATCACTGTGACTGACGTCATGTAGAAGGCTTTTAACTCCTGGAATGATTGAGGAATTGTTTAGAATATAAAAATTATAACAAGTCTTACGAAAGTCAGTACTTAAATTGAGGCTATTAGAGATTATGGGAAACAAAGCCCCAAATGATGGCCAGAAGATGATGAGACCATGAGGAAAACTCATTGAAATCGATCCATCAACTTGGTAGCTATAAGGGCTACTGCACACTATAAACAAGGCTGTCTTTAGACAGACAATTACCCTATTAGTGCGAGCGAGACAGAGTATGTATTCTCGCCCGCACTAGTAGGGTAATTGTGTTTAATTGTTTGTTCTTTTTTTTTCTTTTTTTATTTGTTTTTTATTGTTTGTTCTTTTCTTTTGTGTGCAGTAGCCCTAATGGTCGCGGACCTAGAAAAAAAAATGTAATTTCCATTTAAAAAAATAGGTTGTGTTTAGTTGGGCTACTCCACTAGATATTGCAAAAGAATTAGATCGCATATTAGTTCTGAGTTTGTGCCTCAAGATTACCCACAGTGGTTTCGAAAATAATATACTTACATAAGATTTAAACATTTAGCTAGAGTATGTTATGTTTGTCTATTTTTATCGACGGCGACAACATCCGTGAGATAGGTAGGTACAGACAAACTCGTTTTCTTTCGTTCTGAATTCAAATTCTTTATTGACATAATAGGTTACATAAATTGTTTGAAGCCTCTGACTCCCGAACTAGGTGTACCTGTATGTCAGGAGTCAACAGAGAGAGAGAGAATGACTTAGCATAGAGGTACAATAAAGTAAGTCTATTAATAGAACTTCTAACTGTAAACTTTCGGGGTAATTAACCTGCGTTAAGTAAATAAGTATGTATATAGGTAAGGTAACTAAGGTTCATTCACTTGTATCACCATCTGCCTGACCTTTACCCAATTAGGTTAGGGTCGGCTTCTAGTCTAACCGGTTGCAGCTGAATACCAGCATTTTACAAAAGAAACGCAGGCACCACTCCATGTAAAATATTGGTAGGTATTCAGCTAGGGGGCCGAAAGAAACTGGATAGCCACAACACAATCCATTCACTTGAATTGAGGTAAATCAAAAAATCTAAATTTATAAAAAGAGATGCGGAACGTTTAAGAGCGAGGCCACACGATACGTTAACGCGGAGTTAAGTGCGGAGCGGCACCGCACCGCAATTAATTAGAGCTATACGGTGCAGCACGGGCGGTACGGCACCGCAGTACAACGCTGTCACCGCAAGCTTATGCAGCTTGCTTAACAATGATACATACTAAACGAAACCATGAAAATATTGATCCATGGCGATAGAAAGCGCTATCACACCTTAGATGCGAAAATAAAAATGGAGTGCAGTATATTTGTTTTATTAATTCTGGCTCTCCCCTTACTAATCTATCAATTCATTGAGAGGCGCATAATAATGCCTGCCACACACGTTACGACAAATTGCAGCAATTTAGTTGTGCGAACTACTGTACCGTACTTCCTTTGTATATTTTATTTAACATGCTACAGTGATCGCTAGATACCTATCAGTCTCCCCAAGCCTTGTAGTAAAATGAATGTAAAACGCTAAGTACCTACTCAACTAAGTTCTACTTCCTAATATCCTACTCCACTCATATTATAAATGCGAAAGTTAGTGAGGATGTATGGATGTCTGGATGTTTGTTACTCTTTCACGCAAAAACTTCTGACCTTATTTGGATGAAATTTGGCACACAGATGGTTTATAACCTGAATTAACACATAACATACTTTTTATCCCAGTAGTACGATCCCGTGGGACAATTACCGAGCTCCACGCGGGCAAAGCCGCCAGCCTTATTTTTTTTTTTTGGATGGGAAATCATCAAATGACTCCTCCCGCCCTGGGCACAGCAGGAGGGAGTGGCAGACTTTTATTGACTAAAACCCATCCATGTTGCTTCATCGCCCTTTGTGTTCCGGGGTCACGGTATCTCTTTCGAACAGTCCCGCAGCCAAGCCGCCAGCCTAAGCTACGATTTTTTTAACCCAAACTTCTACCATTCTAACTCCATTTTAACCATAAATGAAGCTCTCCTTGTTCTTGCTACTTAGACATCTTTCTTATGCGACCATCTTCCGCATATAGCGATCTGTCTACGGTACCAACTCCCAAGTAACACTGGAACAACTCATACAGCTAATCCAATATTCTAACCACGCATTTCCTACATGGGTGGCCGACAATTACCTCACCTAACGTAATTATAACGATAACATTTAAATAACACTTTAAATTCGAGTATACACACTAGGATGGTATGTGGTATGAGAAGGTCATCGGTGCTTTGTTTTGCAACAAGAGTTACAAAATGTGGACCCTACGTGCATACTAAGGTCTCACTGAGTCGCATTGTGTTCCGAGCCTACTGGCCGAGCTCTTGACCTTAAAATATTTACGAAACAAAGAAATTAATTATGTACACATATTTATTGACGGTTTATATTCATAAATTATTTTGTTCACGTATCGATTAGAATTTACGTCAGTGGAAAGTCCACGTGGGCTGACGTAGATATAAATAATAAATGAATTGGTAAGTACTACTAACAGTTGTGAGGACAATGCGCTACTAAATACAGGTGTAAATTTTCATTTAATATTTTAAACAAATTAAATAACTGTTAGTCAAAACAAGTTTCATCAGAAAGACAGGAAGAGACACACTTTCTTCAGTTCAAGATGTGCTAATCAGATATTTTAGACGACGTATGAAACTCTGACATTGCTTTAAATACTGTATATTTGACGTAGATGGTAATTTCACTTTTAAATTAACGGTGGTTAAATTAAATTATTTCAATCAAGAAAAAAAACAAGGGACACATGAGCTAGCATATTCTATAATCACCTCTTAGAAACACCTGCCAAGACGAAGGTGCTGTAAAAATCATAGTCTACAGTACCTACCTACCTAATTGTACAAGCAATATTTATAATTAGTACGTATGCTAGAGCGCCTTAAAATAGCGTGATAGGTACCCACATAAATACACTTTTTGCTTTATTAAAAGTTACATAATGGCATAGTGAAGTCAATTAAAAAATTAAACAGTATGACTTATCAATTAGGAAAGAAAGAGATATAGGTACTGAGATTAGACTTATAACTGGTACCTAACAGGTAAGTCACGTTTTCTTGCAAACAAGAAAATTATCACGTGTCTTAAAGTAGTTCCTACCTACCTAATGGTTTGTGTCTTTGTGTACAGACTTGATCAGTTCACGTTGACGTAGGTACCTATGGTTCACTAAACTTTCAGGGCTGGCAGTGTCGACAGAGTTAACGACATTATCGTTAACTTTCGATCGCTAAAATAACAATGAAAAAAAACAGTTGCAATAACGATGCTTGCGAGAAAAGCAAGTCTTTACATCCACGATGCTTTTCTCGCAAGCATCATTAGTTCAACAAAATTTATTCGTTAGTAATCGGCGATCGAAAGTTAGCGATTTTGTCGTTATCTCTGTCGAGACTGCCAGCCCTGGTCAACTATCATTAGATGCTTTAACAAAGAATATGTTGCGAGCAAAAAAGGCTTCGTTCATCAACAACTCGAATTTATTCTGAGCAAAAAAGAGTAAATCATTACTGTGAGACCAATACCTACCTACTTTCGTTTTTAGGGTTCATCACTTTCTTGTCCGTCTGTCACCACCGATTTTCTCAGGAACGGGTGGAAATTTATACCAGATACTGAGGTCTATAGTCCCTATTAGGTGTATAAAAATTAGTCCTGAGTCAACATGATAAAATAATATGGGCAAATTTAGATTTTCGCGAAAACTTGTAAGTGTCAAAATTTACCTTAATTTTCAACATTTTTTATTTTTCGGACTTTTCTTTACTTGTGCTGTAAGGACCTTGCTTTTAACCAAAATTGACAATTCGAGGTCAACCGAAAGTTTACTTAGTTCCCGTTGACCTAGAAACACGAAATTTTGCAGAAAGCAAGGTCTGACAGCACATGTAAAGGGAAAAATCTGAAAACTCACGGTTTTCAGATTTTTCTCTTTACATATGCTGTATGTTGTTTAATAACAAAAAAAAGCGATTTTACTATTACAAACTTATTATTTGCGGTTGGTGCAATAGCCGTTTCATGGGATCAACAGCAAAGTTAAGTTTGTCCTTTAAAAAGTTTGTACGGAAGCCTTGGTGTGCGAGTCCGACTCGCTCTTGGCCGGTTTTTTTCTGTCAAGAGATTAACTGGTACCTAACGTAAAAAAGAATGCGTATACAGAATTGTACCAAACCCATGCATCGAATAATCAAAGCGCCATTCAAACATACTAAGGTTAATTTAAAATGCACTCAATGGCAAAATAAAGAGTGGAAAAAGTAGGTTGCCATACCGAAATTATAGCAAATGAGATGTGTCAGTGAAAGTATACCAAGTTCAGATACGCCCAAGTTTTTGTGATATTTTCGTATGAACTGTTCCAAGCCGTTGGTGCTTTCTCTTTTACTGTAAGCCAAATATAGGAACCGTTCATCAGGTATCAATAATTATCTCTAGACCTCTAAGATATAGGTACTGCTTGCTGCGACGAAAGTCTTAGAAAGCGAATGGATTTCGTGTCTTCTAATGCATTGCTTATAAATATCGAAGAACTCGTCCATGATCATCCGGAACCAATGCTGCTGATTAGGAATTCTTATCGATTTCGTTTTGCTATTGAAGTAGGTACATCGGATTGTGAAGAATTGTGCACGGACGTTAAGATTTGTGAAAAAATTGTGCATGGAATTTAAGCGATAGTTACAGCCTCATAAATTAAGTAGGTATGTTTGATGGCTTGCGACTTGCGACTTAGAGGTAACATTATGACTTATAATAAGTGCCTATAATATAACCTGTTCTGAAGCTTCCCGTTAAACTGCATGATATTCATTGTCAGCTACCTCGTTATATGGGTTAACAGCTTCGATAATGAGAACTCTTACTACATTGTCAACCTTCAAAACAGCTTAAACAACGATCTTTATTTTAATAGACAACCAATTAAAAACGGAGGCTAAAGTTGAAATCGAACATTTCTATTTTACAGCATCCATATACATATATCAATGATACTTCCTTTCACAAGTTTCTTAACAAAATCGCACGTGAACACGCAAGCGATATCATAAATCATAATGTCACGAATGTCCACGTGGTGTAGCGGCATACAATGTGACATTAAGGTCTTGTTTCGCAATGTCCGGATAAGAACTAATATCAAACTACCTACTAGGTCAACAAAAAATGGATCAGAATTTGTACGAAATGATCTGCTAAATGACATGCAGGTAAAACATCGGAGTAATTGCGTAACCCGCTCACGATCTTAATGCAGAAACTTAGACATTTCAACAATTGCGTTGTTAGCAGACGAATTTTCAAACATAAGGAGCAATGGATTATGAATTTCCTTCAAAATCTTTTGAATTCTGATGGAAAGTTTTTTAATTGTGGTGCAGATGTAGCAGAATTTGTGTGAAACGATTTGACAAAACAGGTTACTAAGACTAAACTTACAGCATGACACCAGAAAGCGTAATAAACGCCGGAAGTGTAGATGGCGAGTAAGGAGAGCGCGATGCCGAAGAGGTCGTACATGAGGAACGTGTTGTAGTCGTGCTCGGACCGGCAGGAGAACGTGTGGTACAAGGCAGACAGTAACATGCATATCTGGAAACAGACAAAAAGAAGATTTTAAAAAGAAATTGACAAACATATACAGACATTCAATCGAAAAGCATCGCATTGTAAGTTAAACCTACTTTACTTCTGTGGCAGTGCAGCATTCTTCATTCGAATTTACATTTGAATGAAGAATTTAAAAATATACACATACGATACACATATAAAACAAACTACAAAACTCCATTGAAAATATTGTGGGAGAACCCTGTAATATTTTTATATGCAACGTAAACACTTTGCACGTCTGTGAGGCCAATTTAAAAATAGCAATAGAATAGAAATAAAAAAATAGCAAAAGAATTTATGAAGCATATTATATTCCCCAAATATCTTAGCGAAATGATCCTTTATCTAAATGGAAGTTTAGCAATATGTTTAAAAAAAACGGGTTGTCTAATATGGCATGAAGCCAAGCATGGCACTGCTCCGTTTGAACAAAACGAGGATTCCGTAGTACATTGACTTCGAAAATGTTTTTGACAGCTATCCAATAAATGGTGTTGTTGGGCCAAACTTTGTCTAGAATTGGCTCAAAACTTAGTCATTTACGAGATGGGTTAAAGCGCTAAATGGGTGGGTTGATGGGTTGGTGGCTAAAGCGCTGAAGTAAACAATTTAAATTCAATAAACAATGTTGTAGTGGACAATTAAACTAGACAATTATTTTATTTAGACAAGGGAATTATCATTTATCCTTTTGAAGTAAATTCCACTTTGTTCCACCAAATTGTCCCATCAGCGAAACAAAGTGGAATTTACTTCAAAAGTATGAGACGAATGTTTACTCGCTTGGATAGTCTAAATAAAAACCAGTTATGACCTTAATATTGACCTTGTCAAATTATTAGATCATTAACTTTACATTGCTAAATTCCAAGATTCATCACATATGGGTGCCAATTTTGAATTTTACGCGGAAGCAAAATAATTTGGACTAGCCTCGTTACGCCCTAAAAGGCTAAACTTTAAAAATACGAGTATATAACACACATTTTATTATTTATGTGTCCGTAATGTTCTAGGAACTAGTTTAAGAAATCATTAAACATAGCAGCATCGTACCAACTTACTTATGTAATACGGCAGCGAGTCGTTACATGGAAAGGTCGACAGTACCATCTATTATATTAATCATACGTTATGAATACTTGGAAAGAAAATCGATGAAACAACAGGCTTCGCTCAATGTCATTAAATATGCACTTGCTTGTATGTAAAAATCAATTGTCTTGTCTTAAAGCGCCTTTGACACAACATTTTAAAGAAATTGATTTTCATTTTAACCTACCCATAAGGTTGATTTAACTAACACATTTCCAGAAAAAACATAGTGGGCAAAGGAAATACCTTTGGTGCCCAAAATAAACGAACATTACCATAATCTGTAGTTTATCTGTAACTATAGCAAGCAAAACCAGTATTTTGCTACGAGTGCCTCTTCGTCGCCCCACTACAAGCACCATGCCACTATTTACAGCCTTTGCTTCGTTACGAGTTACAACATCGACACAAGACCAACAGAATAGTACACTGGGTGCCTATAGCTCTACGAAAAGCATCAACACTTTGACACATGGGCATGAATGTATGAAAAATTATCTTGTGGCCATTGAGTTTTGTTACCTCTTTATGACGTTTGTTTGATATTTACTCATTCTCACTTTAACTCGATTGTCCATTTCCATTTTGTATCCATAACCCTGTTTTCTTCGAGAAGAATTTCTTTGACAGATACTTGTTAATTACATGCTGTAAAACACTGAAGGTGGTATAAATAACGCATAGTAAGCAGAGAAAGATGGTGCGTCGTTCTGTCTGTGGCACAATAGTAACCTGTTTCAATGATTGACGTAGGTCAATCATTGAAACAGGTTACTATTGTGCCACGCAGGTCGCAGTAGTGCGACCTGCGTGGGATTCGTCAACCTCTGCTTTCATATACCTACCTAACTCTACAGGGTCAAGTCAAATTAGCTAGTGAAACTCCGCATACGGTACCTAATGGGTGTAAAAAGGCCCTTCACGAAGCCGTAAGCAATTGTTCTGCCCATCATTGCGATATTTTTTTTTGTTTTAGCCCATACCTGGGCGTGGGCACCTTCTAGTTACGGAGATGTTGGAGGTCAATGTTCCAAATTTCCACAACTTAAAAAAAAATGATAATACCTACTATAACTTTGCTTGAAATAGCTACATGATCCCTGTACTATTCAATGCATCCATCAGCACATTGATTCCTACCGTAAACAGTGATTTTTCACCCCAAAAAGAGTCGTATTATTGTTTGCGTAGAGTTACTTAGTTTGATGTACAGAATGCTTGGTTGACGACTTCGTGAAGTTGTTGATTTTTTAATATTTGAGTCAACGAGTTCATGTACCTACTTTAGTTAGGTAGGTACTCTAACGATATCGATACCCGATAAACTTTCGCAATCACCTGAGAAGTTTCGCTAGCTAGTTTAATTTTATCCTAAATGACTGAAAATGTAAATGTTTAAATCGCAATCAAATTATATTATTCTGAAACGAAAACAAAACACATTATTTTAGATATTTTGATTTGCGATCATATCGAATTTAAGGATTCTAACCTGCGTGCATATAATTTAATACTGTGAACAATTTCAAAAATTGTTAGATTCGTGCTATGAACATACTAATACAGCATACCTATCTACATAAACGGCATGTACATGTTGACAGTGAAAGCATTTCTTAAGTAGTCAGATTACCTACTGACAATCTACTGCATGAATCAGCCGTGATGGAAAGTTCTTTACAATGTTAAATTAATTTTATACAATATGTACTTCAACGCAAGATTTTTGCACACTAATAAGAAAGGGTGACGCGTATTCATTTTGTTTCATATAAGTACTTAATATTTTTGCTCTTTATTTTATAAGCTATCCTGATTTTTACTATTTTGGTTGTGGGGTTTTGAGTACCTAGGTAATTAGGTCACACATTCAAAGTTTCAAAAAGGCAACTGAAAACAACATAAACCATCACAACTAATTCAAATTGTGTAATTAACCAATAGGCGACACGACAAAAAAATCTAATTAGTCCGTCAGTTAGATTATCAAAAAATATTTGACCCGTATTTTTTCTCTTGTTACGTAAACCAAAATTGACGAAGATATGACGCTTTTAAAATTCTCAATACGTCACGCCTAGGTATAATTGTTAGCTAGTTCTGACATCACTCCCGAGTTTTGATGCGTTTTATCTTTTGTCAATATTCATTGATTTACAAAAACAAAAAATACGTGTCTATTAATTTCCAATACTCTAACTGACGGACTAAATAGATTTGCAATTTTTTTATACTGTCGTCATGCCTATTATCGTAGGTCTCAATTTTTATCAATTTAAATAAAAGCGATATTTTGTGCATCAGCTTAAAGCCTGCACAGATAGTCATTAACGTTTTATTTTATAATTTCTTACTTTCACTAACGGGAGAAAAGCGGGTCGAACATCCGAGCCGCAAACTTTCAAGACGTCGACCACCGACCAATGGTGTAGATAGAGCTCATTTCGTAATGGCCACGTCACAACGGACATGGAAATATTGTATTACGCCGCTCGTATGTCTAAGTGCTAAAATAACACTAAGCTGATGGAGGGGGCAACAAACCTTGTGTTTAATAGTGTAAACATGGTTTTTGCTCTTGGCTTGACGCTACAGACTTAAGAATCATATTTGCATATATATCACTTTAGGAACTAGTTTTTTAGGTCAGCTTTCAATAGGTTATGAAATCATAAATTCTCTTGAGTTAAGTAAACTAAAAGTAAATACAGAATGTGTAAGAGTAAGCCACTAAAATAACCATCAATCTTGGACATAACAATGATTAGATAACTTTTATAAGACGTGTTGTGGCAGCAAGAGCAGCACATTATGATCTCGATAAAAAAGACAATTAACGTCATTAATCTAGAGGTGCGTCCATACTGCTAGCAATTTTTGAGAGCACCTAGCGAACATTCCAAAACGAGTATTCGTGTGGTACCTCTATCGATTGCGAGCCAATCATTCATGGCTGGAGGTTTCACGGAGAAGGAACTTTGTGCTCGCGAGTGAGCATTATGGTTCACCCACTGTACATACTCGAAGCGATAACGCACAAATGCTCGCATTGTGGACGCAACTTTAACCGACAGACGTAACACGCAATTAGTAAACTTACCAGAAAGCACGAGAACAATAACCCAGCGACGATCTTGTCCGTGACGGTAGCATGAATGTTTATGATGACCAGGTCGTTGATCGTCAGGAAAAATAGCAGGAAGAAGCCGAATATGTGCGTCCATATGTTCATAGTCTCATTCGTCCACCAGAATATGCTAAAACAAAAAGTTTAATACGGTCATACTTATTTGGAACAAGGAAACCTCAAAACGTAGTAGAATTTGCATTGCATAATAGCACATTTTTGGCCGGTTAGGAGGTCAAACATTTATTATGTGTGTATAAATAATTTGTTTATCGACATTAAGTCAATCTAAAATGATTTAGACTTCCTACTTAGTGCTGTCTTTTCTTCCAGATATCAGTCAAGATTAGTTCGTCTCGTGGTCATCTTAAGAGTTAATTGTATTAGTTCTCTAGTATTAGAAGTTCTAATACTAGAGAACTAATACTTTAGAACCGGTATCAACCAAACTCCACCATAAAGGCGACCGGTTAGTGATGCATGTGGTTGCAACCGATTACCAGTAGCAAATTGTATCAGCAGTTCTGCAGAGTAATGTTCCATTCTTTACGTAAGAAACAGCCTCGTAAAAGATACACTCTGTATGTCAAGAACGTGAAATAGTAGGTGTGTATGTTTTACATCGGAAGGCGGAGGTCCGGTTGCAGTGGTCTGGTGGCGCAACTTCGAAGATACCGAGATCTCTATGGTTTGTAGGAGACTACCATAAGGCAGAGCGGAGTTTAATGATTACTTTGATCATCTTCATAGTATCGTTTCGACAGAGACAATCTATTTCAATCGCTTTGTAAACACAAGACATGGACGAATTCTTCGATTACAAAAGCATCTGGAATTATTCTTCACTCAGTCTGTCATGGTTAGAGAATCTCCAATGGCTAACTAACCATGTAGTTTAGAAAGGAAACAAGCGTGTATTTAGGTACTATGTACCTTCACTACTCTTACTCAAGTTCTACAAATAGGAACAATTGCTGGCAACATTGTCTACATTGCATTGCAATAATTATATGAAACTTCATTATACAGTTACACTCTGATTTCCACGGGTACGTACTTAGATAGTATCTATATTGTAGGTACCCATGTACTGCAATATATCTGTTTAGTGAGTTTACGGTGTTTGCAAAATAGAGAAAGTTTGCAAAATCTGTGATTTCTCGTAGAGACAACACGATTTAGGATATGTGACAAGAAGAGTGTTAAAAATGGCTTTAAGAAAACAGGGAGACGATACAAACAGATGGGAGTGTCAAAGACTTTATAGCTAAGAAAAAAGTAAACAGTAGGCTTAGCCAAGTTGACAATCTACAATCGTTAACGCATAGAAAACTTACCAAATGTATGGGAATGACATCATTTCAACGTTAAGTCACGTGGTCAAAACAAACGAATAGAAACTTTAAAGTTCAGTCAAAACTGTAAGTTGGCTACGATTTATATGGGACGTAGCGATCAGGATTGTAGAAACTAATACATTTCATTCTATCATCTTGATCGATGTAAACTTGTCTACGAAGTTTCTATATTCGTTTGTTTTAGAAAGAGAATCGATACGAATCGTTTGTAACTTGGCTAGGCCTGCAGGGCTAATATGTTAAGGCGACTACAGGAGCTAAACTAGCAACTCTATTTGTAGTGGTTCAAATTTCGTTTGAAATTCTGTTAGAATAAAATTCTAATCAGCTTGCACTACAAAGTGGTTGTTACGTCAGTCACTGTGGGCCGAATAGTGCGAAATGAGTGGTTTTTTGCGAATTACAAAAAATCTATTGATTAGACTAAAAAAATAAAACACTCATTCAACACTCAAAAATCGCATGTATTTTAGCATGGTTTTTACTCGTTAAAAGAAATTTTTAGAGATAAGTTCGTGATTTTTTTCTATCGAGTAAAATTAGTTGTATATGTTTTCAAAACACTATCATACTAGCATATATCCTGAAGAATATCATATATTTTTCTGGTTTTGTTTATTGCAGTGAATCATATGCTTTTTTTCATTATAAAACTCGCGTTTAGCTCCTGTAGTCCTCTTAATATCTGTAGATAGACGCACTGCGCCAACTTTAAAGTAATACTTGGGTAAGACAGTGATCATACTGCGACAAGGAGGATGACAACTAGGTAGATGGGAGAACGAAATAAAACAGGCAGTAAGATCGATGATCAGCGTTACATAGACCTCAGTGGAGTCAATGTACCTAGTGCCTTTGGAAACACTTGCGATAAGTAAAAGCTAAGACACAAACATGACTGTATGGTTCATTATTTTTGCTAGGCAATAAAGAATTGTTATATAAAACAGTAAAATTCGTTAGTTCGTTTTGGAACAATTGGTCCCCTGAATACGGTCACAATGCACAACATCAGTGACATCATTTTCCAATTATTTTAGTTTCAACATTTTTAAATCAGTTTTTATTAGTTTCTATACAGAAATTGTAAATCCTTCTTGTTGTCGTATTGTGGCAAGATTAGGGACACAATCATTTCTCATTTGTTTTTCTTCATTATCAATGAATCAGTCTGGTAGTTTCAACTAAATAATTTATTGAGGTCAGGCATAATTTGAAAGCAATGATACAATTAAAAGGAAGTTCGTATAATGTGCATTTTATTGAAATAAACGAACAATAACTAAAATTTTAAATACATTTTACTCCGGTTTACTGTTGTTTAAAATTTCCAGAAAGTAAATGAGCCTTTATCCTTCCTGGCTAGTGGCTGTTATAGGAAATTATAAATATTAACAAGGACAAAAATAAATTGCGGGACATGGCCAGCTACATAACTGTTACATTTAAATGAACCTGAGCTGGTCACATCTGTCGTATGGAAATGTTATCAAAAACAAACCTACAAATACAAAAGTCACAATACAAGCCGAAAACAATAACAGAAAACGGTCCCAGGAAGAGATTGTGAGAGATTGAAATTTTAAAGGTTTAAGACCTAAAATCGCAATAGATCAAAGAGGAAAGAAGAAATTTAGACGAAGAAATTTAGACCTTTGTCCTCGAATGGAGACTCATGGAACAGAGTCTTTGATAACGTTCCAGATTTGAATATTACTGGGTGAGCCTTTATAAGTTCCTACGCACTTTGCGTGGAAGCCACGGCTCAATGGATCAGTAATGAGGTGTACAACAGTTATGAAAAATCACACCATTTCTTAACAAGCTAGCATCGTTACGGAGCTGTCTTTTATGTGATGCAACAGTATATAACTTGAGACTCTATAGGTATACATCGTCTCAACTTTCGTTATGAGCGCTCAACTAATGTTAATGACAAAGTAGGTGTAAATAACACATAATACGGAGAAAATAGTAATGACTATGTATCATTATACCCGATTCCATCTCCATTTACAGACACACTAGAAGCCGGATTACGAACGACGAGAATTCTGCATATTAAACCTCAAATTGGTGTGCTCGGGGAATGATATTTCTCGAAGGCTTAATTTCGCTGCCTCGTTCAGCTCAAATAAAACGCGATAGTTGACAACTCAAACATTGAAATCCTTTTATAATTAACTTAAATATTCGGATTTGCCTAGTCCAGGATAAAAATCTGCGTGGATCAAGCGCAAATCTCTGGTAATTGTAGAGCGAATTTGCTCTGTTTATGCTAGATTGCAGTAACACTAAATACAGTAGTGGCGTTAATTACTAACCTTCGCAGGTAGGTACTATCTGCGATTACCGCTCCGCAAGAGGAATGAGCTGCAGGTCTCAAGTAATCTACTTGGTAATTAAAAGTGACGTACGCGGTGCTGGGTAAACTGGTGTAGATAGATAAAATCAAGAGCTATTCAGGTCTGGATTAGAAGGCTGAAGATCTCTGCCAGGCAGGACTGCAGTGGTCTCGAAAGCTGGATAAATCCGGACGGATAGTAACCTTACGTCTATGTCCATGTTGTCCACAGCTGAATAGCGTCTGGGAGATTGCATTTTTTAAGGTTGGAACGTAAACTGAGACCGTAAGGAGCAGGTCCTGAATTTCTGCAGCACATTTTTCATGACTTAGCTGCATGTTTATCATCACTAGGTTTTGAAACTCTCGCCCAGTATGCAAGCTTAGTTACATCCGGTTTCTGAAAGGCCAATTATGACAACAAGCTGACATAAGCCAACAAGAGCTAAAAAAAAAATAGTTACTTTGAGTGTTGGTTAGCTTTTCAGAAACTGAGTATTAACTGACTATTTACTTTTGACTGTATTTCAATGAAAGCATAGAATGTTCATGTTTTGTTGTTGACTTGACCTCACAAGATTAAAACGCCGAAAAACTAAACAAAACTATCGAAATGACCATAAAATGTCAATGACCCCAGCACAAATCAGTTTATTATAACATCCTTCTCTCGGCCATTTTCATTAACTTACTAACAGGTTACGAACGGTTGCTATCTGTCTGTTTGACATTTAGTTTACGGACCGTTAGAAACAAAACGTCTCAGAAAAGTTTTCGTTGATTTTTCTATTAATCAAGTGACAGGTAGGTGACGCGGATAGGATATGTCAAGCTATCTTTGTTTATAGAAACACCGATAGGTACGAGACATAGCATATTAACTAACAGTTTTATGTAAGTAAGTTATAAAAAACGGCTGTTAAATTATATTAAATGTTGGACCTACTAAACTTTTTGTATTGTAGTAACACAAAGACTAAATAAAATAAAGCAAAGTATGAGATTTACCTTTCCCAACATAGTCTGGTGGGCAATAATTTTCTGTAGCCATCTCTTATGAACTGGTTATGTTTAATATAATCTGGTGCCTGTTCATATTTGAGGAGTTGCCGGTAGTTGATGTACTCCTCCTCTTCTTTAGTCAAGTTATTGTTGTCTTCCAGTTTCTTCCCTCTCCGCAGCAGACCATTGCTTTGGCAACAGCTCTCATTTCTACATTCATCTTCTAACTGAAACAAGTTGGGATGTTTAATAATGCAAGCAAGAATTATTCTTATTTGCTGTATAAGAATGTATATTCTTTCTTACTAGTTTATTTATAATGTCAACATTATAACTATGAAGAAGATATCCTCTCGCTACTATATTTTGATATTTAATTATTATTAGATATTATATTATTGAATAGCAAGTGAAAATTTTGATCCCCATCAAAAAGGCAGGTTCCAAACATAATGATGACTCGAAGGACTTGACAGAATCTATAGTTATGCACTAAAGTAAGCAATGCAATGCAACACTAGGTGTAGATTGAAATGATTAAGTCTACCTTCAACCATTGAGTAATGTCCAAAGCTGGTGGCCATTGGTTTAAGCTTGCTTTTAAACTTTTTATTTTCCCCCCTGACATGATTATTTTTCTTCTTCGTGTTGCTAGCACAACAGTATTTCAAATTAAATATTGGAATCTGTTAGACAGGTTCCTTCTCTGTTATCAAAACAGTTTTGAATGTGGGTCTTACATGTTCAGTTTAAAAATAACAAGGTTTTTAGAGACAAAGATGTCTAAAAAATTCTTATATTATGTTTTAATAACCATCTTGGTTTCAGAAAAAATATGTGCATGTGTACAGTCACAAACACAGTTATAAGTAAGTACAATCATATCAGAATTGCGGAGAGATTTTGCTCTTACTGTATTAATTGTTACTGCAGAAATAGTATTTTGGAATTGATGCTATTAAGATTTAGGCCTTATTTCAAAGTTGTGAATTTTGTTCCATGAGAAAAGCACTTCTGAATTTGTAAGTGTATTAAATTATATTTATATTTATTGACACACACAAGTTAGGTAACATACAATGATAGGAAACAAGACACATGAGCAAAGTTAGTTAAAAAGAGTACAAAGGTTGAAGTAGCCGTGGGCCCCAAACTAGGCACAGCCTGTATCTTGGTGGCCCAGGCCCATTATGTGCTTGTGACTGTACCTGTGTGTAACAAGCGAAAAATGTCTACACATCAAATGACTGGAAGGAAACCTTGTTAAACTTAAGAATAAGACTAAAAAGAGATTCCAACATATAACTAATGGGTGAAAAGGACATCAACACACAAACAGTTACGACATATTAATACATCATTCTGGATCATATCATATCAATTAAAAAAATAACAGTTGTTCCATATATTTTGAGCATGTAGGTAATGCACTTTTGTAAGGAACACCTGATTTTATTTTAATGACTGATGATATATCTTTGTGTGTTCAGAATGATGTAGGTCCTGAATATGTGGTAACCGTATGTGCATCAGTGTCCCTTCCATCCGGTATATATAAATAAATTAATGAATTTTCTTCTGCATTTTACAACTTGATTCCACAGGATTTTTTTTTTTAAATATATAAACGCAACTGCGTTTGGACTCGAAATATAAAGATCTACCCACAAAACTGCCCCCCTTTTTTCCAACTCGATACTAACGAAAGGTAGAATGAATCTTTTTCTATTTAGTTGCAATTATTGTACAGAAAATCTTAGATTGCAACAATATACACAAAACTATTCCCTAAAATAAACAAATACACTTACTTTCTCTATTGGCATAAATTGCACTGTTTCTGCTTGGCATTCACTTAGTTTTTTTGTCATAGTAAGAGTCATTTTGGAATGTTGTATTCAGAAAACCACAACAAGCTGTCTCAAACTCCAATAAAGCCGAACAACATTTTAAATATAAAAAAATACAATTCGTAGGTATATATTGTATGCTAATGTGATTCAAGACCGTAAACTTTTATTTAAATATTACGACAAAACGAATACTAATAAACACACTAAAATAATTCAGCACAACCACCTCCCTAAGCGATAATTTCCAAACTATTTTATTTTTCTAAACTGGCTGGTTAACGTCACTCAACGGTCAACGTCAAAATTGACATTACAAATATTTTGTCCGAGAGCTTGAGTTGAGAGCTGCGGTATTTTTTCATTCTAATCAATTTTTATTTGTCAATCATGTTTACTTGTCGTTTTTATAGATGAAGATATGAAAATGTTAAAGATTTTTTATTTATTCTGTACCCTTCACTTACCATATAATTATGATGGTACTCGCAATCGAAGTTGCCATCTCAAACAGTTTTACTTTACATCCACAAAAAAATCGCAGCATTCATTCACGTGTTTTTTTTTTCATGAAATACAAAACTCTTTTCATTTATGAAAAATCCCTTGTTTATAAACGTATACGTATAGCGTATAAAAACATTGTGCTACACTTGTATAAGTTTCTAATACATCACTTATTTTACAATTTACTGTTATAAGTAGCATAATTTTGGTGAAACGGAACGCACTGTCAAAACACACCGTCCGTCCTCGATAACGCCGGTATTGACGTCAAAGTTCATTGTGTCAAAAAAAACACTTTGAATTTTGCAAAGTGCAAAGTTTTACTAAAATTATATTATAATATTGTTATTGCAATTTTTAATTGAATAAAACACATACAATTGGTAAAATTATTTTATTAAGGCCAAAAAAATTAGATGTAAACAAAGCAGATTGTGGATGGGGCGACAAGCAGTAGTTGAACTTAACTTTTAATACTTTTCTTGGATTGATGTTTGATTTTATGGTTGGGTTGTATTTTAAAATTACGTGCATATCTATTCCATAGTGTCTCCATGTCTAATCTAAAAAGTTTATGGTTCCTCAACCTGGCAATGATTACTATTACTCGTATTTAAATCATATTCTTCTGGCACAATAAAAGATAAAGCAGATGACTTCACTTTGAACTGGATAGCGCGTCAAATGTTTATTCTCTCAATTATAATATTATACAAAGACTAATTAATACAATGACTATTAGTCATTGCATGATAAATTATGAGAATAATTAGTCTAAAAAAAAAAACAAACAAATAAACCTGGTAACATTTGCGGATTTTTGAATAGTCATTGACTATTCAAAAATCCGCAAATGTTACCAAGTAACAAATTAATTTGTATGATTTTTTTTCTAGACTGATTTTCCAAGCCGAATTCATTGTTCACGAAAAGCAATAGGTTATTCCTCCTGCTTTTGCCTCTGTATTAAACGCATCAGAAATTAAAAAGTCCATGTCATTACGCGTCTCCATCTGTCCCATGTGTAATCGAGCTAATAGATACCTATTATTGAGTTTTCAGATGACGTTGGAATAACACCAAATAAAATCTTCGAATAAACTGTTTTTATGCTTACACGTAATAGTACTAAAAGAGTTACAAAGTACATTAATAAAAAGAAGCAGAAGGCGGTTTCCCAGCCATCAACTGACCGCTTCTTTTGGGTATCCCGGATACCAAAAATTATTAACAAAAACAGGGTGCAAATGTAAACTTGGGTCAGGAGTCAGGGTCAAGGGTTAATTGGGCAATACCAGCGAAACAACCGCCTCCTAAGTTATCATCAAGGCCCCGATGCTTTGCTTAGATCATTAACATCCATATTATTTATGAATATCACTACCTTAGATTAATTAATCCTGAGGTAGTGAAGCGGGGTTGTGGCAGAAAAAATTGCAAACTATTATTATAATAGCGAGTTTAATAAAAAAGGATGGATGGATTGGCTATCCTTTCACGTAAAAACGCTGTAGTACGATTCCGTGGGACAATTACTCTACTCCACTAGAACTCCACGTGGCCTAAGCTAAACACTAGTTTATGGTCCCGGTGTGATGTCGATCCCTAATGCTAGGGAGAAATCCTATTTCTATTTACCTAAGACAAAGCGCTTACGAGATAAAATAAGTTTATGACACTCAAAATATATCGAAGTACGAAATAGACTTGCTTTCGTTCTATTCCCTTTTTTCTTTCCGTAACTTCTAATATAGTCAAAGCCACGGCCACGGGCATCTAAGCGAAGCTAGTAGATCATTATTAGAAAAATCAACTTCAGAAAACTAGGTTTCCTATATTGATTTTATGGTATTTTGAAGAATGAAAAATGTTTATTGCACAGGGATTGCCCAAAAAATTGTTTGTACAAATATTTTTTGGCCCGATGCAAATATTAGCGTGTAAATGCACAATTAAATATTATTCTCATTTTGTTGTCATTTTTTCTTTAATGTAGTCCGTAATTTTCTTACCTTTGCAAGCTATTTTACCTGAGAAAGTTTCAAATTGCAAAAATGTGCTTTTAAAATAGCTTGCGTGCCTACTTCAGTAATGAATATCTACAAATAATCCAAAAATAGCGCCCCGGAGAATTCTTTGCCGAGTATGACGTCACATCCTATTATTTTCAGTGTTACCACAGCATAATATAGTTTGGAAAAATCAATAATCATTATAACTTTTGTAAACAAAAAAAACTATAGTGAATTGTAATTCACAATTTGGTTTAAATAATGATGATAATACATCCCTTTTTTATTGAAATTTGCTCTTTATAATAAAATTGTATTACAATCAAAGGGAAAGATAACTAATTTAAAAAATCTTGCAACCATAAACGACACTTACACGTTAAACAACTGTGCTATTCAGAACGGTCTTTGTAAATGGTCGATTTTCCTGTTTGCTGTTCTCCATTTGCTGAGAGTGTATAATTTTGTTATAATCCGTGCTCTGTTCTAGTTCTTATTTTTTCTTATTATAAGTTATTATTATTTTTTATTTAAGCGTTTAAAGTTTGATCCTCGATAGTAGAAATTCAATATTTCTGCATAAAACGACTTAGGTGGTACTTTTGCGTTTAGACGGGAGCCATCTTGCAATCTCTAATCAAAGGTCCTTGGCTCACAGTTTCGTTGTCTAGTTGAAAGTCAGTTTATTCCATCATAAAATAATCAAATGGCGTTAAAACGAATTAATAGGGTACGTATTGGCATTTGTGTCCTATATTTTAATAATTTATTGCAGTATCAAATGAAGTGTTGTAAAAATGGTATCAGACTTCGTAGTGAATGTTTCGTCATTGTGAATACCTATTAACGAAATTTCTTCTGGATAATTCCGTGTGCGTGATGATTTCATTGAAATCATTAGGTGGTTAATCGATCTGGTTCCAAGTGTTACTTTTACGGGATAACGGTGTTTTACTGGTTTATGTAGGTGACAATTTTGTGCACACGGCGTACATAAAATGTCGGAATTATGTGCCAATTTTGAGGTTTTCTTGTCATGAAACGCATCTGTGCCGTGAAAATGTGAAATATTTCGGTGTACATCGTTGATTGGTGATGGAAACAACATCGATGACGAATCGAAGTAGCCGTTCCGAACAATATGTTCAACCCCCATTTATTTTCCGACGTGATGATGTGACATGTTCTCGTCATGGTATTGTGTTTCCTTGTTGTTGTGTATACATGACATTGTTTTATTGTTCAGGAATTACAAGATCTGGGCAGAGATCCACCAGCACAATGTTCTGCAGGTCCACACGGTGAAGATCGTAAGTACCTATTGATCTACAGCCTACTTATTTTTTGTGACTCATTGTGTTGTATAATAATAATACTGTGAAACAGTGTCATGGAAGCAGTTCAGTTGATTTTGATTAGTTAACATTATTGATTTTTTGAAGTGTCAGTGATCATGATGATCACTGCAAGATGTACCTGAAATCAATAGGGAGCTATTTTGTGTAGTTCCTACACTTAGCGAAATATAATTTGATAAGGCTTCATGATCTTACAAGTTATCAAAATAAGAAAGTAGTAACATGTTAATCTTTCAAAACATCATCATGAGTCCTGCTTTATCATTACTGTAGTCTAGATTTTTTCAGTGGCAAGGCTTGTATCACTGTTTTGTGGAATTATAATAGGATGTTGATTCAGACCTATTTAATAAATAGTGTTGTGTTTCTGAGCTCAGTATTTCCTGACTCAGTCATATTTTTATTCTTTGTAGAATGACTCATTTCAATGTAGATAGCTTCTATGGTAAAATGCTACTATGTACAAAGGATAATGAACCCTGAGTATTTATTAATATGCCGAAACTGAGTCAAACAAGAGCAACAACACTTAAAAATAGTTAAAAAATGCTTATCTAATTATCTAAAAATTATTTTCTCAAATTTGCTTTGTTGAACATAGCTGTTTACTACAATGACATTTCATGTCAATGACCTTGTTTTAACAGCAATAATGTAACTTCTTTTCTGTTATGACCTTCTACTAGAAATTGTTCATCCTTTTGTTTTTTTTTTCCATTTTTATAACCCTGTTCTTAATATTATTTTTGTTATTTCAGTTTTCCATTGGCAAGCCACAATTATGGGTCCAGTAAGTAGTTTTGAAACTTTGTTTTTGTTATGAATTAAACCATTAATATAATGGTTTAATAGTTAGAACATCAATTATTAATATTTCTTTCTTTTGCTTACAGGTCGACAGTCCTTATCAAGGAGGAGTATTCTTTCTGACCATACATTTTCCAACAGACTACCCATTCAAACCACCAAAAGTTGCATTCACAACACGTATTTACCATCCCAACATAAACAGTAATGGTTCCATTTGTCTTGACATTCTGCGCGCACAGTGGTCTCCAGCACTCACCATATCCAAAGGTAATCATTTTGAATACATACTTCTTTTATTCTTGTTCTCTAAAATATTTGTTGTTGGACTACATTTTAGAATACAAAAAATTGATGAATAATATTTTAAATTCCAGTGTTGCTTTCAATCTGCTCACTCCTATGCGATCCAAACCCAGATGACCCGTTGGTGCCAGAAATTGCTAGGATCTACAAAACAGACAGAGAAAAGTACAATGAACTAGCCCGTGAGTGGACGAGGAAATATGCCATGTGATGAGTCAATTGTGACGTCAGCAAACATACACACACACATCGCCACAGCCCGGGCTCTAATCCCCTTTCCTTTCCCTTGTTCCCGCTCCCCCAGTCCTTTGTTATTCCCATCAAACGTAAATTTACTGGAGATTGTAAAAATGTTCATGGTCATTCTAGGATCAGCCTAATTTCTGTCGTATCTGGTAATATTAAAATGCGAATTTAATGCATCTTAAGTAATTCCCATGTGCAAATATAGTTTCTGTTTTTATCTAATAAGAAACATTTTCTATAAGAGCAAAATTATTTTTTGTTTTACATTGATGTGTCAGTAGTTATCTTCACACTCCTTCAGTTGAAGTTTAAAGATTAGTTAAATTTACATCAATTGAATTTATGTAATTCCTAAACTATTTGTACTTTAACTAGATCTAAATTGCATTGTAAAACTGTACAATAGCCATATGTTAGGAAATGGAGCGTTCCTTGCTTACAACTTACTAATTGTCCGGTTCACTTAGGGATTTTGTCAATGAAATGTAAGTAAAGCTCATAAGTGTTAAGAACATTTTGGGTAATGTAAGTAAGTGGTATCACAAAATGAGCTCGTTGACGGAGTGAGTTAATTTTTTTTACTAGAAAAACAACTTTTTTTTAAGTTAGTAAATGTAGCGTGCTACAGACCAGACTGACGTTGATTGAAGTGGTCAGTTTTCTTTCATCCACAATATTTTATGACAATGGAAAACGCTCCAATAGTTACAACATTCAGTATAAATTACAGTGTATCTCATAAGATGATAAGTTACGATTAATCTAGATTTTTTTCAATATGGCGATTTATATTATAATTTTATCTAATATATATTGTGGTTGTAAGGATACTTGCGTTGTGATTTCCACGAATATCCTTTCCATTGAACCATCCTCGTTTCCTCTGAGTAATTGAACAAAACGAATTGAAGTGAACAGCGTCACGGCACGAGTGGCTAGCATGGGTGTGTTAACGTTACAGCTGCAGGCAAGAGGAAGCTTTGTTCACTTGATCTATCACTGGGAGATTCAAATTTAAAGCTTTTCAAATTGTAATCAACCAACAACTTGTATTTTAGCTTCACTAAATTGTAAGAAACAATAAATTATTGTGTATGTAAATAACACCTTGAGCTTTATTTAGGCAATTTCCTGGTAAACGTAGCAGCTGTAAATATTCATTTCGAGTTTAATTAGCTGACATACTTAGTTACTGGGTCACTGAGAATCTGCCAAATAATCGCTTTGGAAAAGATAAAATTCTTTACTTCACAGTAGAATGCAAGACGTTTGCGTTAATGTCGCTAGTTACAATAATAATATTCTTTGAAGATGATTTACATGTTTGTTTCCATACCCATATTGTATTATGAAAATATATGTTTCATTGTGCAGCTCGAAAATGAAATCATTCTATCATCCATGTGGCTGACTTGACTAGCAATACATACTGAAATGAGAACGCTATACACAACTCTGAATTTACCGTCACTCTCAGATTCAGTGTCGTGTTTGCCGTTACATACAAATTACATTCACAAACAAACATACACTAGAGTTATTACTGGGAAGCCACACAAACTACATCTTGAAGGCAAATTCCGGATAGGTACTTTCATGAGAATATAGCGCTATGTAAATGGCACAGAGGACTGTAATGCCAAAGCATTAGACCTCTGTCACATTCACTTAGTCCTAAAATACCAATAGGTGTTTTCTAACCAAAAATTTCAGTAGATAATTATCAAGAAGGAAATTACCGAGAACATTTGTTTATCTTGGACTGACAGGTGCGATGCAATGACTTCCTTTGGCTTGAATCACAGATGACTTGCAGATATTAGTACTTCTGTAGTGAAATTTATGAAGATAAGGGAGTTGTACTGTGGAACAACACAGATAAGAGGGTTAATTTTTTTCGTTTGTTGTAAAAACCATTGTTCATTGATACCTATAAGGATGATAATCATTGCGCCTTTGCCGAATACAAAGAAACAGAAAGCACTAATAGCTCTGTACTATTCAAATTATTCACGCGTGCAATTAGTAAAACAACAAAAATAACGTTTTCAGTTGTATCACACAGGAACTTTCTTCCAGGTCACGGTCTATCCGTGTGCCAAATTTCATCTAAATCCGCTTAGCCGTTAAGGCGTAATTGATAACAAACATCCACATTTACAAACATACAGACTGACATTCATAGGAATTAGGATGAATAAATAAATATAAATTCTTCTGGAACGTGGATAACATTAAATAATTCGTAAAAATTTAGAGAGAGATAAAACTAAAATATTTACGTCGTCTCCGCTTACCTACCTTACCTAGTCTCTCTATGAGCGTGATAATCATTTTTAATATCTTATCAATTCGGAATCTTAAAATAATTCGTCGTATAAGAATTATGAATAGGAACGCTCCTATCTATTATTTAATATTTTGTGATTATTATAAATTGTTGTCCCTATGTGGAAACTTGCTGGATTTTTTATTAGTTTTGGAACTGAGTTGAGACGTATTATTATTTTTAACAGTGAAATAATTTTAGCAGATAAATTACCTGTAAGTAATAAATATTTTCCACATAAGGATTGTCAAGAGCTGGTACTCGCGATTGTTCTGGTACTTCAAATTAAGCAAGTGGTAGACCACCGTCAGGTTACGTCATCCAGAATGTTAACTCCATTCATAAACCGAAATCAGATGCTTCACTTTCCGTTCATTTTTGCATTTAACTCGGGCATTTTTCACACGTTTCATCGTCCGAACACAAAATGAACTAATGGTGAAAAGTGAATTCAAACAAAAATTACAGTCTAGCGAAGCGTCGGATTTCATTATTGTTGGTACAGGAAAAAAAACTACAGGCTTAGAATAAAAAAAGTTTGTCCTTATGTCATACAGTTTATTATAAAATGTATCAGAAAATAATGGAGGTACATAATTTACAAAGGCACATATTTATCTATAACGTATCATTACACTTAACACTAGGGATTATAATTCAGTCGTTTCCATATTTTTTGCGTTTTTCATTTGTTCCAATTGTTGATAGAAGTCGTATTTCGCTTGATTTGTATGGGCTTCGGTCTCGTTGGATTCTATTGAGGGGAAAGCGCCTGTGGTTATGAAGTAAGGTTTTTCATTTGACAAGTCTTGGTCGACGGCGTTTTCATCTAACGAGTCGCGTTCAGAGCGACTGAGTTGATCTTCTGACTTGTACCAGTCATTTTCATAAGCGTGGAGCCATATTGGATTGGATCCTTTTGTACTGTGTTTGTTTGTGTTGGGCACCCGGCCGCCGGAGCTGCGGATAGTCATGTCCGACTCGCCGGGGGTCGGCGAAGCTGCACAGAAAAATAATTGTTTGCATATTTATGTCACTACCCAAATATTGTTAAACACGTTAACTATTATAAAATAAATGATTGAATCCTTCGTAATTTGTGTTTTGAAGTAGAGTATATCATCGCTTTCCACGCTAAATGCATATAAATGAAACTCGGAAGTCGTGAAAGGGAAGGTTTCGACCTAAGGGCGCTTTCACACGAGACACTAGGGCCGGGTTCTGCTAGAGTGAACGCGCCCTTACAGTTGGGCGTTGAAGGCATAAAGTACACTCAATGTAAAAAGCATGGTTGCTTATCAGACTGCAAAAGTCGCCACTTACTTTTGCGGTCTGATAAGCACCCATATTTTTAAACCTCAGTCACTTTCCAGAGATAGTGATTGCAGTATGTTTTTCTAAGCACGTAACAATGAAGTTGCTGACCATATTGAGATAATTATTCTTAGTCTCCTTTTAAGATATCTAGAGGTAGGGTGTACTTTCATTGGTATAGTCAGCAATACAGAGATAAAAAACTCAACTCAATCGTAGACAAGTGTTGAGTAGTAACTACTATTATATACTTACAATAAGCCGTTGCTGTAGCAGCCTTCAGTCTTCTCACATAGTCAGCGCGCTGAGACAGGCACATCATGATTGCCAGCACGAGAAGTACGGCGAGGAACAGCGTGGTCCACACAAGCCAGAATACCGTCTGATTGGAGGACAGTGTCTCTGCAGTGAGGGGCTGGTACTCGGCTGGCTGAGTATCGAGCACGTTGAATTCCTACGAAAAAGGAAGAGGTTGGTAGGTATCGTAAATTGTGAACTATTTGACTAGCATGAACGTCACGACTGCCTGAAAGGGTAAGCAGAAGTGTGATCAACGCATCGAGGTGAATTTGGATATAATATGGGTGTTAATAGTGTCGCGTGAGAGCAACATTACCGCTGTTTCAAACACAGATGAACCCTGAACCGGGATGTTCCGATAGGATGGTTAATTTTATAAGTGAATCGGTATTTTTATAGTTCCTTCGCTGAGATTTATTAAATATCAACCTAGATAATGCCAAGTCATGTTTGTATGCCTATAACAAAAGCAAATAAAAATTAATTCAAACATTATTCACTACCTTGAAAAGATCATCCAACTGTTCAATATTCTTGTCAACCAATTTGAGCACTTGTTCAACTTCTAATACCGAATGATCTTCTCCATTCACAAGGTGTAAGTACAGATCAGTCTTCGTGTTATCCACTGAGCCATCTTTATTTTCGTGTACTCTGAGATCATCTACGTTTACGACGGAATTCGTCACTTGTGCTAAACGCTCTCGGAATACGTGGATCTTGTCACGTATTTCGGACGGATGTGCCCGGAGGACGAAGCGAACGCGTTGGTCTTCACGGAGAAGGTAGATAAATACGTGAGCTTCGTCTTGTAAGCCGCCTGTGTCGTTTGCTAGAACCTGGAAGTATAGAAATAGAATGTATAATGTAACATCGCCTTGATCCCAAAGGTTTGGCAGAGTAAATTCAGGGGTAAAGAGCATTGTCCCTATAATGGGCATGTTTCCAAACCTATGTTACTAAGCTAGGCTTGCTAGTTTGTTACTCAATGCCATCACAATGCGTAATTTCGGAGTCCAAAAACTTCTATTACCTATTGAATTACACCAGGTATGAAACCAATAATAGGTACCCCAAAAAGTATTGTTATAAACCTTTGAAAGATTCTATATATCAACTGTATTCCGTTTGAAAGTCATTGTGGAAGATTCTTATCCGCAACTTTTTATGACTCGAAAGATAAAATGATAAGAAAATGAAACATCAATACCTACTATAATTGGATTCAGCATGGACTTCAAGCTATTTATCATTCAGCACTATTGATTTGCGACGTAGCTACGCGGCGCGCGGTAATAATCAGAATTGTCACCAGCACGCATGCGCGCCGCGGCCATTGCTATCTTTATTTTGACAGGCGCTTTATTTATGACCAAACGAATGCAAATGGGAGTGAACGCTTTACAAATAAAAAAATGTTCATCATTCATTCTTACCTTAAAATCAAAGTATCCTTTCATTCCCTTCTGTGGGTCGAAGTTCAAGGAAACTGCACCTGTTTCGACATTGACTAGAAACGGCGACACAGCTAAGTTCTCCAGACCTTCCGTGAGAGTTTCTTTTACATCCCCAATTAGATAATAACTTATTTTGGCGTTTTCATCTTCATCTAGATCTATAGCCTGGAAAGGGTAGGTAAATATAATAGAAATTATCTCTTCCGCCTTATCGAAATCTAATGACAAGAGCTGCACGTGTCCCGCACGCCGCGCATTTATCGAATATCGACTTGCATATTTCAGTATGTTATAAGAGAACCAATAATTTTTATGGCCTCTGTCAAAAGAGCAGATTAATTTTATTAGAAATGAAACGCAGGAATGCCTTATGCCAATATTAAAGCGAATGCAGAGGCCACCCGGGTACCATTGACCCGATTCGCTACTCGAGGTTGCCCATTTGGTGCATCACTGACGCTGGCTGTGAATAAATGAACGGTCTGAATAGCAGAACTACATTACAGAAATACAAAATCAGCGAATAATACCTTAACGTGCATAAATTCAATCCCAAAATCAGCTTCAGTAGTAATTCCTCCAGTGAATATCTTACTGATGAATTTCGGCGCATTATCATTCACATCGTTGACAATAACGTGGACATTTAGAGTGCTGATTCCGTCTACCTGTTCTTCATACTTAGGCATATTTATACAGTCTTCGGATGCTAGTATTGTGAGAGTGTATGCCGATTTCTGTTCGCGGTCTAATGGTATTTGAGTTGATAGTCTGAAAATTTGCAATAATACACAGGATGGACTTGTTTATTTCATTGATAAATTTGATATTGGCAAGTCCCTAAGCATTTTCTGGACTTGCAAAAATGACTGTTGAATAACCAAGCATATAGTTTGAATATATTTTTGTTTAGGCATACAAATTGATGTTACATAAAATTTTAATTAGTGTGATTACCTACTAAGTTAAGACCTTTGTTTAACACTTTGACTATCTGTTATTAGATACCAAATGGAGGCAAGACTATATTGAAACCTTTTATTAGCACCAACCATCAACTGCAATATCGACAAAATATAATAAAATTAATATCACTACCTATGCGTATTTCTTTGCAGCTCAAACACAGCATCATCATCGCCATCGACGATATAATAGCACACCGGTAGCATAGGCTCATCTCCGCGATCAATTTCATCTCTCTCTATAACACTGGGCAAGTACAGCCCATTGTTAGGCGCATTCTCTGTGAAGTTGATATGTATGTGCTTGCTGGGGAACCGTGGCCGATAGTTGTCCACGTTCTGGACGTATATGGTGAGGTCCAGGTCTGAGCTTAGAGGCGTTGGTAGGCCGAGGTCGTAGGCTTCTATTCGGAGCTGTGGAAGCATCGGAGTTATCAATAAATGAAAGGACACTGGGAAAAAAATGTTCAAAATAGTCTCGGAACATTATATTATAGGGTAAAAAACAGAATACTTCTTTTTACAACTTTGAGCAACATTTTATAATCGGCATAATAGTAGATGTGTTGGATTGGAAGATACTGCGCATTTAATATCACGAAGTTGAGTAGATAGACACAGAAAAATACTTGAAATTCGCCCTTGACTGAGTTTAATATAAAACGAAGCATGACAACCGGAATCCTAGCAATCAATGGGGAGACGGGACCTACTTTATTTTGTTAGTTTGCGTTGGTACAAACCAACCGTTTAGCCGTGTTCCCTTGTCATATAAATGGATCATGGTCAAGAGAATGATGAAACCCTATATTCTGTTGACCTCCTACTAACATGATTGCGATAGGTACCTACCTACCTACATATTTTCTTTGTAAAATAAATTATGTGTTGATAAGGAGTGTGAGCCTAAATAATTAATTGTCAAGCTTAGAGCCCTAGCACACGGCGTATTTAAAACGCGCAGACGACGCGCGTTTCAGGAACGCGCGTTTTCTGCGCCGTAGATGCCGATTTTTGCGTTTTTATAGATTCAAACGCGCGTAAGGCTTCATTCGTACAAAGGGTCAAAGCCAGCATAAGCAGTGTTGTCTCAACCGAGACCATTGTACAACTGACGAGGAGTCTCTGTCCAAAACGCGGCAGCTACGGGCGACTACAGCGCGTCTACGCGCAGTAGACGCACATTTCACGATCGCCTCGTGGGCTAAGGTTACAAGGTTGCGTTCAAATCTTGTTAAAAGGGCGTATACGCGCGTAATCTGCGCGTCGTCTGCGCGTTTAACTTTTTGACACCACACACACCACAGTCGTGTATAGACGACAAACCAAAATGTGCCTAGCACGCCACGGTCGCGACTGCGTGACAGAATTTTCAACGTAAATAAATGTCATAAAACAGCATTGTTTTGTTTATTTCCCTTGTTAATTAAGTACCTTGACTCTTCTTAATTTATTTGAAGTGAATTGCTTTCGTTAGATTTCATCTTTAGTAACGTAAAGTTCGAAAAACATAGTGCCCTCGACGCCACAGTCACCATAACAGGACACGTAGTGATGTAGATAGACCTCGACGGCAACCTACGTTATATTTAATTTACTTTAAATTCTGCAATAGTAAATAAATAAAACATTTGCTATTGACCTTTAATGTTTGAGAAATCAAGAAAATTTTATAAAACTGAGCTATGCGCTCTATAACAGTCGAGTGTTAGTTTATTATCGATTAATTGTAATGACTGTAATGCCCATCTCTATCACACTGTTGTATTGTCTGTGCCGGGGTCGCCACAGTCGTCTATGTTTGACATACCGGTGACGTCAAACGCGGTTTTTTTTTAAATAGAGTAGTTCCTTTACTGTTATTAAATATTATTAATAATGGATGCGGTCATCCATTATTAACCTTTTATTTAACCGCTTACGTCGGATATAATCTGACAAATATTTTCGGGTCCATGACGATTTAGTCAGGGTCGTATATTTACCTACGACCAAAATACCACAGCTCGTACTTTTTTATTTAATTATTTATTGATGCCTTAGAGCATTTTCCTGTTAGAATACTAACCGGCCAAAGTCAGCGATGCAAAATATGTGCAGCAAAATAAAAACGGTCTGACACTCGTTTAATGTGCCAAAAATGCAAAGTGTGTGCGTAGATCAATATATTTTTCGAATAGTATACTTAATGAGACCATGACCAACCATTAAAACAAAATACTTATTATTATTTCGATATTATTTATAAATATCGGTTGCGCACCTCTAGCGCAGAGGCGAGCAAATTAAAAAAGCCGTGCCAGCTACGCCACTGTCATCATAAGGTGACAAGAAAGTACGTCATGATTGAACATAGTGCTGTGATAGTATTGACTTGGTTTTATCGATTGTTGTTTTGAATTGTGGATTTAACGCTGAAACTGTGACACATATCATTATTATTTCTGTCTTAAAGGACAAAGCGGAATGAAATAAAACTCCTGTATTATATTGTTCCGGTATAGACCTTTTATTTTATTTTATTGTTAAAAAATAAATAGTTAGTGCTTTATCGATATAATTTCGAACTCACTAGTATTTTGTAGGTATTATGGGATGAATTCATAGCTTGGCGCCGAGGGCACGCTTTTTCGTTTTTGACGTGGCGGTCAAAAGGTTAAAATACGCCGTGTGCTTAGGCCCTTAAGTGCATGATAAATTGAGAAAGTCAATGTTAGTAAAGCATTCCTAATTAAAACCAATGATCCGGAAAACAATGTCAGGTTATCGCTACTCGTTCGTTGATTGTGTGTCCACGTCAATGCTGACGTCATCAACGACGATCAACAATAATAAAATAAGACGTAAAACCAGAAATAAATCACAGACATCCAGTCAACAACTGGCGACCGGGTTTTGGCAATGTAGCCCACAGGTACGACGATGAACGGTTTATTTTATGATTAGTTCTTATTCATAGTCAGACGTAGGTAATTTTATTTACAAGGTAAGGGCGCTTCAGGGTCAGCCAATACTACAACTTGTTTCAGTGTTGCTAAAGGTTAACAGGCTCACTCGCATTGCTTTTGTTTTGCGTGCAAACAAGTCGTTCTACCATTGACTACCTATATTTAGGGATAGGGTAGGTATTTCTTGCAGTGAGCTACTGTTTTATTAAAGTTGATTTCAAATAAAATGGATCGTATGAGGTAACGTTTTGTAGTATTTCCCTACCCCATGAGAAAAAAAGGCAGATGTTACAAGTATGATGCTTTCAGAAGGTATGACGTCAGTTGCCCAAAGTTTGTATTTATCTCCCTCTCTCACCTGGTACGTGGTCTGCTTGTCCCTGTCTAGCGGCTGCGTAGTCCTGAGCGCGCCGCTGGTGGCGTGCACGGTGAAGGCGCGCCACGCCCCGGACGCGTCTTGTCGTATTCGGTAACGTACGGCACCGTTCGGGCCTATGTCTGCGTCTATTGCTCGGACTTCTACTACTGTTGTTCCTATTGTTGCGTTCTAGGAAGAAATCGGTATTTATTAATTTTCTTTATATTTTAGGAATATTCTTTAATTTCAAGTTAAGAAATAAATCTGCTTCGTTTAGCGAAATTATGTTTACTGTTACTGTTAGCCCGAGTCATCCCATTGCTGGGCAAAGCTCTCTCCCCATGACTTTCAAATTCTTTGATCCAGAACTAATGTGGACCACTGGTCGTTGGTTTTGTCCAGCTCGTCCCGCTATCTCCTGCAAGTCGCCTTCTGGGTGTGTCAGGGCTCCACATCGTGGTTATTTTGGCCAACAGCTCGTCGGGCATACGACAGACTTGGCCAGCCCAGTCCCACTTTAGCTTGAATGATGTTTAATTTTGAATATTTCAAAAACACCCAAACCTACCTCGGGTACTTTGATAGTGACATTCTGAGGTGGATGCACGAAAACAGGCGCGTGGTCATTATAATCAGTCACACACAACCTCAGTTCGCCTCTCACCACATTGGGGGGAATGCCCAAGTCTCTAGCTTCAACCACTAGTGTATAGTTGCCGAAGCGGTCCTTCAGTGATTGCCGAGCGAACAAACGTCCCGTATTCGCATCGCCACCCACTTGCTCGAAACGAAATAGATCTAGAAATTGATTTTTTTAGTTAATAATAATGATGTAAGTATCTGGAATTATAGACGATCGTGGGAAAATATTTGGCATGCAAGTTGGAGTGCAGAATCAAGATAACAAGGATACAAATATGGAGGAACAAGGAACAATATTTGCATCATCTTTCACGCAAAATAACAAGAAGAAACCACAAGAGGGCCGTGGTCGAGGTTCTGACAACCAATGGAAGATCAATCCGTCTATACCTTTTTTTTTATTTTCAGATGGGAAATCATCGAATGACTCCTCCCGCTCTGGGCGGAGCAGGAGGGAGTGTCAGACTTTTACTGACTAAAACCCATCCATGTTCCTTCTTCGCCCTTTATAGCCTATATGTGGCTGCGGGACTGTTCGCAAGAGATACCGTAGCCCCGGGGCTACGGTATCTCTTGCGAACAGTCCCGCAGCCCCGGCAGGCATCGGCCCTTGCTGACTCTCCTTGAGGCGCGCGAGGAACACTCCTGCGTCGTCGACACGGCCTGTCGTCATGAGACGGACGGACGGCGAGCTAGCACATAGCTCCCCGTCCACAGGCCCGCGCCTACGGTGGCCGGAAGCCACCACGTGGCCCCCGACGCCCGGGGCGTCTCCCGCGGCGGCCGGGACGTGAGGATCTCTCTCTCTCACGTTCCGCCACCTCCTTCGCTAGCATGACTGCTTCGCAGAAGGAGGTGAAGGCGTCAATCCGTCTATACCTAAGACGAATATGTTGTTTAATAACTAAGATGTCGCCTATGGCAAAAATAAGAGACAGAACTTAATCTTTAGCTCCTTTGGGCGGATACAGAGATACTTATAATCCATCTATCTTTCATTTGGCCTTCTTCTCCTTCTATGTCTAATGCATAGAGCGGGACAGAGATATTCATAATCATCATTCTTTTAGTCATACTCGTTTCATTTATCCTCACGCACATGTCCATACCAAGACAGAATGATGGCTTCCTCCAATTTTTTCTGTTACAGGCGCCACTTTCAAACATACTCTAAAATCTTGCTGGCAAGTTCTTTAAAACGTGATGACATACCATGTCCCTTCCCGCCAACCAGATGGAACTGCACTCGTCCGTTGGGCGCGGAGTTGTCGTCTGCATCAGTGGCAGATACGGACACGATAGGTTCCCGATAATTGTGGAACTCCGTTATAGTTGTGCAGTCCGATGGCACGTGCAGTATTGGAGGGTTGTCGTTCACGTCTTCTATGTGGACTCTGGGGGACAAGAAGTGGCTTAAAATGGAAAATGTGATCAGATATTCAGGGGGGTCTAAAAATGGCCATTTCAATTTCACTCAATTGGCAGAATCATAATAAAAAACCATGTTACAATTCGTAAAATGGTCGCAGACGCAGTTAATATTATGAATAGGCTATTACACCCATTCTAAAAAAAGTGTCTAGGTTAGATTCTATAGTGATAATGAACCACTTGAAAATTCACAAAAAATTTCGTTAAGTGCCCTAAAAATGCATTTAAATTTTGCATTTTCAAATTTCGCGCGTAATTTGACGAAAACGCTGTCATGACATCAGTTGGCTGTGTAAACAAATGCAGTGATATTTGAAGTTGATTGCAGCTGAAACCTATGAATTGAATTTTAAAATTTAGTTTGCTATTTTATGAACTAAACAACTAACACAGGAAAAAAACGCACTCACACTGTCCCAAATGTACAAAATGACAATAGGGTATTTTACTTTATATAGAAAAAATCTAAAAATATATATTATTGAGATAGCTTAGGCAAAAAGCAGTCGTGAAACGTAACTAACGTTTAAATCATCAATACAACCCTCCGAGTTCATAAAGGTCGAGGAATGATTTTGACCTTGAAAAAGTCGTTCCTCGACTTTTATGAACTTGGAGGGTTGTATTGATGATTTTGATGATTATAATTCTGTAACTACATACGTCTTACAGTCGCGAACAATATTTTAATCAACATACAACCTAGCACTGGTCTACAAATTGCAAAAAACGTAAGAAAATTTGAATTTCGCGGGCTAGCCTGACGCTTTCACCTGAAAGGAGAAGAGTTTTTAGCGTGTTTTAATTCCGAGGTAATATCTTTGTCAGTTTTAGTTGGCGCAACAAACGGTATCGTTTCAAGAAGCTGCTATAAACTTATAAAAGTTCAATAAATGAGCTGATTAGGAATCACAGCGTATCATTCGCTCTTTATTTGTTTTTCTTTCTCATCTTTTCTCCGTGAGCTAAAGGCAAATAGTGACTTCGCCTTTTCTAATCTCATTAAATAATGACAGAAGATATTGTCCATTAGCGTTCTTATTAGCTTCTTGTAAAGAAGAACGTTGGTTACTTACACAATTTGTTTGAAAGCATTGCGACTTTCCCCGCTAAGGTATCCAAACTGATAGTTGTCCCAAGCTTCTATGACAAGGTTGTATGTCGCTTGAGTCTCTCTGTCCAGCCAATCGGACACTGTAAGTGCACCTGTGTCTGCGTTTATCAGGAACTTGCCCTGTAAAGTGGGACTTGTTGAAAACTATTTCTTATTATAATAAAAGGACCTCTTTGCTATACAACCTCTTTCTTCCGAAAGCAAGTTTCAAAGCCAAGATCGCCCTGACCCTAATCGCCTTTACCCGACTGCGCCAGAGGGAGGGTTATGTTTTTCGAGAGTATGTATGTATGTATAATTGTTTGGCACGCTCTGTGGCCTGAACGGCTCGATGGATTTTAGCTTGAGAGGTGTCGTTAGATTCATATTTACTGTGAGAGTGACACTGGGTATATCAAAATAATAAAAAAACAAAATGGCGGCTTTTTGGCGCCAAATTCAAATGTTTGGCACGCTCTGCAGCAACTTTAAATAAAAACTGAAAAAAAAAAACAAGTTCAGGAAACAGGACATATTGACTGCAACAGTCGGGACCCATATTGGATGGATTTTAGTCTAGATTATTTAATGGGTCCCGACTGTTGTTGTTCTTGAACTTGTTTTTTTCTTTTCAGTTTTTATTTCAAGTTAAGTATTAGTTATTTTTTAGTGAGCTTCTGATAAATGAAGATAAGTCTGGAGATTTCACTCCAGACTTATCTTCATTTATCAGAAGCTCTTGATACACCAGTGTGCTCAAGCTATTTCTCAGCTACTAATATTACCTGAGTGGACATCCGATCGAGTAAGTAAGTGATCTTCCCGAACTCGCCCGAGTCGGCGTCTCGAGCCAGGATGTTAGCAATGGTCGTCCCAGGTTCTACGTCCTCTAGAACTCGGTACTCAAATGCTGATGACTCGAATATCGGGTTGTTGTCGTTTTCGTCTAACACCTAGAAACAGTTGTGATAGGTCAGTTGTTCTTTATGAGGATGGATTTAGCTAAACGTCATACTTTCATAACATTACGCCCTTTCTCCATGAGGGTACAGAACGCCACGGATGCAGCCAGTTTATAAAATACATATAACAAGAATGAGAGAGTACACATGATTTTCTTTTGTACGGAACCTTAATAATGGTCAATTTATGACTCCTTCCTTCCGTAGGATAAATACTACATTAAAACATAGGTAAACTAAATCTTAGGAATATTTACTATAGGTAGCGTCATATACATCAGTTTCTATATATATTTAGTAACGCTGCTATTATCCTCATAACACTGCATACCTACATAGGATTCTAAAATAGGTATGTGTCACATACACAGGACAATACAAACTGCAATTTAAATTCAGATTACCTTGTAACTAAAGTAATATTTACATGAATCCCTTAACCCTTGATCTGTCCACGAAGTAGACACAATAGTTAAACAATGGTGTCTCTAGCAAATCGTTCCTTTGACAGATCAGCATTTATAACCGCTTGCTCAACTGTTGAGACGTTAGTCAGATCTTCGCAGTAGAAGCCCGGAGTCTGCATTATTGCCCAGATAATGACAAGAAGCTCGCGTCCCAACAAAATGCGCCTTATCACACTGGGTGAAATGTGGGTAACTACAACCAACGCTTACTAACGCTTCGGGTGACATAGGCGTGTTTTTTTATTAAAGGGTAGCATTCGGATTAGCAGTGATAGCCTAGTGGTGTGACTATCGGACTGCCAAGTCATAGGTCTCGAGTTCGAACCCAAGACGCGCACCTCTGATTTTTCGGGTTCATGTGCGTATTGTATCACTTGCTTCGGTGAATGAAAACAAAACCAGCACGCCTGAGAGATTTTTCTCGACAGCATGTAAAGCTAAGTCATGGGCGGTATAAAAACTCTGACACAAGGTTAGGCACTATTCACACACGATAAAGAAGGATAAATATCAATTTACCTGTATAAACAAGTCGACGACAGAATACCGCGGGGGTATACCGCTGTCTACCGCCTTGACAGTGAGGTTGATCCACGGATACAGTTCGTGGTCTACCTTGCTGGCTACCACGATCTCGCCTGTTTTGCTGTCCATGTGGACTAGGTTTAGGAGCTCACCGCGTCCTGTTGATGACGGTACAATAGTTTGTAATTTCTTAGTAGAGATTGGTAAGTTGTTTAAGTAAGGAGGTGGAGGGTGAAATTGTAGAAAGATTAGCTGTATCGTGCTTTACTACAACCTCTAAAAGCTTGATTAAATCTGGGTAATCAAAATAACAGCAACCAATCGAATAGTTTTAAATGACATTTGATATTTCTGTCACTGTTAGCCTGTGTCATCCCACTGCTGGGAAAAGGCCTCTCCCCATGACTTCCAGTTGTGGATCAACGGTCATTGGTTTTGTCTAACTCTTTTGATATTAAACAAAATTAATATCTTCCAGGGACCGACAGTAAGCAATTGAACTTTTGTTTGATAAAGTTCCGGTAGACCGTCGATTTTGAATTATTAGCTTTACTTTAAAGAAACTACTAGTTACTGGTTCATCTGATCAGCCCCCGTATTCACAAACTTCGATCCGGGAACTCGTATGTCTATCTTTTATTTGCTTAACGAAAGAGAACGAGATAGACATACGACTTCCCTAATGGTTTGTGAATACGGGGCCAGATCAGTTGGTCGAAGTTATTGGAATATAAGAGCCTAATGGCTTAAAAATAACCGTAAATACTTGCCTTCAATAAAATAATTCATACTCTTATTCTTATCGGCATCATCAGCTATCACAGTTGCTATATTCACTCCATTCTTGGAGTTCTCAGTGATAGAGGTCTTGTACAGTGGTTTTCTGAACACCGGGTTGTTGTCATTCTCATCGTCCACGATTATCGTGAGGGTTGCTGAAGCGGTCTGACGGGGACCACCGTCGATAGCTGCCATGTCTTCCACGGTTATCACTAGTTTTACTAACTCGAGTTTTTCACGGTCTAGAAGTCTGGTTAGAGAGAGAAAATAAAATGAGTTAGTTTTATGAATTAGTTTTATTTGAAATAAATAAATAAATATCGCTGGACATTACACACAGCGCCATCTAGTGCCACACTAAGCAACGAGGCTTGTGTCATGGACACTAGATAGTTGATAAACTACATAGACACTTTTTTTGTTTGTAAATACATACTTATTATAGATATAACATAAATGACTCGGAAACAAATGTCCATGCTCATCACACAAATATTTGCTCCTACCGGGATTCGAACCCGGGACCCTAAGAACGTAAGGCAGCCTCACTACCGCTGCGCCATTCGGGTCGTCAAAATTTTATGTCATTATCATCTGCCTAGCCTTTTTAAACTGAGGTCGGATTCCAGTCTACCGGAGCGACTGCCGTACTGTGTCTTGTTATTATATTTGCTAGAAAACCCAATTAAGATCTTCTACGCTGAATGTGTACGATGTTTGTCGATATTGGAAGACAATCTGATCGTCTGGCTTTTAAAGGAATAGTCATAATGAAATGTGGTCTCCATTACATGTAAAAAAAACATTTTAAGTATCAATTATTTTCTAACTAGTTTCATATTAGAATCTGATTCTCCGCTAAAATCTTCCCAACCCTGTAATCTGCTGACGACTAACATTATAGTTCATACAAAAAAATTGAATGTTACATTAATTTACCTGACCACCTTTAACGTCCCATCCACGGCGTTGAGGTCCCATAACGAAAGATAATCATACTCCGCCGCAGATATAGGTATCCCATCTTCATCTCTGGCAACACTGCCGGTCTTGTCTATGGCATAGCGCAACACTGGCTGGTCGTCGGGATCGTAAGCAGACGCGCGGTATATTTGGGTCCCTACCTGAAGAGGTAAACTTGGTTCAAAAAGTGCGGGTAAAATATACGCATGTCTGATCGATACATTGTTAAATATCTAATAAGCGTAATAGGACATGAATGTTGATGGATGGAGAGGGAGGGGAAGGTCAAAGAAAAGAGGGTGCATTGTGTGAGGAATGATATGAAAGTGAAAGGAGTAAATGATGCCGTGACGTCTGACAGGGGAGGATAATACATATACATATCGCTGGACATTACACACAGCGCCATCTAGTGCCACACTAAGCAACGAGGCTTGTGTCGTGGACATCAGATAGTTGATATACTACATAGATACTTTTTGTTTGTAAATACATACTTATTATACATATAAACATCCATGACTCGGAAACAAACTTTGCTCCAACCGGGATTCGAACCCGGGACCCTAAGAACGTAAGGCAGCCTCACTACCGCTGCGCCATTCAGGTCGTCAAAAGAAATGAAAGAAAGAAAGAATGGGAGAAGAAAACGAATTGCGCCGACCCCAAATAGAATAGCACATGGGCCAGAAGATGGTGATGACAGGTTGGCGCTTAAGTTACCTGTATCCGTCAAGGAGGTGATTCTACCCCCTCTTACTGGACAACATTCTCTATGAAACTCATACCTGATGCGTTAAAATTGAAATGAAGGATGAAGGTGACTAAAATTGAAAGGGGCCTGGGGACCTACTGGAACGGCCCAGAGCGGTGACTTTCTGGAGTTCTGGCCAAGTGTAACTTGGGCTACCTGTCTTCTGATCCTTCGCATACAAGCTTGTAGAGCCTTACTATTGTTTTACATGAACATTGGCAATTTGTCACCTGCGTGTTCTCCCTGACGGAGACTGTGCCGGGCTCCAGGAGCGCGGGCGGCTTGTTGTTCACGTCCACGATGGTGATGTTCACGAGAACTGCCGCGCTCAGCTGCTGGTCACCGATGCCGCCGTCTAACGCCACCTATGAATACGTCATACAACAACATAAAGAATATTTCCTATAAGTGTTGGCATGATTAAAATTTTTAGCATTCTGAGTTCATCGGTTACAATAAAAAGGTTATGATGTACTTTTTGACTGCTTTCATTGCTTTGAAAGTTAGTCCAAATAAGTCGAGAAGGTCACCCTGAATGCTATGGAGAGATCAACGCTTTAGAGTTTTTTCCGCCATTTCGTTTCCGCAGCTAAAATAATAAAGAGTTCCAAAAGTGCTGATTCTCAGTCACATTTATATTAATGACTTTTGATGATTTGAAGCTTGTTAACATTGGCTAAATGCAAAAAAAAATATACATACCACAGTAAGCGTATATCGATTGCTCTTCGGCGTAGTCTTATCAGGATCCAGATTAGATCCGTTAGCAACGGATACGACTCCCGTACGGGACTCTATGACGAACTTGTCACTGGCGCCGCGTTGTATGCGATATACTACGCGATTGTTGGGGGATGATCCGTCGGCATCACGAGCTTTTACCTGAAAATTGAAATTAGGGTTTGAAGCACTTCAGTCAGAGAATTTAGGATTTCCGAGGACAAATCTTGCTTTCAAACTAGATTTGTGTTTAAATTAGTACGAAATCGGAGTTGTAGATTTAAATGAATATTTGAGCAACATTGGGCAGCATTCCAAAACTCGGAACACGGAGATTTTTACGGTAATGTGCTAACTGTAAGCCCGTCACGCTCTTATTAACAAAACCTTGTAATTTTTTCTTGCCACTTTCTTCTGAATTGAACAAGGGAGTTTGGCAGTCGTTTTATCTTATGGTAGTCCTGAATATTTGCATCATGTCATGTGATCTGCTCCAAAATCTGAGTTGAAGAAAGACATCTATCTTACCTCCAGGACACTGGTACCTCCCGGCATGTCCTCCGGTATGGATCTCTTGTACATCATCTGCTGGAACAGCGGCGAGTGATCGTTCACGTCTTGTACATAGATCGTCACGGGTATTGTTGACGATAAGGACGGCTCGCCGAAGTCCCGGGCCCGCACCTAAAAATAATAAAGGTTTTAAAAGGAAAGTAAATTCAGAATGGCAATGCTATATAGCCATCGAAAACTACATGGGCCCGTAAATTAGGCAGTTCTATTAAACGCCCCGCTGCACGCTACAAAAAAGGCTCCTCCTAATAATCGTGGCCTTAGAAGTTACTGTAGGTCGTACAGAGCACTGATTCAACGCGCGGATATCGTCTATCTAGGGACGGCAATTCTTTCGTGGCGCCGTAATGCGAGTAAAGGTGACAAGTTCGTATGGAAAAAGCCTCTAGTTTTTAGGGTCGAGTCGAACTAAAAGGATGGTAACATAACATGACATACAAGTCGAGTTGAGACAACCAGCTATTTAATACATATCGTGTAAATAGAGAAATTAATGGGAGTGTAAGTGGGAGTGTGCGACAATATTACGATTCTTCTTTTTCTCGAATCGATGACTCAGATTTTGTCCGTGCACTACGTAGCAACCTGGATAACTCTGTCATTTGGCTCCTGTAGCCCAGTAGGGCTATTACGTATCTCTGTTGACAGCTCGAAATGATAGTAACTGGGCTCATTGTCCATCAATTAACTGTGAAAAGATTAGTTTCGTATTATGTATGACCCTCATAATCACCGTAAAGTGATATCCACTCAGTGTGATACGTAATACCAATATTATGACATTCACTGTTGTCATCAAAGTTCGGTGTACAACCGAAGCTTGATAGTCAGAAAGATACGTAATAGGGAACGTGCACAACGACGGTGCTGCCAACTGGCGTCGCCAATCCAAATCTTGTACTCTATTAATACTGGATATTGATATTTTTATCAAGTAAACCGAATTAATTTTATTAGTGAAAATTATTATTCTAGCTAATCATAGTGCATTGTTGCATTTTTGTATGTACCAATACATCCACAAAATGAAAATAAATCAAATAGCGTAAAATTCTATTACTTTCCAAAGATTAGTACTCTCATACCATGTTTAAATGAAAAACGTAAAAAATGGATAAACGCAGTAAAGAAAAACATTGAAAACAACTTGTTTTTGTTACACTCTGCATTGAAGAAGTTCAATAGCCCTCAAAATCAACCGTCCAAGCAAACATGCCAGAACCATTTAAACCTCACTAAGCGAACACACGTGTTATAATAGACTGCATTGAAGTTCACACCGAGTATCCCTCAACAGTTAAACAAAGACAAAGAGTCCACATGTACTCAGATTATAAACATGGTTTTAAACAATAAAGTTTTTAGTTGGCTGCACTCCTTGTGGTTTCATAAATTTTGTATCTAAATGCTACGGAGGGCGTTCTAGTGATTGCTTTAGAACAAATGATTGTGCACTAATTGATTTGTTAGAGCCTGGAGATACGGTTATCGCTGATAAAGGATTCCCTTCCATTAAAAAAACATGTGTTGAAAATAAGAAAGCTGTTTAGGAAGCCACACCACCATTTCTTCATGCACCACAGTTTTCGTCAGAGAAAGTAGACGAAAGATATAAATTCATATTATTAAACATTCATATTACGCTGACGATCATTATTGACAGACCGGAACCCATATTTTATACCTTTTATCATATTCAAAAATAATATAATTGAAGAGATAATTTTGTTTACATATTGAAAGCACGATGACAGCAGGAAAAGTTTCCTTTACTGTCCGCATAGTGTCTCTTTTGTCGATTTAGTGCCACCTATAGTTCCTGCACGTTCCCTATAGCCCTGCTGGACGGTGCAATTAGTTGTGCGCGACGGGCAGGAGAGAAGGTGTGGCATATCTTGAGTTGGGGCTCCACAGGCAGATTAACACAACTAAGAAAAACAACACACACAACTAAGAATTTACGCTAACACATATTGTTACACATAATATTCTGATGTGCACGAAATACTAGCACGTTTGTGCTTTTTTTTGTCAGCATTAACTGGGCAAAGACCTCCTTCTATTCCTTAATTTTTGATTCAATGCTGTATATCTTTTGACGTTTGTGCATTATAAACAAAATAATTTGGTCAAAATCTACTCACAGTAAGATGTATCGGTCGTAAGTTGCTGTTGTCGCCCGGGATCTGTTCGAAGTCCAGCCCTCCCACTGGAGTAATGATGCCTAAGTTTGGGTCTATCGAGAAGTTGTTCTTGTAGTCTCCGCCGACTATTGAGTACTCTATGTGGCTGTTCTTTGTGCCTGAAATAAATAAAACGGCTGTATGAAATGATTGTTTAAAATGATTGTAAAAGATAAAAGAAGATTTACTAAAACAAATAAGTACATGAAATGATCTAAACATTTCCACGACACGAGCCTTGCTTAGTAGCACTACATGGCGCTGTGTGTATTGTGCAGCCATTTTTTTTTCAATTTATTTGTTTAATAATGAAAATGTTGCTTTTCGCATTCGTCTCCGAGTCATATTTTGATGCGGTTTTCAGCATCATTTCGAGAGTTTATTTCGAAAAGTTTTATTCTACCAAAAACAGTTTATGTGAAATTGATTGCCAAAACTCGCGAGCTCATAAAACTTTCACTGTCAAAAAGTTATTAGATCTTATGAAGAGTCAGGCCCCTCTCTACAAGAACTAACTCTATACACTGTTGATTTCCAAGAATCGTGTCTATGGCCGACAGCGCCAAGAGTTCGCACATATACCGCAGCCGCGCCTCCCCTCCCTCGCAACCCTTACACCCTCCCTCTTGCGTGCTGGGTCGCGCGCCCGAGCTCGTGAATGCCTGATTGCAGAGTTCTGATCACCCGCATTTCAATTTAATACACACCTCATTTGGACCATTTTGTCACGGAGGTGGTCCGGCTGTCACTTTTGTTTATATGCGGAATCTCCAGCGATATCACAGACGTGTGTCAAGAGAAAAACAACACATACAGAATGTGTTTATAGAAAACATTGAAATATCAATTAAAACATACCATTCAAATCCAGATCCCTAGCTTCAAGCACGAGTGGATTTTCAAACTCTTTTTCATTTTCCAACAACCTTGCTTCGTACTTATTGGCCAAAAACATGGGCGCGTTGTCATTGACATCCTCTATGTTAATAATCAACTGGGCTGTATTCCTGTTTCCTTTGCCCAAGTCGTCTCTGGCTTCAACGGTGAGGTAATGGCGGGAAATTAACTCGCGGTCGAAACTGTCACCGCCTGCTTGTTTGACGGTTATTACTCCTGATATCGGGTTGAGATTTAATCTGAAATCATTACGTTTAATTATTTTTTAACTATATGTATAGCACGTTCTATTTTTGTATGTGGGGATGACAGTATTGAGTGAGCGAGAGCGAGAGTGTGTGAGAGAGAAAAAGGAAGAACAAGACTGTGAAGACGAAATAATTGACTATTGACGTTAAGACGATTTAAAATTGAAATAAAGTAGTCCAAGTTGTTTAAAGTGTGTTGATTTCCCACATATAATAAATTGAACTATACGACGCTGTTTGCGGGTAATAAACTAGACAAACTGTGGTCACGGCTCTGGATATAGGTCTCTGATGGACAATTTACTGAAGTTTTTGTCTGCATTCAGTGTCCATAGCTGGACTACAATCTGTCTGTAGCAGTTTCACCGCATCCTAATAGTAAGTTACATGGCAGATGTCTACGTCTCCTACAAATATTTCACTCTGTATGTGTCTTTTTATTCAAAATCAACGGGTTTAATTCCTAGCTAGATATAGACCTAGATAGAATATTGTTTTATTTTTAATTCAATGATGCAGTCTTAACTGTTCATCAAAATCGGGCCCGAGACTACTTTGAAAATTTTTCACTATTCCTCATAGTTTCGGATTTGGCCATGCACGCCCATTTCAAAATGTATACCACATACAGGCCGGGTTTAAATTATAATATTATTACTCCCTTAATGGTTTACAACAGAAACTTATAAAATGATCCAGATACTTACAAATTAGCGATGCTCCCTCCAAGACTGGTATACCTAATGCCCCTGGTCCCATAGTTATCTGAGTCCTGATCAAGCGCCTGCACCCACGCGACGGTGGTACCAACCCCACAGTTCTCTGGTACCGATACCGTGTACAACGACTTGGTGAACTCTGGGAAGTTGTCGTTCTCGTCCTTTATGTGGACTACTATTGGCACTATGCTGGAATTGAAAGGATATGATAAATGGTGTACGTTATTTTAAATTAGACTTCATGTTCAAGAGAAAGGGGCTATTTTTGTGTAATCTTTCCAATTTTAGCTAATTTATTCATTTATAAATTAACAGACTGCTTTGTTGGTCTCATTATCATCAACAGCCTGAATTTACCCACTGATTATAAGCCTTTCTTATCTTCATACCCCTGCATCAACGTCATCCAGACCTTTCATTGGTGTAGTGGTGACCAGTCGCGACTGCTGAGCAGGAGATCAAAATGTGATTGGGTTTTTTTCATCAGGAATCACTCAGTAGCATCAAGTCTTGACAAGATTTGTGCCCGGTTGCTAGCAGTAGGCTCGCGCTCTATTACATGGTGCATAAAAACATAACTGGTGAAATGTGGGTGTACTATTAGGTTCACCAGGTTGTTATGTTATAAATAACCAGGTTTTGAACCTGGTTATTATGTTACAGTGTACCTTTGGTTACATTCAACTGTACATAATAACTGCTGCCACTAAGCAGCACTAGAAGCAACTTGGCAAAGAGTAGATGGTTTTAAACATAACTAAAATTAAATAACAATTATGAGTTCAAAACTTTTCAAACCTACCTCATTTTAGGATCTTTGGTAACAATTTCTTTGGCGACTAGACTGAAATTCATAACAGTGACCTTCTCATAGTCCAAGAAGGATGCATCATTGACTCTGATGAGGAATGACGCCTCGTTGATGCCTTTGAACGGCGTCACGTCGAACACGCCGTGGTCTCCAGTTAGGTATAGCTCGAATGTACCGTTTTTGCCCTAAAAAATATAAAAGGAATTTCAATTTAGAAGCAAAATTGCCCTTGTTGTGTTGTGCAAATACCACTGTCAGCTGGGTTTTAAGAAAATGGTGTTTAATTTTGTAAAATCTGCAGTTTAGCTTGTACGAACAACTAAATTATGACATTTTGATTTTAATATGCATAATAGATTGCTGTGCCCTAACGGGGATCATGATTGTTCTTAGTGTTAAGCCTTAGATACTCCTTTTGCCTCATCCATTCCATCTGGTCGCATTGCACATTGGTTGCTAAATAGACTCCATAATATGTTACGTGTCTATGGAAAATTCTGAACCTTCTATCTGCTTAGGACAAGACAGTTCTTGTTTAATTGTAGGCCATATTAAATATTCATACCTGATCGTAATCAAAGACCTCAGGTAAAGCATCCTGCAGGAATGTGATGGGTGTATTCTGTTGTGCATTCTCCAATATTTCACCCACATATCTGTCATTTCTGAACCGAGGAGTTTCATCGTTCACATCCGTTACTATGACTGTTACCTCGGTAGTAGCAGTGGGCATTGGTGAGATGATGCGGGATTCTTCTGTGGCCTGTAAATTTATGAAATGGAGAATTAAATAAGTAGTCATACTATACGGCTAAATAGTTGGTAGTAGGGACTACCACTCTCATTGATGGACAACCACTTTTCTGCCCTGAGTTATAAGGTTGAAAAGTGGTTGACCGTCAGTGTGTGCAGTAGTACGTAAAAAGACCTTTCAAAGTACTCTAAAACAAAAGAAAGGTCTTGTACTGCTGATTTTATAACATTAATTCAAAATACAGCTTAATAAAATTAGTTTGTTTATTTGGAAATTGAGTTTTGAATCTGCCAAGAATTTGCCTATCCTTGTTAGGGTTTTTAATGCCATTTTTTTAAAAATTTTTCTAACATAATTTTATGGCCACAGCTTTTATGTGTACAGCTGAAGGAAATATGATCAAGGTAAGAATCTAAGAGTAAATTACCAATATTTCCAATATGTAAGCCCCATTGCTGTTATTAGGGTCCTCCCTATCAAGCTGATTGACAGTGTAAACGATTCCTGAACTGCTGTCAATGTCAAAATGTTCCTCTCCCCCTGCTATGATGCTGTATGATATGCGGTTATTAATACCACGGTCACCATCAATTGCTCGCACTGGAAATAAGACAAAGGACGCGATTATACAAAAGAAACTAGTATCACATATTGAAAATATTCATAACATAGAGCCTCTGTATTCTTTTAAGTTCTTATTCTTTTCAAATGTGAGTAGTCAATCTTTTAAAACAAAACTTTTTCATGAAAAATTAGTTGTCGAATAGGAAGAATCGTGAATTCTAAATGCTACATCCGCTCTGAGTTGGCCAGTTAACAAGAATGTTTAATTATAACATACCTTGCAAAACAGAGGTCCCAACTGGCGCATCTTCGCTTATCCTTGTCACAGGACTAGCAACAACAAACTCTGGAGGCTGGTCCTCCACATCCTGCACCTTAATGAGGATTGCAGCAGTCCCAGTATTCACCCTGCCTTGGTTCGCACGGTCCACCGCCAGCACTCGAAGTTGGTACAAAGACTTTCGTTCATAATCCAATCGATTTGTCAAACGGATCACCCCTTTCCCGTTAACGGTTTGCACAGCGAAGTTATGTACGTCTCCATCGAGTTCTTGTAAATGGTATAGCACCTGAAGAAATGAAGATTTTTTAAAGAAAAACAAAGTTTTTCAAACTCTTCAACAGGTCGCGTCACTTGAAAACTATGACATTAACACATTTGACACTGACAGCTAATGCTGACAGCTGGCAAGAAGGCGTTAACGAAGGTTGTAATGAAGAAAATAGAAGATGGTAGAAATATATAACTAAAAACATATTTCTATTCACCCAAAATTCCCGCTTTTTTCTGGACTTATCTCATGCATGCCAATGTCTCTCGTCAGGGTTTTATTTGATTGAATTATTTGCGGATTGTGAAATTATTGTTTGTTTTTGGTAATAGTGAAATTTGGAAGAAGAAGAAATGCTGCGTCGACCCCAAATACATAAGGATAAGGGTAGGAGTATGAGAGGACGATAATTCGTTATCGTTGCCTTTTTCTTTCTTTATACTAAAGCATTCAAGACAAAGATAGAACCCGCAAGCTGCCTCCGGGCTCGCGGATGCTTTAGAGTCAGTTAAAGCCGCGAAACGGTTGAGTTTAAAAATAAATAGTTGTATACTTGTCCGTAAGCTCCTTCATCAAGATCTGTGGCTTCCACAGTAGTTAAAATTCCAGGAGAAGCATCTTCTTTTACTGTGATTGCAGAGGGATATGGTTTGAAAATTGGTTCGTTGTCGTTTACATCTTCGACTAACAACAAGAAGCTTTGGGTAATATAATTTCCATCTCCTAAATGTCCATCAGTCAATGTTAATACAAAAGAATATTCATCACGGACCTGAAAGAGAAAAAAATACCTAATTATCAGTCACGATGGAAAAACTTATTTTTTTAACTTTTTACATTTTGCCTACAGACTTAATACTGGCTGATTTGGTCGAAAAAATATTTTATCAGCCAAATGCCAATTTTTATTTTTTATTTTTTTATAAACAAGTACACATGGTTGCTCTGCATTTTTTTCAGCTAAAACCACCAGTATCTACCTACCAAAAAAAGAAATGTTGATTATTAAAAATGGATTATTAGATTTTTTTATTTTACAATTTGTAATGTTAGAATCATCAATCATATTTGTTATAAACTATTGAGCCACAAAACTTCTACAAAAAAATCTTACAGGCAAAGAAGGGTCAGTGGCGTCGTCCTAGGGGTTATGTATGTTATCCCAGTGCCGTCGTATGTTTGTTATTGGTGATCAACGGGCGCAACGCAACACCTTAGCGGCAGAACATAATTATTTTTGCTATCTAACAAAATTAAAATTAAGAATCACTGTTTTATCGAATTTTGCATCGATACTTTCAGGTACGTAGGTAAAGGTAATTAAATAATTACTCAATACTTTATTGTTATTTTTTTCTAAAACCGTATGATATTTGTCTAATTGTGCACTACAAAAAAAAACTGCCCACAAAACTGAAAGTAAAACAACACACACAAAACTGCCAGTAAAACAAACAACTCACCTCTCTATCTAATTCCTTAACTAAATAAATATTAGCTTCGTTGGATGAAATGGCTTCTAATCTTATAATATCACTACCAAGTTGGTCTCTAATGCCAAATTGTAACGAATCACCATCGGGGTCAACGCCCCTCAGCCGGTATATTAGGCTACCTGAAATTAAAATAACGGTCAATTCTCTTAATTAAACACACACATACTTGAACATGTACTATTTACGGCATTTACCGTTTGTGTTTGAAGAGTAGTTAGTTAGAAAATAAAAGTAATTAGGTATCTCACATGCATACCTACACATACCTAAGTAAGAATAAAGTTGCTACCTAAATTAGGCTTGGGACAGAATGATCTCATCATCATTAACCTGCCCTTAGCCCAATTTCAACATCCCAACATTATTGTTTGACAGTGACCAGTGAAAGACTGGTACCTACTGTCAAGGGGTATCGTATTACATAGTGCCACAGATATTATAATACTACAGTACTAACTGGTTTGTAGAGGTCACAGGTATTCAGCTGCATCCGATTAGTCTGAAAGCCGATCCCAACATAGTTCGGGAAACACAAGGCAGACGATGATTGTTGACAGTACCTAGCTACCCTAGCTGAGCTAAACTGGAAGGGCAGATTCCGAAATGCTTTACCGAGACGACCTTATTGCAAACGTTACTTTTCTGAAGCTTTCTGTGAGGAAGTAGTAAAGTGATTTCGGCACTATCAATCAAACAAGATAAAATAAGCCTAGAGCTTTCATAGAAAACAATATAGTATCATGAAACTGTGAGACACCTTCAGAAGTTCAGATTAATGAGATAGAACTATTTATTGGCAGTACAGTCAAGTGTATGAGCAGAGTGGTGAATACGCGACCCGTGATTGAGTTCTGCAGGGCTATTACGTATCTTTCTGATATCCAGTGACTATCAAGCTTCGGTTGGACACCGAACTTTGATGACAACCGTGAATGTCATAATATTGGTATTACGTATCACACTGAGTGGATATCACATTACGGTGACTAACAGGGTCGTACATAATACGAAACTAACCTTTTAACAGTTAATTGATGGACACTGAGCCCAGTTACTATTATTTCGAGCTGTCAACAGAGATACGTAATAGCCCTCCTGTTGCTAACAGATGGAAAGCCACATGGCCAAACTTGGCCTACTCCTTAGCTGCATGAAGGCAGCAAAAGTAAATAATGACCGGCAAGTAAATAATAATGGCAGGTAAAGTAGATAATGACCTGTCTCTATTTCTATCCATTTGTCCCAGGCGGAATCTAATTTTAAATATTTATTAGTAGGCGTACCTACCGAATAAAATATTTTCGCAGCCCAAAACCTGATTCATCAATAATTGGGGGATTCCAATTCATGTGAGTCATCCCCATTAAGTCATTAGCCTAGTCAGGCTGACGTTTAATTTCTTTTGTAATACCAAACAGTCGAAACTCGAAACCCATCAGGTTTAAAAGGATTTCACGCTTTACTACTTTTGCTGGTTGACTAATCGTACTTCGTTTTTACGTAATACCGACGATTAGTAAAATGCAGGGTGAGCAAGGGATCGTTCGAAGAGTTTAAAAGGCTTCCCTATGTTTGCACCAGTTGTCGTGGTAACCCCACTCTACCCGTTCCCCTAAGTATGAATAATTTCCGGTTGTCAGTGGCCTTACGGTACACGACGGGTTGTCCAACTTTGAATAGCTTTTAGGGAGTCGATGTAGCAAGTGTAGCGGGTTAGGTTATTAGTATCATGTTCAATGTCGGTGTCTTACGATTGTGGTTTCGTCAATTGATACTTTTGAAAAATATCAAATTAATGTCTGTATTTAGAATATTTTGTAGCGAATACCTAGGTATCATTTGACACCTATAAACGGATTCGCTCTATTTCCTACTGTTGGCTACTGTTGACAGGTTTTGTTCTCAATAGATATATCTATAGCGTGATTTAAGAAACCTTTTGGCGAGAGAAAAAAGGCTTTTTAGGGCAAAGTATGTGTACTTACCCACTGGTGTGTCATGCCCTTCTTTCAGTCTGACCACAATTTCTGACTGACCATCTATGAGAAACCTGGGCGGTCTGTTTGCGACCACCACTTCTAGAATCGTCAGGAGCAACCAGAACCCTGTGATGCATTTGTACTGAACCGGTTTTAACCGGACTCGCGTCGGGTGAGATGTAACCCTCGCATGCATTGTAGTCAGTCATCTGTCACATCTGGCCTTGTTGCTGGTTGGTGGTGAGACCATTTTCTCACTTCGCACGGTTTCTCCGTGCAAAGACGCGTGCTGTATCGGTGAAAGTGTCACCTCACTGACTTGATTTTAACCCCTCGACGTGACTTCACGGGCACCTGTAAAACCAACAAGTGTTAGATTGAAAAATTCATTGTTATATTTGAAAGGTGATACAGTTCTCACTTTTGTTGGAAATGTGTGAAAATTATTATCTCGTTGATGTCTTTGCGTAGAGAGTTAGCGAGTTTGCAACAAATTAATTATCAGTCTGGGAAATTGATTTTTCTTTGCCTGTCGTTAATGTGTGAAAGAACTGTGACAAGTTTCTGGCGCTTTTCTCAATGATATAATACAGTAATGGGTTGTAAATGGTTTCTTTAAAAGCAATGTCGAGGCAATTTTAGCCGTAAATAAACTTCTAAAGTATACACTCACTTACCTACTCTTCTATCTAGTTTTTTTTAGTCTGTCATGTGTCCCACTGCTGGGCAAAGGCCTCCCCTTTCTCCTTCCAAACCTCTCTATCTTGTGCGATATCTGGCCATGTTCATGGCCCCAAAAACAAGATCAACCTATCCTTTAGAAATATGAAACTATCAAATAAATATCTGCTGGAAGAGATTTATTATGAAATAAGCAGTACATTTTTGCTCTTTTATCTTAATGTAAAATATTGATTAAATTTTTTGAATAAATTGATAAATGTAAAGTATTTAGTGTGTACAGAAATAAATAAAATAAATATAGTTTGAGTATATTCTAGTCAAACTAATGTTCAACTGTATTTGATAATTTCACTCAAAAACAATCAGTTAGTCCTCAGACATAGATGCAAAATCCGATCACAACACAACTTTTTCTTTCACATCAAAGCTGTGAAGTCCCTTGTGTCAGTGGGTTATCTCTGCTGAGTATCGTTACGGGAACTAGCGCGTGGCGACGAAGCCGAAGTGAGCATTTGCTAACTTGCCGTATCTCATTGTTTTCAACAGCCTAAGTAGTGCCGCCGTTGGCACATAATCTTGCCTAACTAGACAGATAGGTCCACTTTCGAGGCAATCTTTTTGAAGTGAGATGCTGATGATATCAAAGCTTAATGTCTTGATACAGTCTGAATAAAGTTATATCGTTAGGAATTAATCATGAAGTCTTTAACATTACTTATTTACCCACGGGCTGTGTTTTTGGAAACCCAATGCGTATTTCACACGTACTTTCGAATCATATCAGTGGAAATGCAAAAATGATGTAACACTAATTTGTAAAAGTAAAACGACAAGGTTATATTTCTCTCATTGTAATGTAACATCTATTGTTTAGACAGAGTTATTAACCATCAACTAAATAATGTGTGATTAATGCTGAAGATGTTACGACAGCCTGCATTATTAAATTGAATGAGTTGAAACACAAGGGTTATTCACACGCATCGGGTTTGCGAAACAATTATGTAAAAACAATTAAAACATGACCTCGCGACCCGTGCCGGATGGTAACGTATGAATTAGGTGTCGTTGACGTATTTTGGTGGCAAAATCTGCGTCCCGTGAGCCTCGCGGGCGCTGAAACAAAAGGGTCAGCCAGCGAGACGGGTGCGAAGGCCAATGACTATTGTACATAGCGACGTTACACTGGCAATACACTACTATCGGCGACTGACCTTTGTAGATACATCGTCGCGATTGATGAACTTTTAGTGCAATTTTGGTCATCAGTTTAATTGAAAACCTCATTGTAGGTTGCGAGATGAGTACACACTTTAGCTTAATTGGTTTCAAACGAGATTCAGATTTTATGTCTTGTCTGAATAAGTCAATCTGGAGACGTATTATTGGAGATGTAGAAACTTCATACAGCATGTAAATTTATTTAAAAAAAGACCTTTCAGAAGCAAATGTAGTTAAGTAAATGACTTTCTTTGACTGGACAATAAATATTCATAGTCACTAAGAAAGTTGGTTGTACAAATCGGCGTGGATTCAATTTGTTCATTCATGATTCCTGTACTTGGAGCGTGACGGACTTTAAGTAAGTACGGCCAAAAGGAGTGCATGACCGTACGAGAGAAAGCCTCCATACTCCGTTACACATGTGCTTGTTATAAAAATTAACGCTATTGCCATGGAAAGTGTTTATTTTTATTGGATATTGGTATTATTTGAGGATGTTTGTAATTCTGTGTTGCGTAATTGACAGGTGGCCCACCGGAAACTGAATTTAATTAAACTGGTCCCATAGCATTTTATTTACTTTTACTCTTCAAACTCCAAATGTAAGCTGGAGCTATTCTTTTCATTTCTTTTTGTCGTAGGTAATGGTTTGAAATAATTGCATTCATTCAATCAAAGATCTCGGCTTATCGTGGTGTACTGCTCGACAAAATGTTCTTCAAAGCTGTGCTACAACACCATCTCCACCATCTACCTTATATTATAGACAATATAGACTATGCTAGCCAACTTTTTACGGTCGTCCACTTCAGGACTCATTTAGCTTTATTGGCCTTGGTTCTTCAACAAACATGGTCAATTGGGCAGCCCATTGTTCAGATTTGAAATGAGAATGATCTACTGCACACACGTGATAAACGTTTGTGCGTCGATGGTCCACCCTGTATAGATAGCCGCTTATTACATTTTATGAATATTCTATATTATAAGCCTGCGTGGTCGTTCTTTGTCCATAAACGACCGGACATTTTTAACTTTATAGAGTCGTCCATAAAATCGAGACAAAGTTGCTTAAAGTGTTTAAGCATCAATAACATTTTTATATAGAAGGGATTTGATTACAATCGTGTACTTTATAACGTTAATGAATTCTCTGTGTACTTATTTGTTAATACAAAGTATATCGGTTGTGGTCTCTGCGGCTGCATCTCGATGATCTTATTTCAATGTTGCTATAACTTGATCACATCATATTTAAGTATTAATATTCATAACTTTGTTACCTGTATTCCAAGTCAGTATTTTTGTTCTTGTTTTTGCGATGATTTTGCGACGACTTTCTAATCTATTTTTTTTTTTTTTTTCTGAAAATAGGCTCGCCGGCACCGTATTACCCGTGGTATTACTTAGGTCTTAAAGGGTGAAATAAAGGTGTGTTGTTGCGTGTTTTTTTCTATGGGTCTGGCCTGTATTTTACCTCTGCAAGGCAAAGGGTTCTCTCTACTTTATTTCCCTGTTCTTTGCTTAATTAGGGCAGTCTTTTTGGTAGGAGAAGCTCTTTCCTCTATCTTTGCTTTAGTCCCTGGGAGGTTACCATGACGTCTTAAAGCAGGATTGTTTAAATGTCATTCCAGTGTGAGAAAGAGACGGAGCTATAGAGGACGTCTAGCGCCATCTCTTTCTCACTCTGGAATAAGATTAAAACAATCCTGCTTTAAGACTTCATGGTAGGTCACCTGGTCCTTCGTATGTCATTACTTCCCACAATTTGATCCTTAGTAGCAACACTATATCGAATGGTGTAATAGTACAGAGTTTTTTTCAAAAATCAACGGGTTCGATTGCTAACTGGGATGTATTTATTTTTCAAAAATCCAATGATGCAGTTTTAGTTTTCCTCAAAATCAGCCCCGAGACTCCTTAGATAATTTTTTGCTATTCCTCTTTGTTTCGGATTAGGTCATCCACACCCACTTGAAAAATTCTCCCTGTATAGGCAGACCTTGTCATAGACAACGCATCCTTTGACAAAGTCTAGTGAAAGATAGATTGGCCTACGTCTTCCTATATTTATAAACTTACATTGAATTGATGAAGATTATTTATAAGTATTTTGCTTATGAATTTTAGACAATTGTTTCGATAGATCCGGCAGGATATTTTGAAACAATGTTCTACGATGAGACTAATAGTATTCGTATGAGAAGAGCCGAAAAGGGTAATACAGTAAAAGACATAGTCAATTAGTCATGCCTGTCATTTATGAATGCAAAGAGATATAAGAGACTATTTTACGACTGTTATTATAGTTTACCAAAACTTGACGCGGTTACCGACTATTTTAATACTTGGTATTGGTACTGACTGGCTGATTTAGGCTGAACCAAAAGTTAATACAATATTCAGTTGACTTAATATACCGAACTACGGTTATAATTACTTAGCATTTTAACGTCTTGTAGAGATACGAATGTTTTTGATGTTCATCTTGGTGTGTCCGTGTATTAATAATGTTTTTTGTAATAGACAATTTATATTAGGTACTTACTATGATAAAAATAACTTATAATAAATATATTATAGCGCCTACCATTTATAAGTCCTTAGTTTTTCCTGGCACTCTACTTTGTGGCTCGTATTGTAGGTATGTTTCTTATAATGTATTATGTCACAGCGTTCCTTGACCCGTATGCTATGTTACATAGTTGTCATAAACTAAACTACTTTGGTGTTACTAAGGGTTCAAATTGGATTTAAAGATAATCTCTCAACAGAACACCGTATTAGTTTTGTAGGGCACCTTGTAAACATAGCATGTACATGCTAATACTATATAGATAGGTATTGTAGGTACTTCTACCTTATAGTATTAGTGGAGCTTCCCTTAAAATTACTTTTGACATAAAATGTAGGTATTTCAATCAATCAATATCTTTATTGTGGATCATAGGTAGGTCTTAAAATAATTAGAATGTGATCAGCAATGTCCCGTCCATTGGGCATACAATATTTAAATGCTTAAAAACTAATTCAAACAATTATCTTACTATCCTATCAACTAATTTCGTAACTAAAATATTTTATTCCATTACAATTAAAATAAATTGTAACTTTGGCAATCGGGTTGTTACGGACTTATAATTTCAGCTATCAACATATTCCTTAATTCTCACGCTTGCACAAACCAAGTAATTGTTAAGAAATACACCGACATAGGTACAGTTTGCTCGTCCAAGACGACTCCACTATCCACATATTTGGGTAAAAAATCGCAATCGTGGCTCTTATTGCCAATAAAATATGAAATAAAATTGTTTAAAGCCCTTGACGAATTTTTAGAGTTGTTTTCAGTACTTAATAAAGTTTTATGTAACTTTAGCTATTAGTTTCGTTCTTCGATGTTTTTATTGTTTTCTGCAATCTACGATGAAGGTTTCTCTAAGCATTCTTTAAAGAAGCTATAGTTTGTATTAGGCCATTAGGTACTTTAGATTGAGACCCATAGTTTGATATGTCATCTGTGATCATGAAAACTGTGAACGTAAAAATGAACGTGCAAAGGTACTCCTCTGAATGATGTTCTGCCAATCCCATAAGAGGCTCTGTCATTATATGAAGACATGAGGCCTATAATAACTTAAACTGCCGCACATTAAAATCTCTCGCTTTTGACCATTCCGTGTTTAAGTGCGATTACGAATTGTTACACTTATTATTACATACATGACTAGGCGTCATCAACACGGTTTTTTCTCTATTTGTTACTTTAGAAAACCTTTGGCGCGTGTCCATTTTCTTTGTTTGATTATGTCAGTCAATGGGGAATGTAAAGCAGTGGGAATAATTTTCTTGCTCGTTTTTGTAGCTGTAAGGATTTATCAGTCTTTACAGACCATTGTGATTACACATACAGAAATGGTAGGTCATTTGGGGTCAACGCAGCATACTTCTTCCATATCTTCTTCTTAATTCTTCTTCCATACTTCTCTATTAGGTACTAGTCACTTCATCAAACACCTCCTTTCTTGCCATATCATCCTTTACACACTCCATCCACCGTTTCTTTGGTCTTCCTCTACTCTAATACCCATCCACATTCATACTCAGAACTGTCAAACAAAAATGGTAGGTACCTTATGTAAATACGAGTATCATAATAGACAGTTCAAATAGCTGCTGATCTCGAATCAACCAACATAAAAAAAGTAAATCAATGAATGTTGATGTTTTCTAATAAAAATACAACTTATTTTCATTTGTGTTCAAGATCTATTTAAGTTAATAATTATTATTTCAAATAAAGGGCTTAACAATTAATGTAGTTTGAGAAAATCGTATCAACAATGGAAACATAGCAAAACACGAGATCCGTTGTAGATAAAAGCAGGTGAGCCACTTTTTCTATGATACGAAAGTATGTGCCTTCGTCGGCCGTTAATTATAGGGCAACTTCTTCCTTTTTCAGATTCCGAACACTTACGTACATTTTTTGTTCTAAGATCACCGTTAAATATAATGTAAATCATTGCTGAATTATGTAGTTAAATCTGTCAGTCATGCAAACATTTTTTTTGTGTTAAAGAAGATGGGGTTTTGAATGGAATACGTACCTATTTGCATGATCAATTATATTTGATTGTAAAGAGAAACTGGCCTTTCATAGGCAGTAGGCACTCTTTATATTTGGCGTGGGTGTTCGTCAAACGTTTTCGCAGCGTAGAAGCGGCGTTTACACCGCGTTAGCATGAAGTTTGTAAACAGTGTTTTTTGTCTAAGCCTCGACAAGACTGTTTCGATATACAAACTAGAAATAGACTTTCAGACAAAACAGATTGAATGTGAGCATATATTCGACTAACAATAGACAATATTATTAAGGTTATTGTATAATGTAATGAGCCGCTCAGGTTGAGGTGACATAACTGTTATAGTGTTGTGTGAAGCGAATCTTATTACTGCCTAGAAATATTCCTAGATCGTGTGGTTTCGCTAGCCAATAAAGCATTGTTGGATGCCTTATGTCGATCGTTTATCTAGATTTTGTGAGTTTCTACTTTGTACTGTGATTTCACGGAGTGGGTTTACCGTGGTAGATAGACTTCTAAGAAAATGTAATGTCTTTTTTTATGTCAATTTCTGACTTGTCAAATAATATTCTATTTTTTTCCATTTACTTATATCAGGCCACCTTTTTCCGATTTAGTTTTTATTCAAGCCAATCACCATGTTTTTTTTTACAATTCCTATTAATTCCTACATTTACCCGATGGGTGGTGCAGGTGAGCGGCGCGGGCGCACGAAGCGTGTCGGCGCGTCCGAGCGTGCCTCCCCGGGAACCGAACCCGTCGCACCACCGCATCCGGTATAGTTTGTTAGTCACTGATAGTTTTTGCGATACAAAAAAAAACATTTGTTTTAGTTCGGATTAAATGCTTCGTAGTGTCATCGTCCTTTGCTTTGTTGCTTTTTCCGGAATATTTTTGGTAGCTATAAATGCTGCTGAACATTTCAGTCTTTTAAAGAAGCTATGTGCTATTTACCTAATCTATTTATTAGGTTATAAATTTCATATTAATTTACTGTAGACAGTATACACAGGTACTTGCTCTATTAAACCATTTCGATTAATCAACTAAAACTCGTTTAAAATCGATTCAAAATTATTAACCCTCAAAAAGCTAACATATCCATAAAAGTTCGATACGGATACCGATCACGATCGATCGTGTACCTACCGAATAACAAGTAAAAGCATTGCTCATACAAGTTAAACCATAGAGGTTAATCACCAGGCATTATGCGGATTTCGTGTCTATGTCGTTATTTTCGTCTAAATCCCATACTTTCGATTTTAGTATCGTTATGCAACACAAAAACGTTCAACTGTAATTCTAAGTTCTATCCTCTTATTCTTTTTTAACTTCTTATTTTGATTGTTAATGTTGTTTTTCATCAATGCGGTCATTGCTCGTACAGTTGCCTTTTGTGTTTATTTCGAATTTTCCACTCCGTTTGATATTTTTAATATTATATCAATGTTACGCTTAACAATGAGATCACGCAGACAGGAAACAATATTTAATTTATATTAAGAAATTGTGAAAGCTAGGTATCCGATTTGCGTACTTATTTGAAAGCGGGTTACTCGGTAAAATACCGGTTGTAGATCAAATTATGAATTAACGTTTCATGAGACATCTTTGAAATGAAAATTATAGTGAGAAAAATGATTAATTCGCTGTTGATAAATTATGTATCGATTTCTTATCTTCATCGATCGTTGGCGACATCCCGTCGACGCGGAAGGGTTGGTACAGTTTCCAAGTTATTCTAAGCTAGGAAATTATTGTAACGTGTTATCTATGCAAATATTTCCATCAATATTCCATATTTCTCAAAGACAGGTTTGTTGCGCAATGTGTGGACTGAGATTATAAAAGTAACGAGAGCGACAGGAGTTTCAAATGGTGCTATTACCGATGAAAATTGCTTTTCAAAGAAACTGACAAACTGATAAGTTTTCCATTTCAATATACGTATTTAGTATAATAATAGGTGTGACAGATTGCCACTGCTATTAGTATCAAGTTGTAATCTTGTTAGTTTTCTCCGTTTCTGATGATAGCAATCGATGCAGTTTCCCATCTTACCATCAATTTTCAAATATCTAATAGATAATGATCGCGTGTGTATTGTATGGCAATAATAACATAATTTCTAGTGCGATACTAATCGAGTCATCTCATAGCTCGTCATTGTTTACATGTGTCGTGATTTCCCACGATTTCGAACTAAGCAAGAACTGAACTTGACAATGCGATCGATTTTCCAACAATCACAGGAACCCATTATGTTTTTAGTTGCGCCCGCGCCGGTGAAATTCTTAAACTGTTCTAGTCAGCTACAGATGACGAACACTCGTAGAGAATTAAATTAAGATGATATAGATAAGGTCATTTTTGTGTAACCTTACATTAATGATGGGAACTTTATACGACAACAATTGTTACGCGGTCGAGCAATGAATTTGTTTGCATAATTAATTCACAGAAATGAAAGTGTTTATTGTGGTTAAGTTGCTGCACTTATTTTCACATTAGAACAATTTTGTATGAATCGCTGAGACCACAATGATATGAATGTTCTCATTTAGTTTCATAAATATTGCTTCCCGTTAAAACTTCCCAGAATTGTTTGAATTATAACGTCGTGTACATATTATGATTCGATTACAAAGTACTTACTGAGATAAATTTGTGCTGTCGATATGAATTAAAGTTTAACTGAAAAACGAATAAAAACATCCCTGCAATTTATAATCTTATCATGATTACGTATGTCAATTTGTATGGTTGCACTTTCTTGTCCGAGCCACAGTTTGAATGTAAAAGGCAATATTAGCTGACCCATAAATCGCGATTTGATCTGTCACGATCTACTTAACGGCATAATTTGTTTATGCGGGTCTGGCGTACAAACAGAAAATGTTTCACGCTACAAGTGACAAGTAGCGTGAATTTTAACTTAAGTACAATTCATCTCGGCCCTTTACTTAATTAAAGATCAACTTTTACTTAAACGATGAAAATTAGTTTTGTTAATGAGTGTTGTTTTTAACAATGTGGATAATTTAACGGTCTCTTCTTTATTGCTTTAGGAAAGTATAGTTCAGGAGGTCTAATATGGCCGTTTTAGGAGAATCATGATAGTATAATTATATAAATCACGTTAAAATTCTTTAAATGTAAATAAGTACAATATTTTCATCACAACATTGTTCAAGTCAATGTTTAATAGTCTAGATACCACATACCCAGTTGCAGACTAATGACCTGTCACATTGATGTCGTTTGCAACATATAAACCCGATACATCCGCATTATTTCTATGCTGGGCCCTAGCGGCATTAGCACACTTTTCACCTAGGTAGTTAAGGTTGTAGATCTCATTATCTAGTAAATAAATAGGCACACCTACTTAATATATACTTCAAGGTATATTGTTGGAAATGTCATCGTAGTTTACTAATGTATTTTATGTTTAATTAATTCCATAACCAGATATTTTTGAATTAAAGTTGCACAACTTGAAAAATACTATTAAAAATTAAGTATTTCTACCAAAAACATTAATAAAAAAAACTCACAGATTAAAAAAGTCCTTGACTCTCAATGAGCGATGAAAAAATATTGTGTTCGCTTTCGGATTTTGAATACGTAGTGTGAACAGTTGTTCGGTCCGGTAATTCACTGCACTTCCTGTGGCGCGCACGCACTACTATCGACAGGTGTGTCAGACCGCGGGTCGCTCGCGACTGCCCGACCATCGGCAACCGCGGACGCTTTTCCACATCCCCTAGTATTGCGATGACAGTCAAGTTCGGTGAGCATTGGGGGGTTAAAGTTTTATCCCAATACTGAATTATTTCGTTGAAGAACATTGTGAATTTCAATGCTTGCGGTTATGTTTTGTTCAGGTTTTCTTCGGGAAAATTAAGCTGAATGTTCTCATTGGGTAATGATGTGCTTATTTAAATAAAACCGCAATGTATTTTTCTGAAAGAAACAAAAAAGGAATATTATTGAAAGGCGTTTTGACAACAGTCTACGTGAAAAGCTTATTTTACCTATACAGTGAAAAAAAATAAGAATTTTATGGCTTATGAAAATCATCGTGTTTATAAGTAGTAAGATTTTTTTTTTTCCTAGCCTTTTAAGTGTCCCACTGCTGGGCAAAAGCCTTCCCATTCTCTTTCCTCTCTATCTTGTGCGATCTCTATCTGATAAAATAACTTAGTTTTTTCCCTTCAAAAACAAACTCACACAATTCTAGGTAGGGACTTTACAAGCGATTTATACAATTTGACATATATTCAATTATCTTTTCAACCGCAGAGCGCGAGTTTCCGTAAAAAGTTAGGATGTTTTTATGACATCCTTTTTACTTGGCATAAAAAAGGGATCCAAAGATTGATGGAAGACCACACTTACCTTTTTTTCCGTACAGGTTATGATATATTGATAACCATAGCTTGTGCAGATAAATCAATACTTGCATAGCATTGTCAAGTATTGTGTAACATGAAATTCTTGCTTTTATTGCCAAGATCAGCATGAACATCATAGTTCTTTTTCACTCTTTACAACTCGTTACGTGGTCTTCATGGTTCACGAAGATATTTGTGCTTTTATTTGCCACCGACAAATACGTTTTAAACTACTACGTTACTAGCTCAGTCCCGTTACAGTTTAATTTGTGAGTAAGTTACAGCTTTCTTTGTTTGTTAAAGCGAAGTAACTTTCAACTGTAACATTAATTTCTCGGTAGATTTAAAAGGTTTCTTCGAATTTCTTGGGTGGTCCTGTTCGCCTACTTGATTGATAATACCGACCTACTTGACGAGGAAAATCCAATTTGGCAAGAACGCTATTTTCGAATAAACTTTTTAGTGCGACAGAATTGTTTATTTTCCGTGGTTTTTAATTTAGGTTTTTGTAGGACCTACAAAAGATGGCCTGATTTTGTTATGACAATTTAGTTGGTCGTAATAGTTAGTTAGATGGACAGTTTTTTTGGTACGTTCGTTTGTCAGCGAAGCGTAGAGAGGCGGCTCCCTCGGACGGCGGTGATCGGTGGACGAGCGATGACCGTGACGCTAACCATATGCCACTAACCATACTTACAACCAGCGAAGAAGCTACAGTTAAACGTGGCTTAAAACGGGATACAAAGTTCTACGGTTTCATTAACTTTAGAGTACCTAAAGTAGGTACTCACTACGTGTTTTGTCTCTAGTTCGGTCGAAACGGTATTGGATAAAAAAGTAAAATCCAATTCCACTGGATACAATGAAGAATTTGTAAAAGTTTCACGCTCATTTTCCCTAACGGGCGAATAGTTCAATTCACTCATTCAAGCGGTACCCGCGCTGCAATACAAATGGTAATGACATTGACCAAAGCCGTTTAGCTGAAAGTGTCTGGGCAAAGATCATAAGGGTGCATAGTAAGAAGACACGTGTGATAATGGTTTTTCGCCCGCAATGTCAAGTGCCTTTGGGCCACACAATTGACCTCTACATTAATCAGAACAACATATCAACCCAAACTAGATTCCGCTTATGCGTTGTCAAAGATTGTCTTGACAACGAATATGAGACGATTTCCAATTTTCTTAATGCCAAAAATGACAAAAGTCCTTGGTACGTCTGGTTTATTAAGTTAAACAAAATCTGGTGATTACTTGCGTACCTTGTAGCTACCAAACTAAAAGCTTGCAAAACTCCCATATTAAGACCATGATTGTCTTAAAAGCAATGATATAACACGCAAGCTCATCCCTATTAGATGCGATCACTTCGTACGAACATCGATTTGCATTCTCCTTGCACGCGACGCCACAAAAACTGGCCGGCGCTGATGGCGTGCTTCCAAGTGTTAAGTTTCACTTACACGGGCAACCTTCTAGCAAATATTGCTTGGCAACAGTTGCTGGAGCTATCGTGAAGCAATCATGTTTGTTTGAACATTGCTTCCATAGCTAATGGACAATACCTATAGAATATAATATCTACGGGCAATTAAATGAAGGTTTTCGAGTGTGGTATTAAGTAATTGACTGTGTGGTCTAGCTACTCTATCTAGTTAATAAGTTGCACTCGACCATTCAGTACCTATGGTGTGGTAGTATTTACAGCAACACAATAGATGTCGTGTTGGCAACTCAAAATGAATTGATGTGGTCGTGCCGTTATATTTGACAAATGTTGCCCAGAATTGAGCAATGTAAGTTGCCCGTGTGCCCACAACTTTATGGATCGGTGAAGCTAGGAACACCGTTCGATTGTTCCGCCTGGTGGATCGTTGCATTCGTAATAGGTGATAGGAGACTGGTGAAAGAGCATGAAGTAAGGCTTTGCATAATAATTTAAATATTTTTGTATTAAATATTGATTATTAATTATTAGTAATGCTTGTGTTTTTAGGTAGTGAATGTAAAGCACTTTCAGCGTCTACCGGCAATGTTTTATGTCATAATTTATTTCCAGTACTTGTAAGATTATGGGTATCCGTATCATCCTGGGTTGAGTTTTTCTATAAGGAATTTCTCAGTAGCAGCCACGGAACCGGGATTTGTGCCCGGTTGATGACAATAAGCTCGCCCTCTATTACATGGGACTTCAACCAACATAACTGGCGAAATGTGGGAGTACTGTTAGGTACATCTCTGCCAAACCCTTCGATCGAGGGAGGTTATCCTGTGATAAGACAAGCAAGCTTGAAACAGCAATCAAATAATCTTTTATTCGTGTCAAGAAGTTTAGATTAAGTATACAAGGTGGAAAAGACTGTAAAAGGTTACCACGTGTTCAGTATATCATTCTGAACCTTTTTTTTTTCTGATGGGAAATCATCAAATGACTCCTCCCGCTCTGGGCGGAGCAGGAGGGAGTGTCAGACTTTTACTGACTAAAACCCATCCATGTTCCTTCATCGCCTTTTTGTTCCGGGGCCACGGTATCTCTTTCGAACAGTCGCAGCCCCGGATCATTCTGAACCTTACATATAATGTTTTGTCAGTTATTAAAAAAAAAAACAAAATTGTTAATTTTGGTTAAAAGCAAGGTCTTACGACAGCACAAGTGAAAGGAAAATTCCGAAAAATAAAAAAAGTTGAAAATTAAGGTAAATTTTGGTAATTAGGTACTTGCAAGTTTTTGCGAAAATCTAAATTTGCCCATATGCTCATTGATTTTTCTACACCTAATAGGGACTATAAACCTCAGTATCTGGTATAAATTTCAACTTGCTAGGTCCACCCTCTTCTTGAGAAAATCGGTGGTGACAGACGGACAGACGGACAAGAGAGCGTCTCGGTGTCACTTCCACCCTGTAATATATTCTAATGGCTTTTTAACCGACTTCAAAAAGGAGGAGGTTCTCAATTCGCCGGAACATTTTTTTTATGTATGTTCTCCGATTACTTGAAGATGGCTGGACCGATTTGGATTTTTATTAAAAAGGTATACATCCCAGGTGGTCCCATGATCATCAAGTCAGGATCTGATGATGGGATTCTGGAGAAATAGAGAGAACTCTTCAAATTTAATAAGCACACTTGAAGCGATTTGGGTAGTTTTTGGAAGAGTACTTTCTCGGAGTGGTCCCATTTCAATTTGGTGATGATCTGATGAAGAACTTCGGATATAGGCAACGGAACTCCTCAATAAATGATTGCAAATGGACTGGGATTGCTGAATTGCATGTTTGTCTATTGTTTACACCAGTTCATAACATAACATCACGCCGGTACGCTGTGAAGGGGTAAGCACATGTGAACCACTAAAAAGTGGAAAATAAAAACCTTTTTTGTAAAAAATAAAACCGACTTCAAAAAACACAAAAGAGTGAAAAATAGTTTTAGCTTCAAAAGTCGGTGACATTTGTTAGTTGATTTAGTTTTATTTTTTGTCACCGACTTCTGAAGCTAAAGTTATTTTTCACTTTTTTGAAGTTGGTTTTATTTCGCTTGTGTATCAGATTACAAGATCGTGTTCGTAGTCTAGAAACTCGACGTCCTACAAGAACGGTTGAGAGTTATAACACTGTAATGGAGATGGGCTGAACATCTATTGCAATAGGCAGTCGACTTAACAAATCGACATAGTTATACACTATCCGGCCAAATTGAAAGACTAATTTAATGGGTTAGATAATCATAAATCGATTGGCTTGTTAGCGGACTGAAAAATAAAGAGTTAAGTACCTACCTACACAAGAATACATTTCTGAGACTCGATAAATGATTGTAGTACATAATTTCCGTCATAGTTGAAGTCTCACGTTGAAGGTATCCACAGTGTGGCATGCCGCCATTTCGAGTTAACAACGCTTGATAAAGACTGCTGTCAGGGAATTTATCGCGAATTTTACCTGTAATATAAGCCCGACGTTTCGACCGGATTGCACCAGCCGTGGTCGCAGGAAAACTGAAGTATTGGAGGCGGAGTGACGTAAGCCTTCGAGCTGATAAGAGGGACGGAACCTTGAAAGTTTTGGCTTGGAAACCTGCTGTAAAAGGGTAGGATTGATAGCTGTCACTGGAGACTGGACTGTATACTGGAGATTTGATCGATCTCTCTGTGCTTTGCCAAGTTCCACCTGCGTGGGATTCTCTGAGTCCGTGTTGGAGACTTGGGTGTCTCTGAGAGGGAATGCGAGGTCTGGTGGGTAAACCTGGTGCCCTTGGGCTAGGCGGTCCGTATGGCATTTTCATGAATTGTTTTTCAGTTGTCGCTTCGACGGTACATTGGGGTATAATGTGTTAGGGAACAATGAAATAATACAACAAAAGTAATTTAATTTCATATTTTTATTCGTATCATAGTAAGATAATTAAGTTTATCGTACATTCCATTAATATTTCTATGACTGACACGATACTTGGTGAAATAATATCAACGTCACATAAAAACTACGGCCCAGACTTCGATAAGGCATGAGAGACTAGCAAGCGATGTGCAATCATGAAACAGCACCAAGAAATATACCTGAAGTTTGAGAACTTGGATGGGAGTGAGGTACCATAACGGACAATGTCAGTTGATCACTTTTCCCAACCTTATTACTCGGGAGCATAATAATAATGGTGAAAAGTGGTCAATCGTCGGTTTCCGTGATAGTACCTATGCATTTGGACGACTAACAGAAAATTCACGACACATTTTTAAAGATTATTTCATACATTGAACGTGGTAATAGCTATGTGCTTTGCAACAGGTTTGTCACGCATTTAGTGACAAAGATTGTGTCACGATTAGTCGTGACGAATGTTGTACTTTCTTGTCATATGAGGCGTGCTGGTTGTTTGTCGTGGTTGGCAAAATGACAAATTCAAAGTCACGATAGTATTCTGATAGTCTTCAAATAGCATCACCCTATGATGTTTCCATATAGTGCTTTTTTAGTAAAAATGATTATACAGGTAGTGTTTAAGGTGTTGTGATTTCCGGGGCTTACTAAGTACTAAATCTATCTTATAACAAGTCGCTTTCAGCGCTGCTAATTTGTACAATATTAAGGTTTCAGCAAAATATCAGTATAGGCAGAAAAGGAGGTGCGTGATAAAAGTATGGATCTTAAAATATTAGTGGTAGGCCCCGGGGAAGCTTGTTAGTGAGTGATTATATCATCGCAGCACAAGGGCATAAACTGGGCCATTCTGCACCTAGTGTAGTTGCACATTATTAATTCTAGAACGTACGTTACACGGTTAAACTAACACAATTCCATCACAATTATTTTAGAATATCGGTTGATTGATTCGTTCAGCTTGATTTTTATGGGTTATGATTCTTTATACTTCTATTCTAAACAATTATTCTATCAACTTAAGTCTAGTATCGTTAATATTAAAATAGATTTGTTGATAAAATCTTTCAAGTTCATAACAAATAGACATCTTATGTGAAATCAAAGAGTGAATATTGTATAAGTAATATTTATTTATTTATTTATGTAAGAATATATTTTAACTACTGTTTTACGTCAATATTATATTTCTCAAAGGCTAACTGTGTAATAATTTCAATTAAAATTTAGATTTGACTAGAATTTATAATCAGTGCCTATAGGAAGTATAGCGTATAATGCATTAATTTAAAATTTTATTAGCAACAATGTAACTCAACGTGTTTGTCAAACTAGCGCAGTTTGACAAATTTGTGTACTTTTATTATTATTGACCAGAGATCTGCAAATGGTCGCATGCAATTCGTCATTATAGGACGCATACTGTAATTCGTCACTTGACACGTTTATTTGTACGTATCTAATATTTTGTGACGCTACAAATATGTTAATAAAAACGTGGCTATAATACGTTACGAGCAATCATCAAAGTTACTATTGTTTTCTGACTACAACGATATATTTGAGCAAAATATGAATGAACAATAAAAAACTAAATACTTATGAGACATTTTGCAGTTTCTTAAATTTGACAATTGCACATAACGCAACTTCACAACGACTACATAAACTGTCTTTTAACTTTACATTATTTACAAAGGCTAACCTCTTGGAATGCTATACTTCATGACATTTTAATATTTTCTACAATAACATAGTCTACTATTTATTAGTCAAGGGACTTTTATATTTCACAAATATAGGCCGCTAGATGCCTTAAACTTGTCTCTTATTATTTTAAAATTCTACTCTGTAAGTCATCTTCTAATAAGAATATAATAATTTTAAAGTTTCATAATTTTAATAGTCATATTATTATATTGAGTCTAAAATAAAAGCTGCTTATTGCCTTTCAATCATTGTGTTCATAATATAAAATAAAATACTATTTTTTCATTATTTAATATACTATCTTTGAGTATCTATATTGGTCGGGTAAGATAGATAAATTAATATAATGATGTATATTTTAATAGATTTAAATATTTCCCTAATAAATTGTCTATGAGACAGCTACAGAGATCTTTTCCGAAAATAAATTATTTTATTAGGTAACTTATCAAGTATATCAAATATAATTTACGACGGCAGAAGTTTAGCACGATCCACTACTAGGAACTTTAACAAAACAACATGTACTTGTTCGATTGTATGGCTTATTTACATACTAATAAGATTCACGAATGAAGCTATGATTTCAAATGTCCGTAATAAATATTATAAAAAATACATGATATAACAGAATATTTTGTCTATCTTTTACGCAATATAGGTAGGTAGTTTTAAACACGCGACTTATAATTCGCAAAATTAACGAAGTAACAAATTTTAAATACCTTGAATACCCATGAAAATTAACGTAACGAACCTATATTTTCGCGTATAAAATTCAAGCTTGATAGAATTAATAAATGTCATGAAGGTACAATCGATGGTCAATGATTAACAAAATCATTGCTAGGTTGGGTGGAGATTCATATATTTTTACTTATTTTACTTTCACCTAAGGTGCGTTGTTTCCCTATCGCGGGCAACATCTTCGGCATCACCGACGGGTATCCGTTTCTCCTGCCAGGCCGTTCCGTGCAGGCCTAGGGGTGAACTTCTCCGTATAATATATCCGCTTGGTATCCGTTCACTGTGGGTTCGGCGGTCGTAGTACAGTGATACAAATAGAGCCTCTTAGTATTCGCAGCAGGTCGATCACTTCTGGTGTTTTCATTGATGTTACGTTCTCGTCGTTGACCTGGAAGGTGAAACGTAGGGCATTGTTATACTGTCTGATCGAAGCAACCACATCTAAGTCAACTAGAGTGGTCTCGTTGACACAGATGAAACTATCAGAACCGCCATTATCTATTTCGTTTCATTAAAGGAAATAATGAGTTATTTAATTTCAGTCATTTCCATTATCGAAATATTCAATAGAAACAAGAAAAACATTACAGATATAGGTACAGAGAAGACAAAGTATCGGATTCATGTTTAGGTGAAAATACCAAAAACATAAAATTATTAAGGGAGACCTAAAGGGATGCCTCGTTAGTATGTTGGTCGCAAGCTCGACTGCTGAGTATGAGGTCCTGGGTTCGGTTTCCAGGTCGGGTAAAGTGTTATTGGGTTTTTCCACCAGGAATTTCTCAGTAACAGCCACGGAGATTGGATTTGTGCCCGGTTGATGGTAATAGGCGCGAGATGTTATGTTATCCCTTTACGTGTCACCTAGTATTACCTACTGCAAACGTGCGGTTTTTTATTTGGTTCTCAACTAGAACCTTTTTTCTTTTTTTTTCGGAGGGGAAATCATCAAATGACTCCTCCCGCTCTGGGCGGAGCAGGAGGGAGTGTCAGACTTTTACTGACTAAAACCCATCCATGTTCCTTCCTCGCCCTTTGTGTTCCGGGGCCACGGTATCTCTTTCGAATAGTCCCGCAGCCCCGGCAGGCTTCGGCCCTTGCGGACCCTTTCCCTATTGCTGACTCTCTTTGAGGCGCGCGTGGAACACTCCTGCGCCGTCGACACGGCCTGTCGTCATGAGACGTACGGACGGCGAGCTAGCCCATAGCTCCCCGTCCACAGGCCCGCGCCAAGGTGGCCGGAAGCCACCACGTGGCCCCCGACGCCCGGGGCGTCTCCCGCGGCGGCCGGGACATGAGGATCTCTCCCTCTCAGGTTCCGCCACCTCCTTCGCTAGCATGACTGCTTCGCAGAAGGAGGTGACGGCGTCCCATTCCGTCTCGCTCCGGACCATGGCATGAACCAGGGCCGGAAGCGAGAACTAGAACCTAGACTTTCATTGGACCTACCTGCAATATAACATCACCACGTCTCAGTCGTCCATCACGCGCAGCCACACTGTCGTTGTAGACAGCAGAGATGTAGCTCTGACCGGACTCGGGGTGGCTCTGAACGCTGAACCCCAGCCGGCTGTTCCAGCCTCGGTTCAGTTCCACTGTTACTATCTGGAAATAGAAACAAGTATCAGTTGTAAAAGAGCCTACAAACTTTGATGAACTGCCGATAGGTACGAGGTAGAAATGCTAGTTTTATAGGAAGCTTTGTCATCCACTGTTTTAAGCTTTCACGGTTCATAACTATACTTAAAATATAATTATTATTATAGGTATAGGTTTTTTTTTTTTTTTACGGATTCCTTTATCGATACTGAACTCACCCCTAAGTTATGGCACGCGACTACTTTAACACCCTGTATATTTATTTTCGTTTATTCATTAAACAACATATCTTTAAATTTTTAAATATTCGTAATATAGAAACAATATAAATAAAAACATTTAAAAATACAAATATAATTTCCTATATTTATTTCTGTACAAATTAATGACATATTTATTCCTTACAAAAAATATTTATAAAAACGTTTAAAAATATGAAAAATTGTAGCCCACCGGTATCGGGAACTAGCTACCAGCGGTCAGGGCTCCAGAGAGAGGAACCTCCTAACAATACGAGCCGTGTCGAGGAGTACCGCTTTCTGAATCAAGCCAGCTGCCTAACGAGAGCCTCCTCAGGTATTGATCGAGGCTCTTGGCAATTAAGCCATGGGCTGATACGACTATCGGCACAATGATCGCTGAGTCCACTTTATTATTATACATATATTTTTTTTATTGTATTATTATTTATTAATATCGGGAGCTCACAAATAAACAATAATCACGGAAGATATCCCGTAAGTGACATTTTAAGTATAGCTCTTTGTCATCATCATCTGCTTAGCCAACTATGTTGCGGTTGGCTTCCAGTCTAACCGGATACAGCTGAATACCAGTATTTTACATGGAGCAACTGCCTATCTGACCTTCACTACCCAGTGAAAGTGGGGATGATACCCCTTGGTAAGACAGGTTGTCAGACTTTCAGGCCACAGACTACCTGTAACGACTGTCGAAGATCAAGCTGTCAAGACAGCCGGGAGCTGTTGGGGCTTAACGTGCTTTCCGGGGCACGGAGGAAACTTGGTATGTAGTGGGTGGTCACCCATCTACGGGCCAAACAAGACAAGCGCGGCTTCAATTAATAAAATCTTAGATTTGACGTAGCAATGCTACTACAGCCCTTTCACAGTTATTTTGCCTTGTGGGTGGACTGTAGCTTAATTGTTTTGTTTTTGACAATTCAAAAGTGCCTGTAACTGGTATATTTGAAGTAAATGTTCAGAGTTTGTGTTAGGATAACTAAGCGTATCCTAGAGGATCTTTGTAGAAGGTGTACTGTGCACCATTTATAACCAACAATAGCCTCCATTTCATTGTTCTTTCTTCCCTATACATCATGAAGAGTAGTAGGTTATAAAGGCAAGCTAAGCTTTTAGGCTTGTATAAAAGTACCACCACTAAGTCGGGCCAATATGAAAGTTATAATGGGAGTCCTCAGCAAACCTCTACTTTTATGAAACGTGTTACGCCGGCAATCACCACAAATGCTCCCAATGAATTTCCAGTATATAATATGAGTTTTTTTTTTATTTTGACCGTCTTTGGGTTCTTCGGGTTATCTTACCGTAGGTTCATTGCACGTGTTATCTTTCGGCGGTTCAGGCTTAACGTTTTCTTTTTGGACGGGTTCGGTTTCCTTGGGTTTGGGCTGGGGGTGGGGGGGAGGGTCTGGCTTCACCTTGCGCTCGTTGTCAGGAGACAGCGCCACGCCTTTCCATTTCTTCAAACCGTTACCTGGAATTTAGGCAAATACATGTCATCATTGTTTTGGATTTATTGGAAACCTTTATTTAGAAGATAACAGTATTATTTACACACTATAACTCTATAATAGTAATAAAAATATGCACAACTATCAAAAAGGGTTAGGTACAGGGCCTACAAAAATTCATCCACATCACTGTCAACCGGGAAAGTGCCCAAAAGGCTGGCAGCATTGCCACGTTGGATGGCAATGTTGATTCTTTGGCCAAAAAATAGGCCCGCCCTCTGGTAACGTGAAGAATCGACCAACCGCTTGGCGATTTCCCGAAATACAACGTGGGCACTTCCGAGTGCCATGGCCCTAGTGTTTCAACCCCAAATGACTCAAACACATAACTACCAATTAAATTATTGGACTTGCGCCGTTTGAGGTTTTCAGCACCTGCAGCAGCCACCCCAGCGCAGCCCACTGTGCTAGGAAGATGGGATGGCGCAAAGGTGTTGACGCAAGTTGCGACTCACACCAAAGGCCTGGCATTATGGTCACACCATCCGGTCTCTTCCCATCGACGAGTGCCAAGCCGGTGGGTTTTAAGACAGCTGGCACCCCGGTGGTGCGGTGGCAAGAGCACGACGGATGAGATTATTAATTTATTGGATAGATAATTAATTAACAGCTGGTCGCAAACGAGTCTTTCATTCGGTTTGCTGCCATAGAGACGATGGCACAAAATACAGGGTGTAAAGGTAAACCACCTCATCACGAAGCCGTCAACCAAGCATTCTGTACATCAAACTAAGTATCTCTACGCCTAAATTATTGCTTGGAAACCTTTTTTTTTTTGGGGTGAAAAATCATGTTTTGTGGTAGAACTCAATGTAACGCACTTAAAACATTGTGCTGATGAATGGATTGAATAGTATGGGGGTCGTGGAGGTGTTTAAAGTAAAAATCTTACATTAAAAACTTGTATTTAAAAAAAAAGTTGTCAAAAACTTGGAACTTTGACCCCCAATATCTCCGTAACTAGAAGGTTCCCAGTTATGGTGTAGAACAAAAAAAAGATCGCAATGATGAGGAGAACAAGTGCCTTTCGGCTTCGTTAAGAGGTGTTTTACACCCTATAAAACTAGGGTCTTTGTTACCAACTATCTAGTTATATGTTGTGCAACTGGGGTGCATCGATTTTATCAGCGTTGCGTTTTTCCTCCATTATATTGTATCGAGATATCAGGGCTTTGGAATATTAAAGTTTTCAAAACGTACCATCATCCTTATGTCCTTCTGAACTAGTAGTATGTCCATCACTTGTAGTGGTATGTAACACAGCGCTCTGGTACGCAGGGTTTGCGTGTTTGAACCTGGCCTCATCATCCATCCTCAACATCTCCACTGGCATCGATACTGGCTCGTCAGAGTCAATGGGGAAAACTGGCTCCTGGTACCTCTGACGAGACATGTCCTCCTGGTACACGTTTGGAGCATCTAGTGTATCATTGTCCAAATTGTTTAACTCGTAACCGTGGGGAGGCACTGGAATTGCACAAAGTAATCATATTACTTCTATTTAGTATAAGCAAGAACCCTGTTAACAAATTAACAGGTCTCCAAATTCGTTCACAGAAAGTTTTCTCTGAATTTAGAGATTTCCGGAGAATCCACTTTCATTTGTTAACAGTGTTCTAAGATTTGACATTTATGAGTGCAAATGAAAACAAGAAGAAGATCACGCACAAAAGGCTAGACACAACACTCTTCGGGGTAATGTCAGATGGCCGAAGAACATCTATAAAGTGCTGTACGCTACAATGGTGTGTATTACATAGTCCTGGTATGGTTCAAAATCCGACAGTCAGTTTATACGCTGCTTTGGATCGAAGGTGTGAAGCGATGGGTTATGATAGGACAGTGTGCGGCCGACAGCGTCTCACCTGTCAGGCTCAACTTTTGTTTTCTACAAGTGGGTGGTGCGGTGGGGCTGGCCAGGGACACGGCCCGCCCCCCTCGCCGCGAGTCCTGAACCACTTCTGTATGTTCCGAACCGTGTTCTACTTTGTTGGAACTTGGAACATCTGCGTGGAAAACCTACATCGCTTAGTGTGTGGCGTGTATATTGTATGTGATAAAGTGTTAAATGTGGCTAGCAAAGTTTCAGCTCACTAGTTTTGTGCAGGCTTTATTTAATTAAGCTAGCCGGGATCCACCTGTGTGATAAATATACATCCATCGCGTGTTTGCAATGGTAATGCGGATTAGTTGATGAACACAGAGCCGGAGATAATTGCGTTCATTTGTGCTTTGAATATATCATGGGCCTGTACCACGTAATATGATTCCTCCGTGTACACACTTCAGGCAATCAATAGAAATTAAATCAACGGATTTGGTTATATTAAGCGTACATTAGTGAAATTTGCATGATTCATAGTATACTGTAAATATAGCAGCTTGAATTAAGTTAACTTGTTGTGGATTTAATCTAAAACATATGGAAACTTATAAAGTTGAGTCTTGAATTAGTAATGGTGGTATCCTTAAATAGATAGGTCCTAAAATAGACCTTTAGGTTTGATTAAGAAAAATCATTCAAGCTTTGCAAATTGAAGCATTATGGTAGTTAAGTGTCAACGCTTGAACATATCGAGTGAAAGGTTGGGTTCACCTTTAATCCATTTACATCACTTTCGATCAGTTAATCACTTAACAAGTTTAACCTTTCAGTTTGGGGCCACGAGCATCAGAGCGGGTGACAATCCGAAACAAATGGAATTTGGTCTCACGCTGAAACTATTTCAGCTAAAAGTATTTTTGTGTTGCGATACGCATTTCAAATGGCACTGTTTTTAAGTAGCTTACTGATTCGAAAGTGAAGGTTATGCTGAGTTCACGAATTATGAGGTTTTATCGAAGCTGAATCAAAATCTTTCAAAAGGCTTCGGTTAGTACTTCCTCAATATCACTTATTTTAAACAAGACCATTGCATTTACTTCTAATGAAATCAAAAGTTGAACGTTTCGCTAGCTAATTTCCTAGTTTTCTTATAGACGACATCCGATCGTTATTATACATACCATTGGGTTGTTCATAGTGGTTGTTTTCCTTGGTGAGCTTGCGGTACTTGCGGGGGGAGAGGCAGGGGGAGCGGGAACCGTCTGCCGCGTCAGGGGTGAGGCGCCGAGCAGCTAGGTCGCATAGCATTGACACTGCTTCAGGCCTGCTCGTAGAAGTTTACGTTTTATTGTTTAGATACCTTTATTGATTTCATTTTCATGACGAAACAGTTTTAAATGAAATTTTCAGTATATTGGTTTTAATTGTTTTCACACATATTTTACTTAGTTATAACTTTGGTACAAGTTCATGGATCTCATTTTGAACGGTAAAGTTCTACTTTGAACAGTTCTGAAAGGTTGACTTACCTGAAAACCTTTTAACTAGTCAAAGAAAACAGTCAATCTTCTTCATTAGCATGGACTGAAAAAGGCGTCCATTTTTACTAAATGAGATGATTATATTGATAAAAGATCCAACCAACCTCAGTGGAGGTTTAGGCCTATTCATTGGCGCATCGGAATCCGTGGGTTCTTCCCTCGGCGACATCGGTGACAACGGCGTGGCAGCATGGTCCCGGTACAGGCGCAGGCGCACCTCGCTCCCGCACGCGCGGAGGAACGCCACCGCTTCCGCGTGAGACATGTTAGACATCGCTGTGTCGTTCACCTGTACACACGGGGTTAATGACCGACAGATGATAAAATAATGTGGAATGTGAATAATGCTTTTAGTATGTGGAGCATTTCGTATCGGGGGGTTTTTACTGAGATCTTAAGATGTATATATATTATGATGTGTGTTTGTCTTGTAATTAGCTAATGTACGAGACGTCAAATTATACTTCAAGCCCCGTTAAACCCAACCTGAGATTACCTAAACTCGCAAATAATCATATTTTTTGTGGGTTTAGAGGCCCATAAGTTAGTATCTAATTGTATACAAGTTCTCATCTAGCTCCATTGTAAATTGAACCTAAAACCGAACATCACGCACTCGTCTAATTGCACAACACAGTCGCTTTCATTTTGACAGTTAATCAATATTCATCGTATAGCGTTAATCTAGTTATCGTTGGGATGGATTTGAAAAACATCCGCATCCAGTGCAATAAATAAAAATAGTTATTGCCAAAATGAAAGCGGAATTGGGAGAATGTTTTACTACTTTCAGAAAAAAAAACAAGATTTTGTTTGTGACAGGATTAGATAATTGCACGTCATTGAATATGTATAAACTCGTTAAAATTCTTAACTAAATGAAACCAGTTACGGGGTGAAACTAGCATTTAAGAGCGCACCGAGGAAACGATACGTAATTCCAAAATAATTGCATTCGCTTGATCCCTTGCTGCATCGTTATTACTTGTCCTTTAGTTATGCAATTAATATGTAAGATACTTAAGGATTCAATTTATACATCGTGCACTTTAGTAACACGATTACTTTTAGAAAAAACAAAATATAAACGCTAAGTACGGCGTAAATGCTTCACGGAAGATCATCAGATTTTGAATAATAACAACACATACATTTTACATTTTCGAAATGTGTATTTGTTTGAATAATATGACGGAAATACCAGCAGGCCTAGCTAAGTTACAAACGATTCCTATCGATTCTCTTTCTACAATCGTAAACGTTAAGTCACGTGGTCAAAACAAACGAATAGAAACTTCGTAGACAAGTTTACATCGATCAAGATGATAGAATGAAATGTATTCGTTTCTACAATCGTGATCGCTACATCTCATATAAATCGTAGCCAAATTACAGTTTTGACTGAACTTAAAAGTTTTTATTCGTTTGTTTTGACCACGTGACTTAACGTTGAAATGATGTGATGCCCATACATTTGGTTAGTTTTCTATGCGTTAACGATTGTAGATTGTCAACTTGGCTAAGACTACAGAGCTGCCACGCTTCCCCCCTATCCGCTTTAGTCCTGCTTCGTCATGCTTAGGAATACCTAAAATTTATTAGCGCCAGAAGCTCGGTGCGCTCTTAATAATCTTGGGCAATTTTTCTGTCGCTCAAATTTTTTTCTAAGTAAAAGATTAATATTGTGCACTTCTTCATCATGTTTCTGCCCTTGTTCCTTTTTATTTGGGGTCGGCAACACTTTCGTTTCTTCCATTCTCCTCTGTCAACCGTCACGCTATCATTTACTCCTTTTTCTTTCATATCATTCCCCAAACAAACACAATCTTTCCATCGTTTTCTTGGTATAGTAATACCTAGGCCTAATTAGTTGCTAATTGAAACTTAATTCTCATTTACCTACAGATAACACAAACCGTAATTTTGATTGAACGGGATCTTATCATGTTACGTGTGTTTTGCAAATCATTAGACCACAAACAATGCGAATTAGGCATTTCTATGAAATTCTGAAGAACATCACCGAATTATAAAATTTCCACCACCCATTTTTTTTTTGCCGTTCAAAACATACCAACCATGAAGCGCATGATATTGTGTAAGACCGTTCGACTATTACTAGGACAACAATATTGATTCAAGTGTGTCTTCGGAGAACATACATGTACTATAGAACATGTATGTGCTCCGAAGACATCACTTTTCAGTCTTATTACTTAAAGCATAAGGGTCAAAAGTGGCAGACCATCAGTGAACTTGATAGTACGTTTAGTCTACTTACTGATCGTTTAATTTTAATGAGTCCTAAGTCAAGAATAACATAGTATTGTATGTAGGTGGGTATTTAGGTAAGTACTTTTTTCTTTATTACAAGTTCTTTGTCATAACATTTAAGTATCAACACCAGTGTCTATTAGTTCATGCCTCATTTCTTTCTCAATTCCGTTTGAAATTAACTGACTCATTTGGTTCAGAAGCCTACAGCCATTTGTTTCAGACATGGCATCATTAATTTTGCTATTGGTTTGTATTCCACTGTTCAATGGCGAGTATTTAAACTCGGTCAATAATTTCTTATGTCGTTTTGGTACTTTATTTCTTACTATGTTGTTGCAAATCTACTCGTACTTAAGGGATCTTCTTTATATTCCCAGATAATTATCATATACCTATGTGTTAATGTAAGAACTGCTTCACACTCCTGCTGCTGCTGTCACTAACTGAAATCTGTAGTCCCTAGTAGAATCCTTCTATTGTCACACATGGCTAAACAGATGTAGAAGAAAGGCATATCCCTTTCATCAACATCTGTTTAGTCATGTTAGTATGTGACAAACAACTTCAATACTTTGATGATATTAGAATGATTCTACTAGGAACCTATTTCAATATTCTAGCCGCGTAGCATGACCACCGTAGACACGAAAGAGAATCGACAAATCTTTTGTCGATTCTCTTTCGTGTCTATAGAATCGTGGGCTGGAGGTTACAGTGAGTCTACTTACAGCAACAATCCTGTCACCAGGCTGTATTCTGCCATCACTCAGGGCTGGTTCCCTCACCAGGGCCCTGACGTAATGCCCCAATGCGCTGTGGTCCTCCTTCCGCAGCGTGAAGCCGAGGGAACCGTTCACCTTGGTCATCACGATGTCGAACTCCTGGAAAATAAATAATGGGGGTCACGGGTCGAAGTTGAGTTAGGCAAAGAGATAGACAACTTATTTTATCATCATTTGTTTTGACGTTGTAATTATTTTGTGGTACCAAATACACTCGAGAGCAATGAATCCGGGTCACTTACAGAATCCTAAAAATCTCGGAAACTAAAAATGCTAGGTTAATGCAATAAATTATATTTAATAGACAATGTAATACTCCTTAAATGAAGGTATTAAAACTTCTTAGTTATTGTATAGTTATATCATAAAAAAATCAAATTTGAAAAAGGGCCACTTTCGAAGATGGAACTACGAAATTACAGCATTTGGTTTTGCTTTTGTTTGTAATCTGTCATTTATGTGGGTACATAAACCATGTTGATAGTGCTCTATATTCATTATTCAAGCTGAAATTATGTCGCTTACGCCTGAAGAATGCACCAGAATACTTACAATGCTGAAAAACCGGCCGGAGTCAGCGCAATACAGCCAGGACTGTCGGTGTGTCGCTGTCAACAGTACAAAGAGTTCTCCGACGTTACGAAGAAACTGGTTCTAACCTACGCAGACCAGGAACGGGCAGAACCAGGTGTACCACAGCACGAGAAGACCGATACTTGGTGAACACCATGCTTCGAAATCGCTTTCTCACAGGAACTTAACTCACAAATCAGTTTCGACGCCTCGGAGGAAGTAACCCAAGTGCATGGACAGTAAGACGTCGGCTTGCTGAATCTAACTTAAAACCCCTTAGACCTGCAAACGGCCCTAAACTGGAGCGTGGGCATCGTATTTCAAGACTAAGATATGCCCAGAGCCACGTAAATTGGAGTATTGAAGATTGGTCAAAAATTATGTTCTCCGACGAATCAAAATTTATGCTCTACAAGCACGATGGAAGACACAGAGTGTATCGAAGACCAGGGGAAAGATTCAAGCAAGCATGCATCGATGAAAAAGTAGCCTACGGTGGTGGGTCTGTACTTGTGTGGGCCGGAATTTCTTCTGAAAGTCGCACAGAGCTGGTGATCATAGAAAACGGCTCTTTATCTAGCGTAAGATATGTGGAAGAAATCCTCAATGATCACGTTGGTCCATTTATGGTCAATTTAGGTGAGGATGCTATATTTATGCATGACAATGCCCGACCTCATACAGGTAGGATTGTGAATGACTACCTTCAAGAGATGAACATTACTCGTATGGAGTGGCCAGCGCGCAGCCCGGATATCAACCCGATCGAGCATGCTTGGGACGAGCTAGGCAGATGCGTAAAACAACGAAACCCTCCCCCAATCACGCTTCGTGAGCTTAAAATTGCTCTCACAGAGGAATGGGAGAATATTCCCCAAAATCGTATAAGGAACTTGGTGTACAGCATGCCAAACCGCGTAAACGCAGTAATGGAAGCACGAGGAGGCAATACGAAGTATTAAAATTCAAGAAAATCGTAATAAAGTTCAAAAATTTCATGTTTCCTATTTTTGTTTTAAGGAGAGATCAGCAGTTTTTTTCTTTATGTAATTTTGTGTTAATAAAATGTATGGTGACTCATATTTTTTTTACTTTCATTTAAGGAGTATTACATTGTCTATTAAATACAATTTATTGCATTAACCTACCATTTTTAGTTTCCGAGGTTTTTAACATTCTTTAAGTGACCCGGATTCATTGCTCTCGAGTGTATTTCTTTGTCAGTTCTTGTTTTACGTAATCTGTTTTGTCTTAAGTATACTAATGTATTCTTTGTGGTAAACTAAAACAGATTTAGAACATAAACCGCGAGGTCATTGAGTACATTCTTGTAAAATGGATAAAATAGAAGGGCAGTGTACTAATCCGACTTAGATCCGTATTATTTTACAAAAGTGTTACTATGTCTCCTTATAAAATGTACCTAAACAAGAACTAGATATTTTAGTCAGACTAAACCATTGCCAAAATTGCATTTCTCGCCGAGCTATGTCCGGAAATATATCAAGCGGAACTAGAATGGCATCTAGGTATAATCGTCTGTCAGTCAACGTGCCAAACGCTTGGCACTCGATGCATGCGACTTGCGTCAGTGGTCCATGCGAAACGTGACAAGGGGCCCTAAACAAACTATCATTGTTCTCATGGTATTTCGATACTGAATTTATTTAGAAGAGATATTTACGATGTTTTCCTCCTAACAGCTGCCAGTCAATCTTAGTTTAGATAGGGATAGCGGTCGATTTTGGCTTTTTCCTGTTCAAAAGTTTTTAGGTAGGGATGCAAAGATATTTCATGTTAGACATGGTTCGTCGTTGTTTCAATTTGCCCCGGTATTCGTCATGCTATTTGAAATATACACTTCTGTCTTAAGCTTATATTAAACAAAGTAAATGGCCATAGTCCTCTTAATGATGATGATGATGTTTATTTTTGCAAGTAGGTTTTTACAAACACTTTTACACGTCATTTTTTAAAAACTAGTTGCGCCGGTGTTTGTTACCTGACTACTCTGAGAAGAAACAGCCGAAACAAACTCAGAGGTCATAGTCTCTTTTGAAGTCCAGACATAATTTTGCTCAATTCACATGAGGACTATGCAGATTAGTGTCTGAGATGGTCTTTTGAGGAAAGAACCACACAGATTTGAGAGGACCTGTCCAGTCAGTGCAAGCATTTGTGTAGCTCGACTTATAACTCAAGAAGCTCAACGAAACGACGAACAATACCAAAGAAAGGACATTTGGGTAGATCGCTTATAGTACTCAAACTGCCAGACAGTCGTGGGGATAAAAAAAAAATATGTGGCCCACATTGTCCTCACATTCACAATCATTAAATAAAATTAATAACAATTTACAAAATGAATGTCAATAAAAAAAACATCATAGTACTCTTCATCATATCTTAGGCATTTAGCTATCTTAGTTCTTAGCACACCCTGCATACAGGCTTACAGCAGCTTCAGTCACTCTACATTAAATCTCCATAATACAACATTATTTAAAACGAAACTCACCACTGATCCGTCATCCTGTAGGCGTGAACAAAGAGCTTTATTAATAACTCGCACAGATTATATTACAGACTCGCACACCGGTGAAATTATACCTCATTAAATATAACGCCTTTTAACAAATGACTCGCCTTACAAAATGGGGCTCTCACGATTATAAGGTTCGGATATTTGAATCTAAAATTACTGTAGTAAGTTTAAAAGTGAATTATAAATGACCAAATCCATCTTATAAAGCAGCTGTGATCACTTTAAGAAAAATATTAACTTTTTTGTTAATGGATAAAGAACAAGAAAACTCGACAAGATGAAAATTAAAACACAAATCATAAATGCAATTAAAAAGCTAACTCCGTGACTATAGATCATTGTGGAGAAAACCGGAGTTAAACGAAACAAATTAATGTGTAATTTAGTTCGTATACTTAAAAGAGTAAAAACTAAGCACCTATACTGTTTTCTTTCACTTTAGTCTGTAACTTAGCTCTACTTGCAGTAATTATAATCCTTTAAAAAACTACCGATCTTTGTGTTCTTATAGCGTGCTCGTTTTTACTTTGATATCCAACGAAACGAATTACTGTCAGATACAGTAAATTACAGTCTCAGCGAGGAGTCCGGAAATAAATTGTTTTATCGGTAGAAAATGAACGAGCAAAAGTGCTTATAATTTTTCTATTTCACCGATAAGTCCGGTTCCACCTGAGTAAATATTAGTTTTGTTGTAGCGCATAATCCGATACAATTTCAATGGGATATTGCTGCTTTATACCAACGTTAGCAAGGGAAGGGGTTCTCACAGCTGTGTTTAATTCGCCTCTGGCGAAAGAGTTTTTGAGAGTGTTTGGCTATATTGTAAACAAACTACTTGACTCCCGAACTAGATTCGGCCAAAACAATAAAATAAATTACTGGTTGAAATTTTCCCAAAAGTCAGAAGTAATCTCACCCCGTACTGCACGTCGTAGACGGGCAGCGGCCGGCCGAGGTCCGGCAGACGCAGGTCACGCCGGTCGGGCTCCGGGCTGGCCTCGCGCCGCCCGCGCCCCTCCGACGACGACGTCGTCGCACTGCTCGTCGTCGCAGACAGTCTGCACACAAATGCCAAAGGTCATTACGTTTCAACACTATCTACATCAACCAGATTGTATTCAAATGCCACAGTCCCGCTGATCAAATTCTAGCGATACACCACACGTTCCAAGCGGGTTTGTCTGTTAACGTCCGATTTTGCGATACAATGAGATGGGAACTCGGATAGCATGATGTGGTTTCTGACGTTCGTGTCTCCTCGCCTATACACTTTGTATCTAATCTCCAGGTACGTGTACCAAGGTTTGTTTGTCTGTCCTTAATGACACGAGGTATTGTATGATAACATTCATGCTACACAGAAATCTGTGTGCCTCACTCGGCCGGTAGTCTTGGTACGCTGTTTGGTTTATTTATCATGCACGACATGAGTGACCTTAGAGCGTGGGATGATCGAGGGGACAAATTACGCGAGCGTGACGTGTTATGGTTGCTCAGTGTAATGAGTGTTTACCTGGCATGCATAGGGTGACAGTTGAGGGGGTCTAGCGGCGGGAGGTGGGGCGGGTGGGGGGTGCGCGCCGGCGGCGTCGGCGGCTCCGGCGGCGTGACGCTGTCCAGCACGTCGGCGGGCGGCCGGCACACGCGCAGCTCCACCCGCGCCGCCGCCGTGCGGAGCACTTCGAGGGCTTCCTACCACCAAACAGACGGATTAATATTCCCCGGATTACCGGTCAATAGCTCTTTGACACCCCATTCCAGACAAGCTTCACCTGTCCAAACTCCTAACTCCTAAATTCAACATCTAACCTTTCTCACCTCAATTTCATTTGTTGTTTGGCTTAATTGTTGCTGCTCCACTTCGAATTATTCAACGTATTGTGTCGGATTCGCAAAGTGATAAAAGCGAAAGCTTTTAAATGTTTCAATCTGATGAATGTTTAATATTGTTAACAAAACTTTCTTCAGCTTCAATTTAAAATTATAACGCTTTAGACAAATACTTTGGATGTATTTAAGATATTTGCAAAACGTTGAATTCCAAATTCGTGTCTTGCCGTAACAAAATTGTCTAAGTATCATGAAGATTCCGAAACTTTGAAAGACAACCATACCGGAAGAAATTCTACAAAATGTACCGATAAATTTTTGTATCCAAAATATTTGTTAACAACGGTTTTCATGCTTAGATGTAACGGTAGATAATATTAAAAAGTTGAGGCATGTTATGAAATTAGGATTCATTGTACTCTAGGTATTTACAGTTACATAGTGTACACGAATAAAACAAATTAGCGATTAGAGTCGGAGAATTTATGTGTTACATAACTGTTTCCGCCAGGCATTATATAATATAAAATGCGTTGCTTTTGTTGTTTGTTGCCGTCTGGAAGATGTGAATGCTTTTAATACCTTTATCTGTAAACAGATCACTTAGTTAAATTAATGTTCAGGTCAGGTTTCATTCTGTGGTTTTGTTATGCTCAATGAGCCTTAGCGAGTAAGAAAGTAACCGCAAGTTGCGAAGCAATACCGACCAGAGTTCGTCGGTAACTGCGCGCACCCCGCTGTGACCGATAAAGGGAACTCGGAGGGAATTAATAGAATTTCCTAAACGAAACTGAGTTAATGGCCCATTTATTTATTGTGAGCATTGAATTCGGTTTGCTCACGGAATCGCTTTAATACGCGCGTGATTTAGCAACACTGTAATTTTCTGGGATTATTCCTATTTCGCTCAAAACGACAAATGCTGAACAAATGAGATTATTTTTCATCGCGTAGTGTAGCAGCAGTCTAATATAATTTGGTATAACTTTGTGGCAGACATTTTACAGTTTATTACATTTGAACCCGAGGCCTCGGCGCGGAAAGCGTTGGAGTTTTCATAAAAGTTTTTACGTTTATAACCCAGCCTCCGAGCCCGGCTCCAGGGCGCGAGGCGCGAGGGAAGTGCTGCGACAACAAATGGCATTTTTAACATGACTTACTGTTTATTTTTGTAAACACGAGACCGTGTTTTATGTTTGTACCTTCATAACGGCTATGCAAGCAGAGCTTTGTAAAGGGCAGAGAAGCACACTTAAATTTCATAGGCTCTGTTGTAATGAATATAAAATGTTGTCCGTGCACTCGCAAATAACGTCGGTAAAGGTAGCAGTGCTAAAGATAAGAAAAAATGCGCAATATGCTAACATTATTTCGGGAAATTTATAGGTGCTCGGACTTTACCTACCAAAGATAAATATTTTTGGACAAACTTTTGGGCTCGAATGCAGTTGAACAACGAGGGCGCTTAAACTCATTAAACTTTTTGTTAGTCTTTGTAAGTTGAAGGTTCTTTTGTTGTACTTACGTAGGTGCTAAGTCCGGCGAGTGGTACTCCGTTGGCGGAGAGGAGCAGGTCCTTGGGGGCGAGGCGGCCGGTCCTCCAGGCAGGTTGGGGGGGGTACAGTCTTCGGATCCTCACCAGGCCACCACCGCCGCACACTGACATGCCCAGACCGCGGCCATCTTTTTCTACTACAACTGTGAAGGAGTTTTCTGTTGGACAAGGAAAGTTAATTTCAGAGAACGATTTTTTGTAAGCTTTGTCAATGTGACACGATTTGAAATTCAGAAGTTTAGAGATTCTACAACACAGGACTTAATAGAAAGGTATCTTGACTTGGAATATGCGTATCTATAAACTTACCTAGCCTAGCTAAGTAGCCTGAGGGACACATTGTTCTAAGTAAAGCTAGCTTATGAGTACATAGTAATACATAAGCTTTGACGGACGGAAAACGTTATTCGTTTGAAATTGTTTTTGGGTTTTTCCACCAGGAATTTCTCAGCAGCAGCCACAGAGTCTGGATTTGTGCCCGGCTGATGTCAATAGGCTCGCCCTCTATTACATGGGACTTAAACATAACTGGCGAAAAGCGGGTGCATCATTAGGTACACCCACTTTTTTTTTTTTTTTTTTTTTCGGATGGGAAATCATCAAATGAGTTTTCCCGCTCTAGGCGGAGCAGGAGGGAGTGTCAGACTTTTACTGACTAAAACCCATCCATGTTCCTTCATCGCCCTTATTGTTCCGGGGCCACGGTATCTCTTTCGAATAATCCCGCAGCCCCGGCAGGCTTCGGCCCTTGCGGACCCCTTCATAGTTGCTGACTCTCTAGGTACACCCCTGCCTAACTCTTTGAGGGTTACAGGCGGGATGTTATGATGTTATACGGAAAACGACAGTTCAATTCATTTTATCGTAAATTTATTGATGCTATCACTATTCATGAATGAAAGTGTTGGGTGGTCAAAGATTCTGTTTATGTAGGGTACGGAATGTCGAGACGTGCTCGCCATGCGATCATTGGCACTAAACTCAAGATCCGAATTCCGTTACGAGCCCGTTTTACAGCTTATTTACACTTAGGAGCCGACGCTGCATCCAAGATATGAGCGAATAGTGTTATATGCTTGTAGTAAGAGGATTAAGATAATCTAAGCTTTACAGCTTAAAAAATAATTAAGACAGGAAGTGGTATACTTTACCACATTAATGGTCGTTACTTCAGTTAAAACGATTAATAAGTTTTTAAGCATCTAATCATTAAGAGAGACATCCGAATTAAATCTAATACTAGAAAGACTTATTTAAACTAATATTCTACAGAGGTAAAACATTAATTGTAAGTTTGTCTGTAGGAGTGATTCTCCGGAACTATAGATCCAATTCCAAAAGCTACATTATTCGTGGGTGCCATAGGCTATAAACTATATTTTTATCGTGCAAATTGGCCGAGCTACAACAATTTTAGCGGACGAAGTCGCAGGCGAAGTGCTAGTCTGAAATAAAACAGTAGGTAGCGGCCTAATAGAATCCAGTCAATTAATTGAAAAAAGAAACATCGTTTATTTAGTACAAGGTTTGTACTTACTTACCTACAGGGATTTATATAAAATTAATATTTGTTTTGGGTTGAATAAGTGCCCATATTGTAAAGACCGCTTTAGGCGGACCCAAAAGAGCCCAGGTGTTTTCATTATACACAGAGCAAACGAAAGTAAGTACGGCTTGTTTGGGCACAAACATTGTTTATTCAGTACTTTTCGACGTGTGTAAGTCCAGATTAAGCCTATATTTGGGGCATAAATTATCTATAACCACCTAAAATATACTCCTCCCCAATAATTGATATAGAAAACTCAATATTGCAAATGAAAGGTAGACAAGTGCCGATCCGTGGTCAATTTAAGTCCCTTTTAGGTTCAAAATGGACGTTGGAGGGTGTCCGACATGAATTATGCATTAAGGGAGTCCATAGCAACAATTCGGACTCGGAATGATTTCATTTATTCTGTTTTATGATCTGCTACTGATGCTGTTCCATTTGAGAGCTTTTGGAAAGAGAACACTTATTGGAATTAAATATTTTTGCGAAACTATGGAAACAGCAAAGTGTTTTTAGTATTGGTGTATCTTTCACCAGGTTAGTGTAAGCACGAACCTAGTGAAAGAAACGTCTGTGAAAGAAACACCACAGAGAAATTTCTCGACGGTATGTAAAGCCAAGTTTGAAGCTCATGGGAGCTATTGTCAAATATCTCTCAGGCATGCTGGCTTTCCACGATGTTTTCCTTCACCGAAGCAAGTGATAATTATACAACATGCACATGAATTCGAAAAATCTGAGGTGCGTGTTTTGGGTTCGTACTTGAGACCTCTGACTTGGCAGTCCAAGTGCAAGGGTCTCACCACTAGGCTAACACTGCCTTAGTTTTGGAAAAAATCTTCTTTCCCTTAAAAGGAAAAGATTAAATGATGTTATTGTGATATTTGGTTAAAAAAATCCTTCTCGAATCGTAAAGATCAATAAACAACCAACAAGGCAAAAGTATTCAGTAGATTTGTCTTTCAAATACAAAATCAAAGGTTTCACATAAATAGAATAGTTTGTCCGTTCGAAGCTCGTTCAGAGTGAGCATTTAACACCTTGGTGTCCCATTCCACGTGATTTGTTTAACATTCCAATATTGTTAATGTGCTGACATTTAATATGTGTAAGTTTAAGTGCCATAGATTTAATTCACTAATGTTATGGTAGTGCTTGCTATATAGAGTAGTGCGTTCTGAGTTTCTATTTGTTGGCTACTCTTGTATTGGTTTGTAGATGAATTTGTCTTTGGTTTATTGCTAGTCATTCATTAATACATAATTTGCCACTGTCGGTATCTTCAACAACACATACATTCATATAGTTCATAAGATTGTTGAATTTGTTGGCTCAAATAATCACTTCAGTTGACGGCTGCTCAACCTGTAACTACTAACTTCATTACTGAACCAGTACCTGCCCTTTAATTCAGAAATTACTTTGAAAATTGTTGAAATACCAACTCTCCAAGGAAATCTTCAATAGACCAAAATTTGCAGGGGTCGACTACTACGTGGATCATTTAGTCGATCTATTCCCAGTAGCTTACTAAAATTTCTAGAGCTTCATTATGTTCTACAAGTTTGCCGAAAATGCGTCACCCCTGATCTACTAGACACTGATGCCTTGTAGGACAAAACCACGATGACGTCAATTACGACTGACACGGTAATCGAAATCAATAATGTTGCATTCCTGTCCCTAGAGCCGGTCTTACTACCGAGTTACGAGAAACGAGATACCTAGTATAGCTAACCAATCAAGATTGAGACAGAAATTCAGTAATCAGTGACCCAAATAATGTCTTCAGTTTATTTTGGTCTATTTTCAATCTTAAAAACGCCATTTTATGTTTTGTACGACACAACTGCCATCCACAGCGTCCCACTGATTTCAGAACCCAATTACTGGAAAATACCGATACTTATTGTTAGACTTTCAAGCGTCTTTTTGAAATGTCTGTTAAAGATGTCACAACTTGTTCCAGCAGTTTAACGTGTTCTACGCAGCACCTATACAGTACAAGTCCCGATTAGGGTTACTACCTTGATATTTGAAAATTCCTGACAGAAAACCGAACCGTACCAAAAAACGTCCGGACATTTTACATTTTAATCTTTGTTTTATCGGTGATTAACTATAATTTTTCGGGATGTCATCCCGCAATCATGGCACTTGTAACAGCGTCGAAATAACGGGAGCTCAAAATAATTAATAATCGCGGCAGAAGTTATCCCGAAGTGACGGTTAGTATAAGTTTCGTTTTAAACCGTCAAAGCAGTTTGTTGGCACATGTAGCTTACGCATATACAATTTTATATTTTGAAGATAATATATATTAAGATTTTTTTATAATTTCTCGGATAAATGACAAGGTCCAGACGGATCGCCAAAAAGCGGAGTATTTCTGGTGTTTGTTTTTTTTGGCAAATTTGACAGGACACCTGGATGGGTGGTAACCCTAGTCCCGATGTGTATTTCACGTCTATCCAAACCTATAGTAGTCCGATCTAATAAGAAGGTAGCTATTTAACGACGACCCTTACCAACAATATAAACACAGTGAACCCACCAAAACCCCTATCCTATAGTTTCTTATACAAAGTGGACCGTCCCGAAATAGCTCCGGTATCAGTTTGAAAGGACAACAGCTGAGTGCACTAGTTGTCCATAGTTCCGATATTGGCAAAGTTGTTCGGTCACGAACTTGTCCGATGGCCTGTATTTAACGATACTAGTAATGGGCTCAAGTAATGGTATTGTTCTACTATTGCTTGGCCAAGTCAAAATAGAAGTTCTGTAACACACTAGCTGAGAGACTGGATAACTTAAAAAAAAACTTGCTCTTAACTTGAGGCTTTTTATCTGAAATCGCCGTTAGATTTAAAAAAAAAGTATTGAAATGTGGATGTGGGGCAGACTAGACTTACACATTAACTACTCATTTAAAGTAAAAGAAAGAAAGAAAAATATTTATTTGACGTCAGTTATTAAAGCACACATTTTAAAACAAAAGATGCAAAATATGAAGGAAAACATAGTATGTGCTGTGTGCTTCACGGCTGCGCCAAAAAGGTCCATTTCAGCATTCATGCCAGACAGGTGATGGTGACGCTGTCTGACGCTGGTCTACCAATGAACCTTGAAGTAGGTAAGTGACGGAAAAACAGTTTCAAACATAATGTATAAATAAATGGTTACAAATAAATAGATAGCGAGTAATTAAAAATACATCTGTAATTAATTGTAATTTACAGGTTATTAGTATTCAAATCAAATCGCTGCGTTTCTTATGGTCAGAAATAAAGAGTGTAAAACACCTCTTAACGAAGCCGAAAGGCACTTGTTCTCCCCGTCATTGAGATCAATTTTTTGTTCATATCATACCTGGGAACCTTCTAGTTACAGAGATATTGGGGGTCAAAGTTCCAACTTTTTGACAAGTTTTTTTTTAATACTAGTTTTTAATGTTAGATTTTTACTTTAAACACCTCCACGACCCCCGTACTATTCAATCCATCCATCAGCACAATGTTTTGAGTGCGTTACATTGACTTCTACCACAAAACATGATTTTTCACCCCAAAAAAAAGTCGTTTCCCAGCAACAATTTTTGCGTAAAGTTACTTAGTTTGATGTACAGAATGCTTGGTTGACGGCTTCGTGATGAGTCTGTTTACACCCTGTATATCATCACTCTCCTGCCCTTATCCGAATTTATTTGAGGTCGGCGCAGCGTACATTCTTCTTCCATACTTCTATATTACTCGTCATCTCATTAATCATAAAAAAAAAAACTTTATTTATACACAAAACCATCAACATTGCTTAAAGACTAGGTCACATGAATTTCAGTGAATTAAAGGTCATACAGAAAAAGTAACCCTGACTCCCAAACTAGGAGATCCTGTGACTTAGGAGTCATTAGACACCTTTTTTTCAGAAATAAACCCTTCCACTTTACACATAAATCTAGAAATACTGTATAGTAAGAAGTCACAATGTAGGAACAGCTTATAGCAAAACTAAGTCTGACACTTTCCTAGGATAGAACTTGCGTGTTCAAGCGAAGTGGATATGACATTGTAAGCCACTTTGCTTGAGCTATACAAGGGAGATTTAATCCAAGAACGGATTGAACGGTAGCCTCAAGTTGTATTAAATTGCTTTAGTTTACTCGATCTTCAGTATGGTTTTGATAGATTGGTCAAATAAATCTTAAGATACATAGTGGTCTTAGGTGTATGTTAGGTATGTAACATAACAGCGATGTAAAACTGTTTTCTTACATCATTCCAAGTTATTCATAATGTGTATGAAAGACTCTTTAACGAAGCCGAAAGGCACTTGTTCTCCCTGTCATTGTGATCATTTTTCACTTTTTTCATTTTTCATTTTTCACCTGGGGCCCAAGTCTGCTATTTTTATATATGAATCATTCCAACACGATCCCATTTTTATCCTATTGTCATTTTGCTAAAAGTTCGTAATCTGCTAAATTCATAATGGTCGATCATTGGTCGGTCACTGGTCTCTTAATAGAATTGATTTATAATGACATTGTCGTATTGCCATTATTATAAAATCCGCCAGATTACGTTTATATATATTTTTACATATTATTTATTAGTGTTTTATGCAATCTGAAGTAGTAAGAAGTTCGTAAATAGCACCAGTCATTCATTTGTCATTATGTACGAGATTACCATTCTATGCCATTTCTTTCAATGGAGTGTCAGTGGTTGACCATTGGAAAGTCATAATGACATATGAAATCATAGTAGATTACCAAACTTGTCAAAATCAACAGTTATGAAATCAATGACTATTCTGACCGTAGACTTAGTATATGTATACTATCAGAACTTTAAACTGAATTATCTTCTAATATACATATAAGAAGTACAGCTTTGCAAATTGTAGATTTCCCAATACCTTGACTGATTTTATTATTTTCGCGAATAAACTTTTCAATCTTTAGACAAAGTTGAGACAAATTATACAAAACAATTAGTTTATGTATTTGTTAAAAGTTCATTAACCTTTTCCTGACAAAATGGTTCAGATATTAGACGGTAAACGTAACCTAACATTTATTTTTATAGTTAACATTCAAGATAAAATATCGATAAATTTGAGTCAATGCCTAGCGTACATGTAAAAATAGACTGATGAAAAATCTATCCACCAAAATCATGTAAATTATCAACAAATGGACTTTAGCTATACAAAATATGAAAGTTAACACAAGCATTGGTATTATTTTACATTTTGTACAGGTTAAAAGACAAATTTTAACCAAAAATGAACGCGTCACAGATGACAGTGATGATAGTGATGATTTCCTGAATATTTGCCTGTGAAATGGGCAATTTTCAGGATTATTTCTATGATTAACACCACATTCACTCACAGAACAAGTAACCATTGTTGAATACAATTGTATTTACTGAAAATAAACCACGGTGTACGCTAAAAATCCAAAATACTGAGGATTTGATTCCCCGCGTGCCGACTTGTGCCGATCTGTCATTCAAAACCGGTCACAGTGAAATTGGAATCACTATCTTTTTCTATCTTGCTATATTTCCGTAAGGGATTTTCTTCTCCCTCGCACGCTTTGTTGGTCTATATTTACTAAGTCTATGATTCTGACACTAATTGTAATAGCAGACTTGAGGCCCTGGGAACCTTCTTGTTACGGAGATATTGGCGGTCTAAGTTCAAACTTTTTCACGAGTTCTTTTTAAAAACAAGTTTTTAATGTTACTACTTTACTTTTAAAGCTTCCATGATCCCTGTATTATTCAATGTGTTAATATCAACACAATGTTTTGAGTGCGTTACATTGAGTTCAACCGTAAAATGTGACTTTACACCCTAAAAAAGAGTCGTTTTGCTTAGGGTTACTTAGTTTGATCTACAGAATGCTTGGTTGATGGCTTCGTGAAAGGTCCGTTTACACCTATGAGGTCAATATTATTATTTTTTTATTTTTTTTAATAAAAAAATGCTAGTAAAATGTAGGTACTCGCACTAGCGTGCGTCAAGAAACTTGATGTATAAACAAAGCAAAAGGAGTATCTAAGATAAGTATCGTAGCAGGTGACGTTCTATGTCTTCTGCATGGGAAAAAGCGTGAAGACAAACCCACAGGTTTGTGCATATGTCACACAATGTAGTATCGATAGATTAGCTTTATTACCGATGGTTTATCTAACGTCAACAATACCCGTTCGCTCGTTGAATCAAGTATGTGCTTGCCAACCGACTAATTACTTAACTATTTAATCCGTGCTTAGTTCTACGTAGCACTTGATTAACCTTGTTAGCTCAAAATTATCGTTCTAATTTCAACCTAGACACGTTAAACTTATGGTATACTTTTGACTGGCATATGCCAGGGGAGTATATTGCACGTATTCGGCTCTACATCTTGGAAATTCTAAGCTCTTCTTAGTTAATTATACTCACAGCACAGATGCATTTGAATAGTTATTATTCAGCGCTAGTCAAGGAGCTATGTAGTTATTCAATGGTAATACCATGGAATAACTACATAAGTTTACAGTAATAACATGACTGTACTATTATATTATCGTAGGCAGACAATTTTTCCGCAAAAATACAAGTAACATTATTTTACTGCAGTAGGTATAATTATAATAAAATGATATGGAAAATGCATCCTCATTTTTTCAGAAAGATAATTTTACCTCGGCATTGATATACAGGCTGTTTTTTTTGGAAAACACTTGGTAATAAGCACAGTTTTATAATTTAAAAATATGTAGCAGTTCGTAATATCTCTGGGGCTCACTGAAACTAGAGAGGCAAAGTGAAGTGAAACACTTCAGTGCTCCAGTCACAAACTGACTGCGGAACCTTTTGACATTTATTAAAACTTGAGGAGATACTTAATGATGTTTGTTTCTGTCTTTTTATTTCTTTGTTAGGTATTTTCAGCTGGACAAAGGAAATTAGGAGTGGTAAATATTTTACTTTATTTATTTGCTTAACGACAGATCTGGAACTCCGTATCATAAAGTGCGGGTAATTATTGGATGGAAATCTTAGAAAGTAGTTTCGTAATTAAGGTTTTTTTTTTATCTTGATGTTACCTACAGGTTGAAAATATTCTAGTATGAAACGCACATTTATTGTGTTTCCTACAGTTACCATCAGTGTTTTCAGGTGAGCATGGGCAATTTTTTTACAAATTCCTGGATAAGATTGAGAGATTGAGATTGTTTTGATTGTGATTGAGATTGTAAAGAGCTGTGGATTTTGTAATAAATAATAAATAAGCTTCTGCTCCCAAAGTGTGCAAAACTGTCCCCTACATACTTATGCAAGAGAGCACAAAACAATTGCTCTTGCTTGCTTGTCAAGCCAGTAGTAGTCTCATGTGTTTAGATAAACTAAGGGTCAATACACACCGAGACGCGACGCGACGCAACGTTGCACATTTTAATAGAGCGATTCAAAATATAACTTTATTTATTTAAACCACCTCATCACGAAGCCGTCAACCGAGCATTCTGTACATCAAACTAAGTAACTTTACGCAAAAATTATTGCTAAAATACGTTTTTTTTTTGGGTGAAAAATCATGTTTTGTGGTAGAACTCAATTTAACGCACTCAAAATATTTTGCTGCTGGATGGATTGAATAATGCGGGGGTCGTCGAGGTGTTTAAAAATCTTACATTAAAAACTTGTATTTTAAAAAAAGTTGTCAAAAAGTTGGAACTTTGACCCCCAATATCTCCGTAACTAGAAGGTTCCCAGGTATGGTGTAGAACAAAAAAAATATCGCAACGACGAGGAGAACAAGTGCCTTTCGGCTTCGTTAAGAGGTGTTTTACACCCTTTATACACATTTCATTGCGATGCGTCTCGCGGCGGTGCGCGGCGCTGCGCGAAATCACTGGCCTTTTCCAGTGCCGTTGCGCCGCGTCGTCGGTGTGAACTGACCCTAAGGGTCACAGCCAGGCTCTGTTATTTGCTTAAATAACAGTCCTGCATGCTGTAACTGTCTTGTAGTTACAGTGTAATTGCTCGTTTCATATGGCGTACAAACAAATATTGTATAGACATAGTCCCACTACCTATCTCCGAATACCTTGTGGCTTTCAGTCCCACTCCCAGACAATTTACTGGTTGGTTTATTTGATATATTTCATCCTGCGTGCAATTATATCTCGTTTCTATAAGTGTCTACCGTCTTGAGTTTTAGAAAATAGCAGCTATAGTCGTACGATAATATTTTTGCTTGTTTGCAGTGATGATGATTAAAAACTCAACTCTGCCTGGTCCACGCCAGGAAGAACTTTCCCAAGTTTTTTTTTTAATATAAATAATTTAAATATCGCTGGATATTACACACAGAGCCATCTAGTGCTGTGGCACTAAGCAATGAGGCTTGTGTCGTGGACACCAGATAGTTGATATACTATATAAATACTTTTTTGTTTGAAAATACACACCTATTATACATATAAACATCCATGACTCGGAAACAAATGTCCATGCTCCTCACACAAACATTTGCTCCAACCGGGATTCGAACCCGGGACCCTAAGAATGTAAGGCAGCCTCACTACCGCTGCGCCATTCGGGTCGTTCGAAGTTACCATCCCCAGTGGACGGTAAGATCCAATAAATTATTTGTATTATCTTTCTTTGAAGAAATAAATTAGGTATGTAATTATTATTTAATTCCCAGTCATTACTTTAACGTTTACGTTAAGTGAAACGTAAACCTGATTAGGGTAGTTCTCTTTTACATAATATACAGTTACTTGTATTTCACGGGTAGCTGCTTATTTTATCAGAACCCGAGGGTACTTTGTTTACCTACATAAATAACATTATGAAAGTTATGTACTTTGGAAACTTAGTTGAAATATACTAATGATGTAACATCTACAAGAACAAAGTTGTTTTGACATAATTCTCTTCTAGTTGGAAACAATGGGGGAATACCAGAAATCTATGTTGTTGTGGGGAATTAATTTTCAGTACAGCGAAACTTTTTTGTTTATTCGGAAAAATACGACGACCCGAATGGCGCAGCGGTAGTGGGGCTACCTTACGTTCTTAGGGTCCCGGGTTCGAATCCCGGTAGGAGCAAATGTTTGTGTGATGAGCATGGACATTTGTTTCCTAGTCATGGATATTTATATGTATAATAAGTATGTATTTACAAACAAATAGTATCTATGTAGTGTATCAACTATCTGGTGTCCACGACACAAGCCTCGTTGCTTAGTGTGGCACTAGATGGCGCGGTGTGTAATGTCCAGTGATATTTATTTATATATTAAGAAATGTGGCGTTCTGGCAATTCTTTCGGCTTTTCGTAGTAACTAATAGGTAATTCTTGATTATGTATCGTCTTAGATAGATATGAATACTTTATGTGACGTACCCAAAATGCGTACCAACAGATCCCCAACCTCAGTCAATATGACCCTTCGTCTTAATTACCTCCTGTCATCCGTCGTCCAACAAAGCAATGACCCGCAGTAATAATCTGCAATAATCTGCGCAGATCTGGGTCTGCCGTCTGACCAGACGAAGCCGATATTGGGGCACGTACGAGTCACGACTCGCAACTCGTAGATCTGACCCGACACTGTCGTTTATTACTTGTCCGCTACAAATGTTCCGAAAGGATAAATAAACGGCTGGTTATTTCCTAACTGTAGTACACTTTTGGGATACTGTTGCTGGTATTTTTGGTTCGCATTTAATTGTAAGTAATGTTGAGTTTTTTAGTGGTGCCCGATTGAAGACAGAAGGTTCGCGTCCTATTACATGGAACTTAAACTTGGCGAAATGGTGGTGTAAGATACACCTGAGTCTGCCTAACCCTTCGGGAATTACAGTCATGATGTTATGGTTAGTAAATTTAATAGGAGAAACTACCTAAGTTAATATTGGGAGTGTGTTTTGTGAAAGTTGAAGTACCCAGGTAAGTCGCAAGTGTTATACTTTAAAACTTAATCACCTACTAACTCTAACTAACCTTATGATAATAACCTAGAATTTATTAAAACTTGCGCTCAGTTTATTTCATGAATATCTAAAATGAACGAACAATTCAGTTTCACAGTAGATCGTAAATTGAAAACGAAGCCGTAAAGGAATAAAGAATAGAACATACTTTATTGTTCGCCATTTGAATTGAATATTCCTCCTCTTTACCATTTGGTGCACAACTGTGCTTCTCTAAGGCTGGGTAAAATAACACGGAATTGTACCAGGCAGGTAGGAAATCGAGGGGTGTTTATTTTGTATGTTACAGACCGTAAGTTTCACGGAAACTGCCGCGGTCAGAATTTGCCTAGCGTAACTTTGTGAATTGATTCCCAAAGTTTCCGTTTGAAATGAGAGCTCCTAAGTTTACAACACATTTTATTTGATTTCTTGTACGTGCTCCAAATACAGCAACATTCCATTTGATATTGCAATGAAAGCTTCATAAATACGTGAAAATTCTACAAAGTAATCACTGCAGGGAAGTTTTCTGTGGAACAAGTGTTGATAACAGCTTTACGGGCATGTTTTCCTGGTAGTCATGTTGGCTTTGTGTTTTACTTGATTCGCATAGCTGCGGTGCTGCTCGTTCACCTATGGCGTGTTCTGGATCACCGGCCGCGGTGACCTGCCCCGCGACACATGCCACACCTACCAGGGTTCCATAAAAACGAAATATCAGCCATGCTTTTAATGTAATTCAAATTAGAATATGTATTACGTCATACGGTATTCTGAGAATGGGTAATTGTATAATTTCATTCTGCATGGTTAAAGATATTAATAATGCAACAATGCGATCAGCTGTTTTGCATGTTTTGTAGTTCACAAAATTATGATAAGTAATGAGAACGTTAACCATAATCATTTATAATCACTATTCATGAGTTGGGTCGTTTCAAAGTGACCTTTGCAGAACACAAAAGCGTTTTTCAAACAAAGGTTTACCTTTACGTTACGTGCTTTCAAATCCGACGCCGCAGCATCCGATTCGTTTTCCCTTTCTATCACGTTGAGACAATAAAACACGCCTGAAAGTGGTATTTGGAATGCAAAGCGTTTACCACGTCGCACCGCGGTTGAATCGGAACTGTTCTAGACTTCCCCCTCTTTGTAGAGTAATGTGACTAAGTAATTAGTACGTCTGAACTTCGTTTGGGTTCTAGATATTTAAGTGGCTTTTATATGCAGATGCGAGGAAACAGTGAGAAAGTTATTACCTAGTTGCTTAGTTCTGGTGCAAGTTTTTCATTTGAAATCAAAATACATAGAAAGACCCGGAATCACTCGAATGCAATTTTAATTTCAAAGGAATGAGGATCGTATAGAATCTGAATTCAAAGCTGAATTTCTGAATAAAAGCGGTTGGATTTGGATCACAGTCCGTACTTGAACGTTCTAGAATACAGCTTCGAATAGAGACCATTACACGGAAAGCTACTCAAAGGCGAATTCGGTCTGAAATCACAGAGCAGTACTAATAATTCTCATAAAGCTTTCAGCTTATGTTAGGCAATCATTCCCGTCCACTCCTCACGTTAATCCGCTGACCACGTCGATGTCACTAAGTTTTAAGCGCCAGGACATTTCGCAAGCCGAGACGGCCTAATAACTCTGGCACGAGTGACGCATGGAATTCGAACGTGACGTCAGCGTTGCCCATGAATAAAACGGAGTGGCGTGTTAAAGCTCGGGTAACGTGTACGAAATGTAGGCGTGGAAGGATTTTCATTAGATTAGTTCGCTTCAAGGGAATTCCAGAGCCAATTGCGGACTTTTATTGGGAACGGATGTTTGATGCTTTTGTCCATTTCATGGTGTAAATGTTCAGTACTAACCAACTTTGTAGCTCCATATAAAGCTTTTTACACTTCCGTATTTTATTTTTCACGTTCGAAACCGTTCTCTTGGGTACTTGTATCAAACAACAACGTATATTGCCTCTAAGCGAGCTTCTGGTCCATTTTCCCAGTCCCAAAAACTATACGAGCAAGTTCATCTAACGCTAGCAACGAGAATGCACATAAATATTCACGACCGACTGAATTTCGCTTTTATACCAACGTGCTACGTACCTTTTCAATCAACAATTTCAATTTAGTTCAGTTCGATTCGACGCACATGTATTTATGATACATGGCGAGGCGATGGGATCAGAAGCAATAAGGTACGGTATGATAGAAAATAACCATCAACGTAAAAAAAAATACCAACCTTTTTTGATTTTTATACTGCTACCAAGAAATATCTATAGATCTTTTAGATAGCCCTAAAGTTGATACAATTTTGTCCAATTTCTAGGATCGAATTGGAAAGTAGAGCGTGTTTATGTAGGTAATATCGTTCAGTTCTCGGTCGGCTGCTCTCAAGGGAGTTTTTGCAGAACGAAGTTGGTGACCGTAGATTTGTCCTTTTGCACTGAACACATTGCTTTTCTCTAACTTGGATACCACTGCAAATTCGACGACCTGAATGGCGCAGTGGTAGTGAGGCTGCCTTACGTTCTTAGGGTCCCGGGTTCGAACCCCGGTTGGAGCAAATGTTTATGTGATGAGCATGGACATTTATTTCCGAGTCATGGATGTTTATATGTATAATAAGTATGTATTTACAAACAAAAAGTATCTATGTAGTATATCAACTATCTGGTCTCTACGACACAAGCCTTGTTGCTTAGTGTGGCATTAGATGGCGCTGTGTGTTAATGTCCAGCGATATTTATTTATTTATTATTATTTCCGTCACCAGGGCTTTATCAATTAACGGCTTAGTTATGCTAAAGCTAGGATGGGGAACTCCAAAGCTCTTTGCTTCGACTACATCGTCTATTTAAAGTAACAACATAAGCACCAGTATTCCCAACACGATGGTGCCTTTATTAACATCTACCTGTACTCCAGTATAGTCTGCTATACTTGTGTTTAAGCTCAGGATAATTAAAGCTTATGAAGTGGCGGTAGGATCCTATTTAATTTCGCTCGTTCTGCCGTGATGAGGCGGTATTCGTATCGTTCTTGACTTAGCTGTGTTGATGAGTCTAGAGTTGATACGGAAGCAAATAACTTCACGATGTTATTGTGTTTCCTTGGTACTGTTTAATTAATACTGAAAGCTTATGAGGGACTTTATTAAATTTACATGAATTCAAGGGGTGGTTTCATAGGGGTAGGTAGAGACAACAGAACGCCGGTTGCTACGACCCTTACATATCTTACTTTTGCTTCTTCGACGTTCCAATGTTATTAACATCTCATCCATCTGCCTAGCCTTTTTCTTATTATGTTGGGGTCGGCTTCCAGTCTAACCGGATGTAGCTGAATACCAGTATTTTGCATGGAACGACTGCCTATCTGACCTCCACAACCAAGTTAGTACTAGGTAATACGATACCCCTTGTAAGACTGACAGAGTTTCAGAGTTTCGGGCCAGTGAGTACCTGTAACAACTGTCAAAGACTTACAATTGGCAGCCGAGACGTTGGTCCCGGTTGTGCTTTCCGAGGAGGAAACTCGGTATGTAGTGGGTTAGCCATCCAAGAAACAACTTAGGCAACCGCGGCGTAACCTGAGGATCGACCCGAGCGGCTCAAAATCAAAATCAATCAAAATCAAAGCATTTATTTCAAGTAAGCCAGTTACAGGCACTTTTGAATTGTCGAAACAAAGATGAAAATTAAATGTAGCTACAGTCCCAGTCACAAGACATAAAAACTGTGAAAGTACTGTAGTTGCCCATTCCCTAGCGTAGATCTCTATGGAGAAGAACGGGCAAGAAACTCCATGGACACTCTTTTAAATCAGAATATTGTTACAAAATCTTGGTCACATCATTCATGTTGAGATGGTCTATTATTCGTTATTCAGGCTGTTATTAGTTAGCCACGAGCTACCCACATCTACATCAGTTCTGTTCTCCATACTACTTCACACTTATATTACTCTAATACTCTCTTGTGTATCTTTTTTTAATAAGCTCACTAATGTTTGAAACTTTTGTTATTTTTGTTGTGTTATCAGATGTAAGCTATCAAATGTGTAACTTTAAACAGGTGGGGACCTGGTGACCTGTATTACAGGTGTTACTACCTACCACAGGCACCAGCGATCCACAACCAAAAATCGTTGGCTACTGCTGAAGTGTAAATATTGTCTGTATTTTTTAGCTGGTGGTGAGAAATAAACACACTTTATGGGTGGTTACCCGTGGTCCCGGTGGGTCGACCCATTACCGGGTCCATGGGTAATTTTAATTACCCGTGGTCCCATGGCATTAGGGATTGTTTCCTGGACTTCTGAATATATCGATAGAAAATACCTCCTTTATGGTTCTGCCCTCCTGGTAGTTGGTAGATAAATAAAAAATAGAAAACCAATAAACCCGTAGTAAATTATGCAATCACACCCGTGGTCCCTGTGGGATATGATATGCTGTTATTATGGATATGTATTTTCTATCGATATGTTCAGAAGTCCAGGAAACAATCCCTAATGCCATGGAACCACGGGTAATTAAAATTACCCATGGACCCGGTATGGGTCGACCCACCGGGACCACAGGTAACCACCCCACTTTACTATTATTATTACCTCCTTTATTCATCCTAAAATCTTTTAATTTACATTTTTAAATATTTCTTATAAAAAACATATAAAAACAATTAAAAATATAAAAAAATAGTAGCCCGCCGGTGTCGGGAGCAGGGCCCAAACCACAGGTGGTTAGGGCTGCAGAGACAGGAACCTCCTCACAATGCATGCCGTATCGAGGAATACTGACTTCTGAATCAGGCCCTTGATCCAACCGCCTTAAGAGAGCTTCGATAGATGGTAATCGAAGCTCTTGGCTATAAGGCCATTGGCCGTCACGACAATCGGCACAATGATAACCGAGTTCATATTCCACATGTCGCGAACCTCGTGTGCCAAGTCGAGATATTTTATTTGTTTCTCTTTCTCAGCTTTCACAAGGTGATAATGATAATATGAATATAATATAAATGAATAATGATAATCGCTGTTACCATTCCGCATGACGAGAGTCATGCGGAATGGTAACAGCGATTATCATTATGCGGCGCGCTGATCGGTCTATCACCACTGTGTCAGGCTTATTGGCGACAATAGTCCTGTCAGTAATGATAGATCAGTACAGCGTGATATGGTCTTTCTCGAGAACTGGGTCGGGCACATACTTGTAGTACGGTACCTCAGATCCCACAAGTTTATATTTCAAGGCAAGTTGCTGGTGTATAATCCTGGCTACTTTGTTGTGCCTAGGCAAGTACTCGCCGTTAGCCAGAAGAGAACAACCAGAAATAATATGTCTGATGGACTCACCCGGAAGGCGGCATGCCCGATACACGTCAACCGTCCCGTCCTTCATAATATATTGCCGGTAGTTGTTCGTCAACATAACTTCGTCCATAATCGCACAGACAAAACCCTTAGTTTCCCCAAAGAGGTCGCCGAAACGTAACCTGGACACGGACACTAGAAAATCTACATCGGGCCCATGAAGAGCCCGGTAGAAGCGCCCGAGAAGCTCTTTGCCTTGTCATACTTCCTTATGGTCATCGGTGGTAAGTACTACTACTTATTATTATTATTATATTTTAAATTTCTTGATTATTGTAAGGTGTTGAAGTAAATATAAAGCTTAAGCAGTAAGTTCCATTAAAAAATAACAAATTAACAAGCTGACATTCCTCTTAAGGCGACTAAAGCTAAATTAGCAATTCTAATTGTGGTGGTTCAAACTTCGTTTGAAATACTGTTACAATAAAGTTCTAATCAGCTTGCACTACAAAGTGGTTGTAACGTCAGTCACTGCGGGCCGAATAGTGCGAAATGAGTGGTTTTTTGAAATTTATAAAAAATCTATTGATTGTAACAAATAAATAAAACACTATCATGCTAATATGTTGCTTGTAGAATTATTTGCCAAAAAATAAGAATTATCGCATGTATTTGAGTATGGTTTATTTTAGAAAGAATTTTTAGAGATAAGTTCCTGATTTTTTTTTGTCGAGTAAAATTTGTTGTATTATGGTTTTGTTTATTGCAGTGAATCATATGCTTTTTTGCATTATGAAACTCGCGGTTAGCTCCTGTAGTCCCCTAAGTAAATATAAAGCTTAAGCAGTGAGTTCCATTAAAAAATAACAAATTAACAAGCTGACATTCCTCTTAACCCTTTTATATTCGAAGACGCTTTCTTCGTCTAAGTGAGTATGGAAGCAAAGAGCTTGTTCATTTCCCTCGAGGCCTTGAACAACTGTTTGAAAGGCAGCATACAAACAGCTGACACTATTATTCTTTCTTGTAAAAGAACGCACGTTACACTGCGTTTGTTTTACTTTTCTATGGAAATCCAATTAAAAATTCAATATGCTCTGGAGCGGCAAGCAAATAGGTTTGACCTGTTGAGGAAATGCCATTGTTGTGGGCCTGGCGATATGTAGCCACTGTGTGTTCCAAGTGCGCACAATGCCCAGTTAAGTTTATTATTGTATGCTACTTTTTTGAAGCCACATAAATAGAAAGTACAAACGTAGATGTTGTCGCCGACCACGTTATATTAATACGAGAGCTTTTTAGAGGTAGGGAAACTTTGTCATGACTAAAATTATGTTTGAAAAGTATATTCAGGTCCAAGTAGAATTTTATCTTGGAAACCGTTTATTATTCGTAAGTCTTCTACCTAAGTGTAAGAAAATAACTTAGCCTCTTGTAGATTTTGACGGGCTAATATTCCTGCTGATGACAGTAAAAACTCGCTACATTAATAGATAAGTACTTAAGTAGGTAAATACAGAAGCAGTTTGTACGAGTGTTAAGTTTCTGGTAACAACCGTGTATAGTATGACCATAATGCCATGGAAGTTGGGTAGGCCTTTGGTGTGGGACGCAACTTGCGTCGACACCCATCCTCCTAGCACAGTGGGCTGCGCTGGGGCGGCTGCTGCAGGTGCTGAAACCCTCAAACGGCGCAAATACAATAATTTAATTGGTAATTATGTGTTTGAGCCGTTTGGGGTGGAAACACTAGGGCCATGGGGTCCGAGTCGAGAAATCGCCAAGCGGTTGGTCGACTCTTCACGTGACTAGAGGGCGCGCCTATTTTTTGGCCAAAGAATCAGCATTGCCATCCAACGTAGCAATGCTGCCAGCCTTCTGGGCACTTTTCCTGTTGACAGCGATGTGGACGAATTTTTTGACGCCCTGTAACCGTTTTGTTACTTGTACATATTTTTATTATTATTTAGAGTTATAGTTTGTTTAAAAGTAGTGTAATTAATTAAAATAATTAAAATATTTTGTTCACCGTGTATTAAAATCCACCACATTTTTAAAACACGCAGTACTTTACTTAAAACCGTTGAATTTTGTTCCACACTTATTTCCTCATACTTATTTGCATTTTTACCTCACAATTTCCGCAGCGCGCTTTATTACAATCTTCTGTCTAACAGATAATACCTTTATTTACCTACTTACTATCTAAAAATACATAGAAGCCTAAGGTAAAATTTTCAATATAAAAATATTAAGTTTCCTCCCGCAAATTATATTGTAGATGAGTTTTTTAATAAAGGTTTATTAAAAAATAAAGGTAATTCTTTTGCTATCGTCTGAAATATTACGTTTGAACCGACAATATGGCGTCCATTGATTGAAAAACAAGAGAATTGTGACGTCAATACGGGTTTGAACACTCCTCATGCCAAGTTTCTCATGTCTGTGTGATGAGGAAGGAAACATCAAAGTCATCGACGCGATCGCGATTAGGTGCGTTATTTACAAATGTTTTATCAAAGAAGGTCTAATTTGTGTTCGTCGATACGCATTTGGCGCAAGAATCAACAATTTTCTTCTTCTGAATATTTTATTTTTCATTTGGCTTTACCAATCGACTGAATGAAACAAGCAATAGCGCGAAATAACTCCACACAAATTGTTTTTTTTTTTGGAGATGAATTGTTTTAATTTTAACCTTTCGAACGGAGCAAAGACGCGTGTGCCCTCCACGCCAAGCCACAAATTCACCTACCATTTTCACACATATTTGTGTCGATTGGCGAATAGGGCACGCGCTTGCTTGTCACGTATGTGTGACAATGGCGTTTAAAAGGTAAATCACTGCTCGATACTGTCTTCATCAATATAGATACGTTTGTCTTCACAGCTAAGCGATTCAGACAAAGCCTTCTATCATTTCAAAACCTGTTAACTATGTTTGAGTATTGAACGAGACACTAATGATGATAAGATACTAACTACTAACTATTTACTACAAATATCCCTACTTTTTATAGTTCCAAGTTAAAAGCTCTAACAACAAAGTAAAAGAGCCTACAATGTAGTTAATTTAATACCTTACTGAAAGAAAAGAACGTACATTCCATACAGGAAAAACAGTTCAGAATGTAAGATAAAGCGTTCGTTTTTATATTGATTCGCCAACTAAAAACATGTGGCAGTTGCATGTCGACCGCGCATATTGTGGAGGAAGTAGGGAAATGGAAATTGGAAGGAAATAGTGTTCGTAAGTAATGGAATGGTCCGAATAGCTATGAAGTTGGTTGTAATGCTGTCCTTGTCTGGTATTATGTGGGAGTTATGTGCTTGCTTGGAGTTGGTTCAATTGGGGGTTGATGCGGGGTTTTAGTGGGATTTTATTGTATTGTTTTGATTATTTGGCGTAAAGATACCAAATCCACCATGGCAACAACATCAGCTCCTAAAAGTTAAGTGCTGTCTTAGTGCTAGAAGCAGCTGCAGTCGTAAACTTTGACAGCTACTGGACCAATGACAGATCTGTCAGACTATTTAGTCAGAAGCCATAAAATCTACAGGATAAATTTCCAAAACTAAATTGCGCCGGTCTGTCAGGCCATAATGGCGACAAATGTATTAAAACGAGGGCCATAAACTATCTTCTACACACGGTAATTATACTTTAACGGCTGGATCTGAAGTGAAATCGTTATCGGCCAAACTTTATGGCACATCCCTGTGTGAATTGGATAAAATTTATATCGAGAATGTGAGCGAAATTCGAAGTACCTACCCCAACCTATGTACATACACCCTTTGACGAGGGTGTGATCCCTTTATATCAGACGGACTCATAATGAACTTATTTTGTTCAAAATATTGGAGTTTAATTGTCTACTGAACCTGTTAGAGTTGAGATAAAACAATGAGAATGTTTTTTTGATAATGGCGTTAATTTGAGGAAATGGATAGGAGTTTTACTTGGGCATTAACACGTGGAGGAGTGTGTTTGTGTTTAATGTGTTAAGGAGCGTTAATATTATTATTTATTTTGGAACTTTGATTTTTCGAGAGAAAACATCGCTAATAGTTGCGTTGGTTGGGATAGAAAAAAGTAAAACTTATACGCGAAATAGTATAACTCGAGGGCATAGGCTCAATTCCTATTGATTAACGATAAATTAAGTACCCAATTCATATAAAAATCGTAGAAGAGGCTAAATAAAAATTCTTTTCTCAGAGCAACATTAATCAAAAGTTCTAGGAAAGTGCCTTTTTGAGAATATACGCAAGAAATTGAATGTTTCTGAAAATATATTATCTACTCTATGTCTAAGTCTGGGTCATCTATTTATGTACTTATTTGCCAATTAAAATCGTAATCAAAGTTTCAATACTGCTTGATTAACCACCCATTTACATATTTCTAGATAAAGAGGAAATAAAATTTATTTAAATTCTATAATGCGAAGAGAAAGTTCATCCAATAAGAATTAATATAAAATGTTTGATCATGACGTAAACTACGAAGTAATTATACAATCGACATTTTGTTTGAAAGTATAAAAATGTTATGTGATTTTGACCTTTCAAGAGTTTTTTTTTGTAGTTACGAAAAATACACCCTTTAAAGGTCAACATCTGAAAACCGGAGAGAAATGCAAAAAGGTTGACTGTACTAAAGTTAGTGAATAAAGTACTCAAGCAGAAGACAAATGACTCCGGAGCGAGTGATACCACGAAACCACTGAAGGATTTCCTTTTTCAGGTTAGAGCAAAATGTGAAGGGAAGTCTTTTAATACTTACGTAGGTATATGTACCTACATAGATTTAGAATAGGTAGGTAGATATAGACAAGTAGATATATATTATTTTAAGCTGTCACGGTTTACACGGGTATTTCGACGCTGTTGCAAGCGCTTGCGACAGCGCAGCATCGAAATATCAGGAGCTCACAATAATTGGGCTGCATATAAACTCTGGACACCAGGTTAAGCATTAACCACACGATAAAGAAGAAGACAAAAATTGGAAATCACGGAAGATATCCCGTGTAAGTGACAGTGGAAGTATAGTCCATTTATATACAGGGTGTAAACCACCTCGTCACGAAGCCGTCAACCAAGCATTCTGTACATCAAACTAAGTTACTTTACGCAAAAATTGTTGCTGAGAAACGACTTTTTTTTTTGGGGTGAAAAATCATGTTTTGTGGTAGAACTCAATGTAACGCAGATGGATGGATGGATTGAATAGTACGGGGTCGTAAAGTAAATAAATAAATAAATATTTCATAAAAAACTTGTATTTAAAAAAAAATGCCAAAAAGTTGGTACTTTGACCCCCAATATCTCCGTAACTAGAAGGTTCCCAGGTATAGTGTAGAACAAAAAAAAATATCGCAATGACGAGGAGAATAAGTGCCTTTCTTCTTTCGGCTTCGTTAGGAGGTGTTTTACACCCTTTATTACAAAACACTATGTTTATTACGAAATTGTATGTCATTTTCCCCTCGTAAATGTGACAAAAGTCCAGTACGCGTAGGCATTTGTCATACTCAAACATCAAATTACACACATTTACAGTCTTGTCTTATTGTGTAGCATGATAAACCAGATGACACAAATAAAAAAATATATTTGTATGTTTCGTCCTTGCGAACGTCCGTGAAATACAGACCATTAAACTTGTAATGGTAGGCTTTACAGGTAGTCCACTCTTAAATAAACCATCAAACCAGTGCGAATAAGTCACGAAAATATGACTCATAAAATGAAACACATCAAATTGATAATTTTCTTTTTTAGTGCCACTAAAGTATGTACTGTGTCAAGGCAAAAGTTAGTGTGGTGTACAGAGCACGGTCGCTAGATGTTACAAAACAACGGCGCTGACCGCTCAGTGTTCTCAAGTTGGCGCCATTAATTACAACCACTCGATGTTTAATCAAGAAACTGTGAGCGAACAAGTTTCCTACGGCATAAAATAAAAAGAGAAAATCTTAACAACGCGAAACGAAACAAAAAGTAAAGAAGAATCCTGTTCCTGCAGTGAGTGCAGGGCACGGACCCGACGGGGAGAAAATTTGAAAATAATCCTCGAACAAAGGAATCGAGAATGAAGTCTATGCAAATAGGACTTCTGTCACGAACAAGTGGCTGTTGAGCCGAGTGCTGACCGGCGCGATACTGGCTCCTATTCAAAGTAAGCGAACGATTCAATTACTTTCGATTTCGTGGAGGCTGAGCTTTGCCGCAGCATTTTTCTATTTGGTCGCGACTTGCGACGCTGCAAATGATACGAGCGAGCGGCGACCAGGGGAGCTCTACGCCTTGCATACAAATTGAACACGTAAATGAGATAACACCCTGTTTACACGAAGGTGGGACCGTGTTACAATAAAACCGGGTAATGGGAATTCCTGATACGGCAAATTGTTTTCGCAACGGAAAATGTTTGAGAGCACTTCTTATCTGGGGTGTTTTGGCTGTTGTTTTAAATATGTAATGCCGAAGATGCCTTCAATTTATTCTGGAGCACAAAGCGTGACCTTTGTAGCTGTAACGTGAAACATTATAGGTTGAAACTTGGCCCCAGCGCTACTACGAATATCAAGTTGCAGTAATACAATTACTATAATCGTTATACAATGTATGTACTACGATTAATATCCTATGGCCTGAAATTGAAGTAGCTAAAGCCTAAGCGGCGTAGTCATGTAACGTTGCTAATCACACTAATTATAAACGAGCACCGATCGTTTAAACGCATCGAGAGGATAAAGTTAATTAAAAACCACCCTCGCTAATGGATTCGTCCCACGTTTTCAAGCAATATCCTGTTAATACAACATCGGACATTTCGATGTTATTCCATTTTGTTGATATTGCCAATATTCTCGAGGGAAATTGAATTACTGACGCTGTGGAGCAGTCAATTTCTTTGTTTATATCGAGTGTTTCGACTTGTTCGTAGTTGTGTCGTGTCTTTGCCAATACTGAGTAAATCCTTTGACAATTGTGTCGAAGTTAATAAGTGACGCTCTGTTAAGAGAAGATAAAGGAGCAGCTCTTGTATATGACTTTTTTGTAGCTTAAAGTATACTCCGAGAGAAAAAATACAAAGTGTTTTAAATTAAATTCTGCTTTCGCCAGTGGATGCTAGCAGTGGCTTTGCAGGCGTTGAATTAATACTCCAATTCGGCCTCGAAAAAATCCCTAAGCGGTGTTCAAAACCGTGGCGAAATTCACCCTGTATTTTTCAGGATTAGCATAGGTATGAACTTGCAAAAGCGGTTGGTAACTTTTTGTTGTTATATTTTTGAGTATTATGGACTTGGAGTAAGAAGACTTTTTTCTGGGGAGGTAGCAATTTTGAATACGTGTCAATATGAACAGTATATTGAAATAAAACGCAATGTACAGACAATCATAACAGAACTTGGATGGATTTGCCTACAAAATCCATTGAAAAATAATTGCATAAATCTTTCTTGGAGTCCTATAATATATCTTCTTTGCCCACATTGTGGAGCACATTGTGGTCTGTGCTTAAACATTGTTCAATTTTTTATTACTTCAAGTCTATGACTCCATCGCGACAAACCGCCTTACGGATTTGAGCGCAGAAGCTGACTCCATACTACACTGACCTGCAAAAATAAGTACAACACTTTTAAAATTTAAATCTTTCCTAAACTATAGAAGTTAGAGATTTAAAATAAAAAAAACGTTATAAAGCAATTTTTATCAGCTTTATTTGAAACTATAGACAAAATTAAACTATTTTTCGAGTCCTTTTTGTTTCGAAAGTATATCTTGTGTACTTAAAAAGTTATTGCAATTTTAATAGTGTGATACTTATTTTTGCAGGTCAGTTTCAACCTTTCCATCTCATACAGCTAGCTAGCTAGCAGCTACCAAGTTACATCACTACATATGTATACCAAGCGAATCGAACAGCCGTAACCGAAAAACAAAACACAATCGTTTAACACTGTAACACGACAATACAATTAACGATTAACACCATTCAACGTCATGTTCACGTCATTAATCGAATAATTGTCGCTTGCAATTAACATCTGTGTCGTAATGTCATGTCATTATTGATAGTTGAATTTACAAATGGCGGCCGTAAATGAGTGACGTTTGTTTTAAAATGTCAGTATGCATGAGGGACTTTCAATTTAATCCATTAATTGGTGGTTTGGTGAACTATGTATGGATGTAATCAGTCAATCCATATATTCAGCAAACTAGAGTAGCATTGGTACTTGTTTTAACAGGTTCCATTATGTTATATGAAATCACCGTTTAGTTGAATCGAAACCTCTTATTTCTCTCAGTGTCGTTTCTGTCAAAATATAAATGAGTAATTTGTTCTTAGGAATTCTTTAGTAAATCTGAACAGTTAAGATCTGTTAAAAATAATAAAATATGGAAAAAAAAATGAAGGCTCACTGTCCATTAGACCGGAGAAGTGCAAAACATGCTTTTGCCGAAGAGTGTCCATGGAGTTTTTTGCCTATTCTTCTTTATAGAGATTTACGCTTTGGAATGGGCAACGACAGTACTTACACAAGTTATTATGCCTTCTGACTGTGACTGTAGTTTCGCTTTTTTTTTTTTTTTTTTTTTTCACATTCAAAAGTGCCTGTACCGGTCTAATTGAAATAAAATGCTTTGAGTTTGAGTTTTCTCCTCTTCGCTTTAGTAGAAACTCAGCTTTAAATAGTACCTCGGTAGTCTAGTTGTGGCACGTATTATAGTTAGAATATTATCCGAGTTATATTAGCAATCCATTCATTTGCCTCTGATTAGTTTTCGTTTGTTTGTAACAAAGTTATTAATTAACGAAGGCGCATTGTTATGGGTATAGGATAGTTAAATGCCGAACGGCCTATTTACTTTGAAGAACAAAGTTCTATTAATAAGCCGTCAAAATATATTGTTTCCAGAATTGAACGTTAATTATGGAAATGTTTGTCGAATCTTTCAAAAATTCAGCAGGAAACATGATCCTCCTACAAAATCCTATTACAAAATATTGTTTTCTCTTCATTCATCTTTACTATTTACATTTAAAAAAATATTTTTAATAACAAAAGGATATAAAACATTTAAAAATATAAATATAATATTGATACTTTTTTTATGTTGCACAGTGTAAAGACTTTTGTTACTAATAGGAAATCAAAGCAATCAGTGGTCTAGCGGTCGCGAGCGAAAGCTGAGCAAGAGGTCCTGGGTTCGATTCCCGGGTCGGGAAAAGTGTTATTGGGTTTTTCCATCAGGAATTTCTCAGTAACAGCCACGGAGTCTGGATCTGGGCCCGGTTGGCAATAAGCTCGCCCCTATTGCATGGGACTATAACATAACTGAAAAAATGTGGGTGTTCTTTTAGGCACTCTTCTGCCTAACCCCTCGAGGATTTCAGGACTGATGATATGATTGTGTTATGGGAAATCAAAGCATTCAAAGAATCCTTTACCGTTATAGAAAAGAAAAATCTCAGTAAAGCTACGTAGAAAAGTTCGAAGTAGTTATAGGACAGTGTGGTACCTACGCAACACAGAGCCAATTACTCACAAGTTGTTCCGAACTCATCCGGGGACAAATTCGGAAGGATTCGGCCCTGATAAGGGACAAAGAGGAGATTTCGGACGAAATTAAATTTTCCAAAAAGTTTGCCGATATTGAATTGGCTTCTTGTTTTTCTTATTTCGTCCGCTGTTTTATGGTGTACGACCGATACGACGAACTTATTGAATGTTGCTTTATGTTGTTGTATATGTTAAGACTACCAAAAAAAAAAAAATTAAAATGGTCTCAGACACAGTTAATATTGTGAATTGTCTTTTAAGACCATTTTTACGAATTGTAACGCAATTCATATTATTATCCTATTATGATTTTGCTAAAGAGGCCATTTTAGAAGCCCTGTGCGAAAGATGATATAGCTAGAAAGGCGGTGACTACTAAGAACAGAACAGACATGTTGCGCCTGCGCCGAATAAATTGGCATAAAGACAGGAGAAGGATGATGCTATCATAATCCTTCTCCTCCGTAAGATTTTTCACGTCGTAATCCCCGAAGGGTTGGGAAGAGGTAGTACCTAATAGTACACCCATATCTCGCCAATTATGTTTAAGTCCCAAGTAATAGGGGGCGAGCCTATTCCATGCTGATGATATTATCGTTAAAATACATAGTTGACACTCAAATCGTAGTCGTCGATGTTCGCTTGAAAGTCAATTTCATGGCTAGGCAGATAAATAGATTGTTGTCCTTACCTCCTAAATTATATTCATCCTGTGTATGTAAATTATTAATGTAAGTAAATACTTAATTATGATTAACTACTTCTTCTTCAATCGGTCCCTCATTACTGAGGATCGTGGTCACTGGAACCCTTTAAACAGAGCAATCTGCCTCCATCTACTCCGGTTCAAAGTTGCCATCACCACCTGCTGAAATTTGCTTGAGGACATAGCCTCTTTAACTTGGTCGGACCATCGTGTTGGCGACCGGCCTCGCGCTCTCTTGCCTTCAGTATTACCAACAATGACCAGCTTTTCAAGGCTGCTATCTCCTCTTCGCATTATGTGGCCGAAATAGGTCAAAATACGTTGAAGGCAAACTGTAGACAATCGGGTCTTGATATCAAGTTGGGAAAGGATAGACACATTTGATTAACTACTATTAAACGTGATATTAAGAAAACCACATTAAGCAAATCTATTATTATACCTAAAGGGTGTAAAAAACCTCTTAACGAAGCCGAAAGGCACTTGTTCTCCCCGTCATTGCTATCAGTTTTTTGTTCTACACCATACCTGGGAACCTTCTAGTTACGGAGATATTGGGGGTCAAAGTTCCAACGTTTTGACAAGTTTTTTTTTAAATACATTTTTTTTTTTGTAAGATTTTTACTTTAAACACCTCGACAACCCCCGCACTATTCAATCCATCCATCAGCACAATGTTTTGAGTGCGTTACATTGAGTTCTACCACAAAACATGATTTTTCACCCCAAAAAAAAAAGTCGTTTCCCAGCAATAATTTTTGCGTAAAGTTACTTAGTTTGATGTACAGAATGCTTGGTTGACGGCTTCGTGATGAGGTTGTTTACACCCTGTATATCAATCGTAGGTATGTATGAAATTATGTACCGCTTACTGGGTATTCTAATTATTTCATTAACCACACCCATCTACTTTACTTCTAGCTATAAACAGAATGCTTCAGTTATTTGAAACTACCGATAAGAGCAGAGATACAGAATGAGAAATGTCTGTAAACGACATCACGGGTCCGTTTTCGGATCTTGCGATCTCTATATCAATAATTCTCACGCGGCTCTTCGGGTAGACCGGGTTTATACAGGATCCCTTACACTTTCAAATCCACATTTATATTCACCGCTTACAGCCTTTATATCCTAACATTCAATATATAAAAGCCTATATGTTAGGCTTCAACCTCAGAAAAGATTCACCTTTTTACTCTATATTGTCAACCTTTTACTTATTTTGGGGACACTAAAGGAAAGTTTAGTAAGTAACAGGAATATGTTAGTATCGTATCACGTGGTGTGATGTAGTTTCTGCTAAAGCCGTTGAAAAAGGCGTGAATTTATGCATGTATGAGATAAAGAAAGTTTCTAACAACCCCTGGGAAAAGGCGTCATGTTAGGTAAACTTATGTTCCGTGTACTCTCTGAGAATAGAAATTAATAGGCATGTATCAATCGATCATTATCCCACGACGTCTGAGAGCCAAGGGAAATGGGTAACTATGGCATGTACGTTGAACTAGAAACCGAACTACTTATTACTGTACATAATACGAAAGTATAGACAATCGCGTATTTGCTTTATCACTCTAATCTTGGATGTCACTTGTCTAATACTAGTCTTATAAGGAGGTTTTGTAAGTTTGGATTTAGGGGGTAGTCTTCGGAATTTCTGATCCAATGAGTCACACCAACGTTTTTTGCTATCAGCATGTCTAAAAAATAGGTAACTCGAGAAAATAGAACCTGTTTCTTTTTCCTATGTTCAAAAATGACTGAGTTATTAAACGTAAAAGTACGGCCGGCCTCCACGGCAAAATCCGACTATGCGACCGCGCTAACCTGTGACGTCATGTGGTGCGCTGCGAAAAATTTTAATTAATTAATTTAATAACTGGTCCAAGAAGAGTACCCGACTCTTCTCCTGCGCCACCTTGGACCAGAAGGGTATGGGGGAGGACTTTGCCCAGAAGTGGGACATTCAAGGCTAACGAAAAAAGTACAAACCACTCTACAAATAAAATTTTATGAACGTAAACACTCCGCATCACCCGCAATCGGACATGACACAGCCACGTGACGTCATCGCAGTAGCTCGCGAAGGAACGCTAAGTTAAAAAGGCGGTGAAACTTTACAACGCTTTAACTTTGGAAATCGAATTCGATGAAACAAAAACTATTATTATTTGCACGAGTATGCGCATTAAATATAGTAGTAACTTTTATAGTATTATTTTGATGTGTTGGTGTGACTCATTCCAAAAATTCTTTCACTAGTGAGAAGCTACATTATCCACGAGTGTCATAGGTTCTATTTCGTATTCATAGTCATATTCATATTCATTTATTTGCGTTCCACAAGGTAAAAACATGGTGTTAACAAAAAAGCTTAGAGCTAAGAGCCGTTGTAGACCCTGTCAGGGCACAGCAAAATTGAATTCTTAAAAGCTAGATATTAAAATGTACATGAAACCAAATAAAATGTCAATATACTTAAAGTTAGGAGTTAAAATGTCAGACGTACACAGCCAAAAATTAAAAGTTAAATTATACATGAAAACTAGATTTAAAGAATTATTAGAATTATATTTTACAAAAAGAATAACATACAATTAGCAAGAATATTATTATATTATTTGGTAGGCAGGTAACTATTTCCTTGTGTTTAATTAGATAATCCTCCAGATAAAATTGTACCTAAAAAATTAAAAATTTAAAAAGCTCCGACCATAACGCGAGCGAAACCGCGGACAAAGCTATGTAGTATGTCATAAAACGGTAAGATCTATTAGTCTATGTGCCAATCTGTAAGTTATTTTTGTCCTTGGTGAAGTAAGTACAAAGGCGTCTATACTTTATATTTGTGCAGGTAAGGCTGTATTTTACCAAAGAGCAGATGAAACCACAGCGCTCGTATGAACGTGACCCTCTGAAGCAGAAACCGAATGCGCGTCTGGGGAAGCACTTACGTTACCCAGATGAATTGCACTCGATCTTTAAGTTAAAATCTGCGGTTCTTGGCAGCTGCTGGTAAAGTATTAACAGCTAGAGTTAACTTTAATGTTCTTTGACTAATGTCTTTCACCAAGATATAAATGGTTGAAAAACTGACTTAATTTTAAATATTTACCCAAGATCATCTTACAGTGCTTTTAAATACCAGTTAGAGTACTAACTGGGATTATTATAAAAGCACTGTACTACTACTGCTGTGTGCCAATACTGTAGGACTGCACTGCACTGTTTTTCAAACGGGTTTTTCACACGGGTTTTCAAAATTTATCGATGCAGGGAGATAAAACAATAAACAATTTGGCTATCGAAATAGTAAATACCAAACAGAGAAACACGTTTTATCCTGCTCATCTCGTTGTAGAAAATGATATCACAATCCAACACAAAGCAAATTGCTCATAACATATTCATAGTGTTGTACACGGATTTAATTTATTACCGATCTACGATTGGATTGGTTTTGTTTGATAAACGACATATCGAACAATCTGTCATGTTCCGCCAATGACACTGGATATGTCATAAATCCAATATGGCGGATGTAAATCAATTCTTATTCGGATGTAGAAATGATAAATCTATTGTCTGTGATTACAACAAAAATGAATAGTTATCAAAGAAAGTCTGAATTTAAATAAGCTATTCTAGATTTAGTTTAAGATATTATGTTCCATTCCATCGTTTGCCCAAGGGTGTCGTAAGATGTGACAAGGGTTTTATTGGATGTCTCGGAAGTAGCATACATGTTGGAAGATAAAAGAGTGACAAATTGGAATGGTGAATAATTGACATGTCAAAATTGTTGATACGGAATTGCTATTTATTGTGTACTATATGCACTACAGAAATTGATTGAATATTTTAAACGAATTAATTATACAGGTGTTGATTTATTGCCCATTGATTTGATTGATAAATTATATCACGTCAGTTTCACAATCAAAATGAACGCTTTAATTCGCGTCACTGATTACCTTGCTCTACCAAACAATCGAGTGTTATCAACTCACTTCTCACGTTTTATTTCGACATCCAGCGATTAGCAGTACTAAAGTCTTGCATTTAAAGTGGTGTTTTCTGTACTTGACTGGCACAATATGCGTGCTCAAATAGCAACGACCTCTTGCGTGTGTCAAAGGCAAACACTCGAGTTGCGAGCTCTGAATGGTGTTGCTAAGGTGCTTACTCCGGGCAAGTTATATTAATCTTGAGGGCAAAAGCCTCAGAAATGTGCCCACAGAGCTAAAACTTCTGCACTAAAAAGTTCGGTTTCGTCGACATTTTTATGCTCGTTACTGCGTTCTGGATTTAAGCAACAAATGATTCAAACGCAGCTTAATTAATGGATGACTGATTAATGCGCACTGATCAGTGATCACCTATCCGTTAATTTAGGTCATTCAATATAGTCGGTAAACGTGGTATCGAGGAATTATTTCAATTAGTCAATGTTTTGCAATTAATAAGAGTTCAGTTTGGTGACTTTTGGTTCAGTAGTTTTAGGATACAAATTAATCAATTATTGTAGAGAGGAAGTAGAGTAGAGGAAGACCAAAGTCACCGTGGATGAACTGTGTGAAGGATGATATGGGTAGACAGGAGGTGTCTGATGAGATGACGAGTAATAGAGAAGTATGGAAGAAGAAAACATGCTGCGCCGACCACAAATAAATTGGGATAAGGCGGGAATGATGCTGATGATGAGGTACTAAATTATAATCGTAATAGTAAAACTTACCGTCATTAATGAAAGGATAGATTAAACGCAGCTCGGCTTCGTAATTTTCCAGAGACAATGGAGGCACAATCGGAGGAACGTAGTCGTCTTCTGGGGAACGCTCTGACCCGTAGCCCTGGTCAAACTGCGGGTCTTGGAGCTTCCAAACGGGTTCGGCGTCGGAACCTGGAAAGCGATGCTATGGTTAGAAATTTCTGTAAGTAGATAATGGTCAAGTTAAAAGGGGAACTGATATAGGGGGGACCTGGCCGAGAAGCAAAATTTTTTTTTAATACTAAATAGTTTGGTGTTTGGCCGCAACTCGCCTCATTGATTTAATATATGGAAACAATAGTTTTTCAGGTGACATAACACTGTTGGTTTCGCCAATTATTCCTTGTTATTAACACAACCGTTCCTGAAATTGGTTGTTAGAAATTCAGATTCAATTTGTAAAATACAAAACCAAAGACACTGCATTACCGATACTGAAGTCCTACTGAGAGAAAAGAAAAAGCATAACAGAGCCAAGTAAATGCAAACGCATTTAACAAGAACTTACCTACTTGGAAATGAAATCGATTGAAGTTGAAAGCGTAACTTATACTTCATGCAACTGAGAACGCGTTACTTAAATCTATACTTATATAATATACCTTCTGGTGATGGTAATGTGTGTTACCAAGCATACAGTCTCTTTTAATAACATAACATAACATCTCGTCTGTTATTCCTGAAGAGTTAGGTAAAGGTGTACCTAACAGTTCACCCACATTTCATTCATTTCATTTTATTTTATTTTTTTGACGACCCGAATGGCGCAGCGGTAGTGAAGCTGCCTTACGTTCTTAGGGTCCCGGGTTCGAATCCCGGTACGAGCAAATGCTTGTGTGATGACCATGGACATGTATAATAAGTATGTATTTACAAACAAAAAGTATCTATGTAGTATATCAACTATCTTATGTCCACGACACAAGCCTCGTTGCTTAGTGTGGCACTAGATGGCGCTGTGTGTAATGTCCAGCGATATTTATTTATTTTATTTTATTTTATTTCGCCAGTTATGTTTAAGTCCCATGTTATAGGAAGCAGCCTATTTCCATCAACCGAAACACTTTGACCGACCTGGGAATCGAACCCAGGACCTCGTGTTCAGCAGTCGTGCTTGCGATTACTAGACCAACGAGGCAGTCTCTTTTAATATTCCCACAAAATCACGAAACCATTGATATTTATCCCAGGGGCATTTTGCAGCTTATGGATAACGTATTATAAATACGTATTATGTGTAATGTATGTATGCGACTCCCGGGAATATCTTTTGGCAAACAGTAAGAATTTGTTCACTCTTTGTTCGTAAGTAAATCTAAACGAAACGAAGCTTTATTCCCATGAAATACGACTTAATATCAGATTCACATCGGTTCGCGGGTACCGGAGTGTACAGTAGCAATGTTTTATGTAATATGTAAAGAAATTCTCATAATTTTCTTTTGTTTCACAGACTGTTGATTGGCGTTTATTTTATCTTCGTTTTAATAACAAACAATGTCGGTTATCTTTTGTTTTTGAGGTCATTCAATTGTTGTTTCCCTTTTGTGTTAATGTTGGTTAAGTAATCGGTCGCCCGTATTCTGTGGTAAAGTGTCCTAGCGCATGACTATCAGAATCGATCAATATTGTCAGAACAACTGTTTATAAACTAGAGTATTTTAGAGCTAAAGATACGAAAACGGAGTTTCGCATGAAAATAAGGTACATAAGTTTAGTTTGAAGCATTTTCTTACGTGGAAATGTATTATGTATGAAAGAACCGCTGGTAAAATATCGCTTTGCGTGCCTCGGATTAGTTAGGCGCTCTGAATATGGCGCCGGCGCGTTGATTTACGTTATTCACCCCATAGGAGCAGTGCTGTAACCCACATGTATACCACTTATTTAAGTAACAGTATATTAATTACTTCTGTGGTCATTTGTCAGTGAAATGTCAGTGCAATAACATAACATAACATCACGCCCGTAATCACCGAAAGGTTAGCCAGAGGTGTTCCTAATAGTACACCTACATTTCTAATAGTACACCTACATTTCACCTACAAGTCCCATGTAATAGAGGCTGGCACAGGACCGTGGATAGTGGGTAATTCAGGCTGGGGATGATGAAGAAGGGCAAGCCTATTGCCATCAACCGGGCACAAATACAGAATCCGTGGCTGCTACTGAGAAATTCCTTAAAGAAAAACTCAATTGCACTTTGCCCGACCCGGGAATCGAACACAGGAACTCATGGTCAGCAGTCGCGCTCGCGACTACTAGACCAACGACGCAGGCCAGCGGGCCTACCATGACGTCTTAAAGCAGGATCGTTTTAATTTCGTGCCAGTGTGGGAAAGAGATGGCGCTAGACGTCCTCTATAGCTACGTCTCTTACCCACACTGGATCGCGATTAAAACGATCCTGCTTTAAGACATCATGGCAGGCCACCTGGACCGGCAGTCTCGACAGAGATAACGACAAAATCGCTAACTTTCGATCGCTGATTACTATAAACGAATATATTCGGTAGCAATAACGGTGCTTGCGAAAATCGCATCTTGGATGTAGAGATTTGCATTTCCCGTAAGCATCGTTACTGCAACCGATTTTTTTTTGTGAGTTATTAGTGATCGGAAGTTAGCGATTTTCGCTATCTATGTCGAGACTGCCCAGTGCAACAATCACGTCAAATGTGTTATTCATGGGAATCGAATTGGCTTTATCTATGTATACATCGGACATGCGATTCTATCGTTACATCGAGAACTTTCGTGTTGAGAAATTATTTTGTGTAATTCATTACTGATGTTATCAGTTTTCTTTATCCGCATTGGAGTTACATAAGTATTAACGGTTTTGAATTTAGCAGATTGAGCAAGAATGTTGTTATTTACAGAATTTCAGGGATAGCATTCGAAGTAACTTTAGTTTATACGACGCAGTTTTCATGATATCGATTCAGTTCTGTGAAGTTCAAGGCCACTACTACTGCATTCAAATACGCATTCTTAAAAGTCACCTTGAGGTATTATTCCAGCTACATTTATTTTAGTTTCAGTTCTAATTCAGTTTACTTATATTTTCTTTTTTTGACGTGTGGTTAGTGCCAAATCTGGTGCCAGAGTTTTTATGCTGCCCATGGGCTTCTGACTTGGGTTGACATGCTGTCGAGAAATATCTCTTGGGCATGCTGGTTTTGCTACGCTGACGACACGCTGGTGCTGGCACAGGGGAGGTAGCATGAGGCGGCGGCCGAAACCATGACACGCGGGGTTGCGATAGTCGTTGAGAGGATCCGGCAACTGGGTCTCGAGGTGGCATTGCACAAGTCCGAGGCCATGTGCTTTCATGGGCCTTGGAATGAGCCACCGCCGGGATCCTCACTGACGGTAGGAGGGGTATCCATCGGCGTCGAGTCGACGTTGAAGTACCTAGGACTCGTCCTCGACAGCCGGTGGAACTTCGTTGAGCATTTCCGACGTTTGGCCCCCAAACTGGAACGGGCCGGGGCTGCCTTCAGGCGGGTCCTGCTCAACCTGGGGGGTACAAACGCCTTCTGCAGGAGGCTCTACGCGGGGATCGTGTGGTCCACAGCCCTTTACGGGCCCCGGTGTGGGCGAGTTCCTTGAGGAGGCGAGCCGCCCATTGTCTGAACGCGCCCCAAGAGGTGGTAGCCGTAAGGCTAGTCCGTGGTTACCGTCCGATCTCCCGCGAGGCGGCGAGCCTCCTTGCCGGATTGGGGACATGGGATCTGGAGGCGATAATTCTCGCGCGCCTACACGAATTGCGCGAGGAGGCTCTACGCCGGGGGGAAACTCCGCTGCCGCGGCAAATTGTCGCTCAGCGGACAGACTTCCGGCGTCATCTCAATCGCACAGGAATCCGAAAAAAACAGCGGCGTGTCTTGGGTTCAAACTCAAGACTTAACTTGACAGTCCTATGGTCACACCAATAGACAGTTACACAAACAGTTTAATTTGTAATTTAGTTTAAATTATATTACTCATTAGCTTAGATTAAAAAAAAATCCTTTTACGAATTCTAACTTAGGCATGAAACTTTCAGTAGGTAATAACTAAAGGTGAAAATTAATGAAAATACATGAAACAACACAAACACAGAACATCAGGCGTATTTCATGCCCTCTTTAGCATAAAGTCCGTAAAGTTTGTAAACGAAACTGAACTTTATGAATACGGAATTAAGTAAACAAAAAATTTAGAAATCATTTTTAATTCATATCGTAGGAGTTCATTTCTTTGGCAGCTTTTCGTTGAATTCGCTGTCTGTAACACGATAAAGTTGTCATTGAAAACAAAATCAATCAATCAAATCATTTATTTAACAGATCATAAAATCTAATTTGTTAGTAATACATACACATCATAACGAACACTGTGACACGACATTTATATATATTAATATATATATATTAGACTAGCTGATGCCCCCGGCTTCGCCCGCGTGGACAACACTAGTGTTAGTACATAATTATATTTCATATTACTTAAAGCTCAGCTTTTAATATAAGCTTTGACACGTGTCACGGATAACAAGTTACATTAAATTAAAAAAATTAAAAACCCCCGACACGTAGGGTCAAAATTTCAATTTTTATTTTCTTTTATATGGTTTCACGTTTTTTTTTTGTGTCGGGTGTTTTTAATTTTTTTACATCATGCTTTTTGTAGGGACTCCTTATTTAATTTCTTTTATTTTCTTGCGTTTTAAGATTCAGGTAATTTGATGTTTAATCAGGTTTTAACCGTCAAAAAGCTAAATAAAAAATAATTCGTTAGGTCCTAGGTACCAGTCACCACTCCAGTTTCCTCCTCAATCTGAGGCATTGATAGGACAAAAAATAATTTTCAAGTGTTTAGTTTTCATTTCGTTAGTTAATATTCCTCATTCCCTTTCAATATTGTGTACATTATTCTACTAGTCAAGCCCTTTCATTTGATACCCATATTGAGGGAGTTGTGAAAAAATATGTTATCTGCCATTTTGTGGCGGCGGCCATCTTGGACCGATTTTCATCAAACATAGCTAAGAACACTCCCGACTAATTCACCTTTCAAACAAAAAAAAAAAACAAAATCAAAATGGGTTCATCCGTTCGGGAGCTACGATGCCACAGACAGACACACACACACAGACACGTCAAACTTATAACACCCCGTCGTTTTTGCGTCGGGGGTTAAAAACTGAAAAAATTGTCAGTTACATTTTTAAAACGGCTTGTTTATTATAAACGGTTAAATAAGTTGAAATAACAGCTAAACTAACATCGGCTGCGTACCATGGCTACGTTGGGTCTATCATCAGATACGGTTTGCTCATGTGGGGTAACTCCTCGTTCGCCAAAAGGGTTTTTATAACACAAAAAAAATGTATAAGAGCCATATGTGGAGTTTGGCCCTTAGAATCATGCAGACCTCTATTTAAAAAATTAGGATTACTCACTCTCACTAGTCTATATATACTAGAAGTGGAAATATTTGTAAGAAAACACCTAGATCTCTATACTAAAGCCTCGGAAAATAAAAGATTTATCTCAAGAGATCCAACTCGTCTTGCTGTAACAAGATGCAGGAGCACACTTTGTCAAAATAACTGCTATAGTATGTCTGTCAAAGTCTACAACAAAATACCTAAACAATTAAGAGAACTCCCATTTAATTATTTTAAGAAACAACTTAAAAAATGGCTGTTTAAAAATGTATTTTACTCAATAAGTGAGTTTTTAGCCTATAAGCCCAAATGTAATAATGGTTTCACTACACGTATTGGCATATTTTGTTTGTATATCATCAAGTGGTAATTGTCGTACCTACAATGTGTTGTAAACTTGTTGTGGTAGTTGTTATACAATACACATTATATGAGTTTTTAAGTGTATAATACCTAATGCGATGTTAGCTTATTTTTATTTTACAATATTTACATGCTGAATTATAGTAGGCGGAATATGTAGAACCTATAACTTTAACACCTCAATGTACCATATTTCACGTAAATAAAGATTATTATTATTATTATTATCGAACTATACAAGGGCATCAAAAAAACTCCTCCTTAACGCTGTCAGCTGGTAATGTGCCCAAGAGACTGGCGGGATTAGGTAAAATATACGAATTTCTTGGAAATAAGTCAATAACCGAACAAAAGAAGACTGTATCAAAAGAACAGCATACAGGACGAACTGAGGTGACACTTATTCGTTGCCGAGTTGATAAAATGTGCGATAACTCTGTGTCAAAGTTGAATGAAAAATTATTAAATTATTCGATTCCGTGAATATTCAGTTTTCATTTGTAGGTAATAGGCGTGTTAAATTTTTAGAGAAGTTTATAATATATTATTATTATATATTAGGCTTTCTGTCAATCATTGTACACGTGCACTCTGTGGGTTTGATATACGCATAGGGCATACAACGCCCTCAGAGTTCAGTACAATAATACTTTCAGGATGTTGTTGGGGCTCCCACGTTACTGTAGCGCGTCAGGAATGTTTGCGGAAGCACGTACGGACGGTTTCAGTACCATTTTACGTAAGAAGACTGCTTCTATGATGCGCCGAGTGCGTGGGAGCGGCAATGACATTCTGAAGGTCATTAGTGATAAGCCGTGCTGCACCATTATGGCGCATTGGGTACGTGTACATGTACATATACCCGGTGCGTCAGGTGAGTGCAGCAGATATATGAATTAAATCTTTGTTTTTCGTTTGTTACTAACATAGCTTATAAGTAGTGTTGTATTACTAACATCATATGGATCAAGGTCTGAAATAAAGTTTTTTTTTTATTATTATATTATATAGTAAATATTATTATATTTGTTATATTATATTATATTTGTTATATTATATGTTAATTTTTTCTATTGGTACATTAAAAATACAAAGATGACACGGACGGAATTTGTGGATAGGTAAGTAAATAGATCAATACAAGTGAGATTGGGCTAGTTTGACAGATGAATAATTTTATAAATAAGTGAAGATGTTTAAGAGAAGAGCATTTGGGATCGACTCATTAATCACGGCACTTCAATAGATATTTTATGAAAAAAATATTTATTGGTCTCATTAGTGTATATACGGCGACCAATCAAGCTATGCTAAATACAAATTAAGCTTATCTCTCATTGTACGGGAAGCTCATACAAAGCAAGGTCAGGTTTTAATGTATATGTATAGATTGATGTGTCGCCATTTGTACTATTTACTACAATATAGTAAGTTTACTGATGGACCAAAAGTCTTTTAATATCAGACTCCCTATGCTGTCGTCTGTCCTCTTGACATTCAAATCATATGTTCATCATCAGCATCATCAGCCTACAATGCTCCAACTGCTGGGACACGGCCTCCTCTCAATGAGAGGGAATAGGCTATAATCCACCACGCGGGCCCAGTGCGGATTGGTAGATGTCACATGTCTTCGAATTTTTGGTTCTAGGACTTGTCGGTTTCCTCACGATGTTTTCCTTCACCGTTTTGAGAGCAGTGGTGATGAAATAAATTAGACAAAGTAATGCGCCTGTCTGTGTTCGAACCCACGACTTACTGTTCGTAAGTCGGGACCGTCACCACTGGGCCACCGCTGCTCTCCATTTGACGAAACCCCCGATAATGAGAAATCTTCCTCTGTTACGGTCTAATTTCTTTTCATCGCAGCACCTCCAGCACTCTTCTTACTAATTCTGGCTTTCAAAAGATCTCGTAATCAAGTTACAGATACAAGAGTGCTCAATTACAGTCGTTAGTCGTGCGGAGGAGGGTGAGGCAGTCAGATAAATCAAAGAAATGGAGTGAAAAAGCCACGATCCGAGTCTCGGTTTGGACGAAAATTTGAAATTCGTTTCAGTAATGGTGCACTTCGGGCTTGGATGTATAAAAATAGACAGTGACAAAACTACGCTAGTACGCACGGGCTTTAGTTTTAGAAAGCTGTTGTTTTTTCGGCACAGGTGTATGCTGTGCCTACACAGTACTAGCCCTGAAAAAACTCGGTTAGTTTTCATGTATTTTCAAATGTTAGATTGGCAGTGTAACATAGATAGAAAGTAAATAACATATAAAAATTAGAAAGTTATGTAATAGTTTATGTTTTATAGGTTGTAATAGACCCTTAATGAAGCCAAAAGGCACTTGTTCTCCTTGTCATTGCGATCATTTTTTGTTCTGGACCTGGGAAACTACACTGGCCTGCAAAACTAAATATGACACTTTTAAAATTTCAATAACTTATTAAGTACACAAAATATACTTTCAAAACAAAAAGGACTCGAAAAATAGTTTAATTTTGTCTATAGTTTCAAAGAAAGCTGATAATAATTGCTATAAACCTGTTTTTTATTTTAAATCTCTAACTGCTATAGTATAGAAAAAAAATACATTTGAAAAGTGTAGTACTTATTTTTGCAGGCCAGTGTAGTATTTAAAAGAGGAGAAGAGAGAAGAGTTACCGAGATATTGGAGGTCAAACTTACAACTTACCTACCTACAACCTAAAACTGGTTTTTAAGTTTATGTTATCTTCACGAAAAACAAAAGCCAATAAAATTATAGAACAAGAAACAACTAATACTTTGCAGAATCTCTAAGCATAACCAAACAAGGGACATGTTACTAAAATCCAGAGTATCCATCTAGTTTCAGGACCCTAGTTTCATAATGTAAACATCAGTGTAAACCTCCCTCAGTGAATAGCTAACAGACCGTGTAACGTTCATGCATATACATAATATTGATTATTTAGGAATCGCTGCTTTGCACTATTCATATTACTAATAAAATTTTACTTGCGTGATTTTAGCTAGCTCTTTAGCTAGCTAAAATATCACGCAAGATTTTTTTTTTTAGAAAAATTAATAATACCTACATAAAGAAAACATGAAACTGCAGTACAGCAAAAGTGTAAAAGAGCTTTCAGAGAGCTCTTATTTATAGGGTGTTTTTTTCCGCTTTTATTTCATTAAAAAAAAAAACTTTCCATTGTTTGTTGGTGTTATAAAGGGATGACCTTTATACCTTAACCTCCGTCGCCGTTTGACGACATATCTTGGAAATAGCTCGCTTAATTCGATCTAGAACTAAATGTCACAGGTTATGGATTTTAGACCAATTTAATTACGTTTTATTTGTTCTGTTTTCGTAACAACGTAGTTAAAGTGAAAATGATTTACAAAAAATTGGATAAAAATATTTCAAAGGCTGAAAATACGAAAGACTTTTCCTTGATAAGTTAGGTTATTCGCTCAGCAGACTCATGAGTTAGTAATAACTAAATATCTAAGCGTAGCTTTATTTCATGACATAGCACTGTACTGTAAGCTGTCCTTTGAATACCACACGCTGTGATGTAATCACTTTTTTACGCGAGCATTATGAGTATGATCCCACGGAATGGTAAAACCATTGCCAACAGTAACGATTCATTTTATATTGGAACCGGACATAAAAAATACACTCTCCAAATTGCAATTTTGCGTTATTACTGAACCCATAATGGCGGCCGTAACACTCATAAAGCCCATCATTTTCCCTCCAAAAAAATGCTCAGAGCTTTAACATCTTCCGCGACCATATTTCACATTTCATATTTAGCTCCTAACTCCAATAGTATGTAATGGACGACCCTCGAACGTAAGATGCGTCGGCTTATCGTAACGGCGCCGCTTTCGACGTGATTTATTGTGTTTACACCTGCACTTTATTGGTTCCTATTACGGGCAGCTACACAACTACTATCGCCGATTGGCGCTTGTTTTCAACCGGAATCTTTGAAGAGTAAGTAGTTATTGGCTTTTATGACTGCTGTGTTCTTTATTTTGCTTTGAGTGTCTATTCGAAGGCGTTGGTGATTCATACCTTCCTGCTTCTTCAATGAGCTTATAGTTTTTAATAAAAGCTTTTATGTAACTTGCCCTGTTATTACTTACTTGTTTAGTTAGTTTAGTATGTATTGGTCAAATCTTGCAACTGAATTTCAAACCAGTTTCCCCAACCGATTGATCTAAAATTTTGAGAGAGGTGAGAGAGGTGAGGTGAGAGGCGGTGGCGGAACATGAGAACCTCACGTCCCAGCCGCCGCGGGAGACGCACTGGGCGTCGGGGGCCACGTGCAATGGCCCCCGGCCACCGTAGGCGCGGGCCTGTGGACGGTGAGCTATGGGCTAGTTCGCCGTCCATCCGTCTTATGACGACAGGCCGTGTCAACGGCGCGTTCGTGTTTCACGCGCGCCTCAAAGAGAGTCAGCAAAAGGAAGGGGTCCGCAAGGGCCGATGCCTGCCGGGGCTGCGGGACTGTCCGAAAGAGATGGAAAGGTGATGAAGGAACATGGATGGGTTTTAGTTAGTAAAAGTGTGAGGAGACTACCTTCCGTTCCGCCCAGAGCGGGATGCGGATGCGGATGGGAAATCATCAAATGACCCCTGTCATTTGATGATTTCCCATCCGCAAAAAAAAAGGATAAATTCCTCACGAAAGAACTCCTCCTAATGCTATTAATCGTTGAGGAGTTCTTTGTAGACCACTTTGTACGCGTTCAATGTTGATAGGTAAACCTAATCTAATTTTCTTCTTTTCATTTAATAAAAAGTTATTAAAAATAAAAACAATTGACTTTATATGGTTTTAAAGGGTAATCTAGGCTGTTTATAAGGCTAGAAATTCGCGAACACATTGGCAATTGTTTTCTGCCGTAGTTTCCAAACTGTAAGCAAATAAGTTCGACGATAATTCAAAGTCGGATAACAAAACTAACATCTATTAGGAAACTCAAAGCGAAGCACCAACTAATAATAAAGAAAATGAAACCTAAGTCCGTATCGAGAAACTTATCTAATTTGAACACAGGCGACTATTATTCTAGACCAGGGTTTGTTTAACATTTAACTGGTTATGGGTAAACAAGAGAAGTTGGCGGAAGTTATATTCAATAGGCAAGGGAATAAAGGCTTCGGTCCCAAATCTCGGGACGTGATAAGAGTGACAATAGATGTGACGCCCCCGTGTCTGGCTTTGAGCTAGGCAAAACGCCCGAAATAATTGCTTCTGTAAGTACGGATGTGTGTTCAGCGTTTTATCTTAAAACAAAGATGTTTTTCGGAACGGAAATAGGTTTGAAGTGTATGCTTTTGTTCGGTTAATTGAACGTCATCATTATATGCCTAGCCTTTTCCGAACTACGTTGAGGTTGACTTCTAGTCTAATCGGATGCAGCTGAATACCAGTATTTTACATGGAGCGAGTAGAGTAGTAGCGAGAGCCTATATGACCTACCTCCCACAACCCAGTTAGTACTGGGTAATACGATATCCCTTGGTAAGACATATAGTTGTCAGACTTTCGGGCGACTGACTACCTGTAACGACTGCCAAAGATCTACAAATGACAGCCAGGACCAACAGCTTAACGTGCTTTCCGAGGCACGGAGAAAACTCGGTATGTAATGGGCAGTCACCCATCCACTGACCAACCTAGGCAAGAGCAGCTTAACCTAAAGATCGACCCGAGCGGCAGTTATTATTTAGCCACGAGCTTCACCTGTTACGTTAAATGAACGTCACGATGCTGAAATTCTGCAACCAAAACACTTTGCTTTAGCTGATATCAATGTCAAAGACCATCTCAGCAGGAATATTCTCAAAGTGATTACTTATTAAACATGGTTTCAATATATCCCTCTTTCCAAGAAAATTAAGTTAGTGGATTAATTCAAGTCTTGTCGCATGACGTAAAAGGCAAGCCAGCGGAGCTTTGAAAGGCCCAGATTAAAGTGCTCAAAGGTAAAGACGCGCCACCTTCCCGTACGCAGGAAAAACAATTTTCTTTTGAACACAAGTTTTGTCAACTAAAATTATATTACAACAAGTTTTGCTGCCGAAAGTTTTCGTGTTGTTCCTCTGTTTTATGAGAGCAAAATGCAAGTAAGCGGGATCGTAGGTGAATATTGCGAGGTAAGGGAATTGCTTGTGATCGTAGAGGTTTATTCTGTATCATGTGCATTTTTCCTCATGGGAGCGCTATCGATATTATAGGATGTTCTCACAAAGGCAATAATGGCCTAGAGTAGATTGGCTGATACCTATTGGTTTCGCTCATAGGTTACGCTCAAACGATATTGATAGATGAGCTAGAAAATAATCATTTCTGATTTGGTTATGAGTGGACTGCGCTGTTATTACTGCTTCGATGGTCCAGTGATCGAAAGTGTGACTGAACATGAGTTCCTGGGTTCGATTCTCGGGTCGCGCAAAGTGATGTTTTCCATTAGGATTTGGGTAAACCTTCGGCGACTACAGGCGTGATGTTGTGCTTTTGAAATCGAACTTCAGGTAGCATTTTCGGCTATTTTAAAAGCAAGGTTCATATTAATTTTGAATTAGATGTTTTGTAAACTAATCTGTTTTTACAAAACATCCACCACCTACAGCACCTTCTCCCTAACAATAACGCGGAAGATTTCATCTGAAATCTAAGAACGTATCTGAACTGAACGCAATTTTATGAAACTAAAATTTATTACTAGCATCCTGTACTTTAACAACTAAAAATAAGAAAAGGTAACGCTATGAGAAATACGAGCTAAGAGTTTTATTTGCAGTCGGAAATAGAAAATCTATTGCGTTAGGTACGTTTGCTCAGAGAAAGGTTCCGTTAAACTTACGGAACCCTGCTGAGAGAGTTGTACTTGCACTTTACCTTCATTTATATTGTTTAATAAGTATAAATGGAGATATGTCGTAAAAGTTCAAATAACAATTAACAAAAGACATTAAGGAGGAGAATATGACATGGGATGAAATATAACCTGTTATTAACGAGTATTTTCTCCCTTACACCATGCATATGGAACGAACCACTAATGACGTATTTAATGCGGCTCAATTAATCATTCATGATGGGAAACGTAGAAGGTGGTGTTTTAGAAACCGTTTAAGTAAGCTGTTACTGCAAGGCTTGGCCTCAGGTGTCCACGGGATAATGTATTCCTTCGACACCCCGGATTCCCAACATTTTTCCCTCGATGGAAAACTCGATAACTTTACCTCTTTCGATGACTGATGGGGAATTTATACAAATCCCTGACCGTTTTTCTATACTTCGCTCTATCATTTTCATAGTCACGTATTTTGCGGTTATTGATGATGGTGAGAGGAACCGGAGGAACGTAAAGAATGTCGCTCGTACTTTGTTAATACGACGTTACAAATGACTGCTTCCGATTCTTATTCTTCACTATCTACGTAGGAACTCATCACTCTTACAGTTTCCAGTGACCTTTTACTCAAGTCTGTTTAAACTTTTTTTTATATACGTATCAATCATGTTTAAGTACGAGCACCGTCTTCCGTTTAGCATATTAATCACATTTTTATACTTCATGCCAAGGTGAAACTGCTAAAAGTTTTAACAATACTGTAGCCATTTACTGTAGCAATTAGCCATATATCAATGTCGAGCGAAGAGTCTGATTCGGACGCGGGCAAATTGGGATTAATAACGGTCTTAGTACGAAAGAATTCCCCCCACATTTTCTTTTACTGATTAGGTGGCAAGACAAATCGGTTCGGATAGTGCGAAAACACGGAATGTTTTCAACTCGCCTTTATTTCTGAAGGATAGTTGGTTCAGGGTTGGCACTCAAATGATTTGTAGGCAAAAACAATTACGAAGTCCGAAAACAAATACGACCAATTAGTTTTGAGAAACGGAAGAGTTTATTGCTGAAATTATTCTGCGATATTAGGCGGATGAAATATCGAGGTCACGGAAGCAAAATGTTGATGTTTCTAAAAGCAAAATCTTTGTATAATTTCATGCTATATCTTATCAGTAATTAATCAGATAACATTGGAGCGGTAGCGGCTTGTAGCTGATTTACAAGGCGATGTTATCGCAGCCTATTCAATACTTTGTTTTATGCAGCCGGCTCGAGAATACATTCTCATACTTTATTGATCTGGCATACTTATAAGGGTGCTGAGCCTTGGGGTCCTAGGTTTATTAACCAACTTACCAGATGGCAGACACTGTCGTTTTGACTTTCTGTACTTTTGTATTTTTGTGAAGAAATTCTTTTTTTTTGGATCAAAGACGTTTGCACCAACATTGCTATGGATTTGTAGGTACTGTTCGGTTATACAGGGTGTAAACAACCTCATCACGAAGCCGTCAACCAAGCATTCTGTACATCAAACTAAGTAACTTTACGCAAAAAAAAATTCTGGGAAACGACCATTTTATTTTTGGGTGGTAGAACTTAATGTAACGCACTCATAACATTGTGCTGAGGTTGGATTTAATAGTACGGGGTCGTGGAGGTGTTTAAAGTAAAAGCTTGTATTGTCATAAAGTTGGAACTTTGACCCCCAATATCTCCGTAACAAAAAGGTTTCCAGGTATGGTGTGCAACAAAAAAATGATCGCAATGATTTTCGGCTTCGTTAAGAGGTTTTATACACCCTTTATTTATAGGCAATACATAAACTGTTACTACTACATTCATAACTTCTATTGGTATTACACATAACAAACTGCGAACTAGTGCGTATAGTTGACACTTTATGTAAGTAATGTATTAGAATTATCGCTGGTTTTGGGCACGCGACCGGCCACCCCTTCCGTACCGTCCTTGACCCGGAGTTATTCGGAGCGATGACGTCAGAGCATGGCCGAACCCTGCGCCAGTAAATAGAGAGACTGGTTCAGAAGGTACAGTTTACGCTAGTCGTGAAAAATCTGCTTATGTGAAGAGAAGATGCTAAAATGTTAATAGAATTGATGGAGATCGGCCACCTGCATCGTGCTTTTTGTAAGTGCTCCAAGCATGATTTACGAGTTTATCGTTTTTTAACTATAGGATTTTCATGATAAGCCTATCGAAGACCATACAAGTAGGAACATATCATTACAGATACTGAACATAATACAGGTTCTGAGAAAGAACCTAAGTCGAGGCTGGATCTGATAAGCGTTTATAAAACCTCGTCACCTGCGCCTCAAGTCTGCTATTACAACAGTGTCAGAATGGTCTATCATTGATTTCTTAATTGTTGATTTTGACAAGTTTGGTAATCTACTAATATGATGGCATCATTATGACACTCCTTTGAAAGAAATGGCATAGAATGATAATCTCGTACATTATGACAAATGAATGACGAATTTCTTACTACTTCAGATTGCTTATAATACTAATAAATAATATGTAAAAATATATATAAATGAAATCTGGCGGGTTTTATAATAATGGCAATCGACTATGTCATTTTAACACAATTCTATTACGAGACCAATAACCGACCAATGATCGACCATTATGAATTTAGCACATTACGTAATAAAATGACAATGGGATGAGAATGGGATCGTGTTGGAATGACGAATTTATAAAATAGCAGACTTGGGCCCCTGATCTTGTGCACCATTGGTAGTATTGGCACTACAATCTCCAGCCAGCCTATTGAGTCGGTTGGACAAATTGAGGGTCACACCCCATCTATCTGTTTTTAGAACCCCAATGGTAATAGCAGTCTTCTCCTTGACGAGGCAAGATTGACGTTTTGTAAATGTGAGCGATTTTTCTTCCTTTTTTACACCTTTATCGTGAGCTAGTTTCGTTCTTATCTTGTTTTATGGATTTTCTGTTCTTTTTTGTGTTGTACTCAGAGCATGTCGCTGCGTCTGTACCGAACTGCAGTGTTAAATGTGAATTTATTAGAATTAGCGCAGCTAGCAGCGTTTATCTGACGGTTGCTAGAACATTCCTGGCAGGTCGACCTTAATGCAGCAGCGAACATCTGTCTAGAAGACGGTTTAATTTCATTAGAAGACTGTGGTTGAGGAATGAAGAGAGTTTTAGGCGTTGGGTTGGTTAACTAAACTAAGCTGGATGAACTGGTTATTGAATCTAAACGTGGAACAACATCTTGAAGTTTGAATACTTGTGGGAAAAGCTTTTATTTAATACTAGCTTAATGCCGGCGCCTTCGCCTTCGTTGATTTTGATAATTGTCCCACTGGATCATAGAACTGGGATAAAAAATATCCTATGTGTTAATCCAGGGTATAAACTATCAGTGTGCTAAATTTCCTCCAAATCCGTTCAGTAGTTTTTGCGTGAAAGAGTAACACACATACAAACTTTCGCATTTATAATATTATAGTGTGATATACAGGTCTCTAGGTATTATCAGCATACAACATTGTTTTACGTGGTTCCGAACATAATATTATGCAGCTTTATCCTAAGATAATATCCTGTGTCTCCTGGCTTTGAGTATACGCTGTTTGTCGTCATTAGCGTATAGGAGAATCGATCCATCTCATTGAAGTAATCCTTTAGTCACACTAACGATACCCATGGGGAAGCGTAGCCTTTATCCTTGGCAAGTTTCAAATAGATTTAGTACTTTGTGGTTCTAATTCCAGTGGATCATCGTTATTACATTTGATAGGACTTGCAAAATGTCAAAACGTGTTTTCTACCTCACAACCAAAAATCCCAAACCAAAAATGTTCCATGTGGTGGTAGATCACGCAGGACTTATTTTTAGAAACACAAATTAGTCATGTACATACATTAATCAATGATTTCATGTAGACGCTCACAACGACCGACTGATGTAAGGTAAGATTCATTAATGCACTGTTTTAGACTTTCACGGTTTTTCACTACACTTAAAGTACTTACGGGATGATATCCGTGATTTACACGAAACACAAAAACGTCACGTCACGGATATCATCCCGTAAGTACTTTAAGTGAAGATTCATTAAATTTTACTTCTAAATTCTTCATAAAGAATTATAAGAATCGACTCCTACATCAACTTCCACTAGCTAGTTTCAAATCACCCACATTTCTCTACCATATTACCGCTATCGTTTCTTACTTTTTTCTTACCAATGATCGATGAGCCCCACACCACAGACCGTTAGACGGTTTCACGTTTTTTATCCCCATCCTTATCGCAGCCTGCGTTCCAGATACTCCTATCTAGATTTCAAAGAGCATAAAAATTTAAGTGAAAAGCCGCTCGCGTAACACCATATTTTAAACCAGATTGTCTGCAGATGAGGTGCCAAGATTTGAACAAGTTTTATTCCGGCTTCCGAAGAGAATATTATTAAAGTAACTAAATTGCGTTTTCTTTCGTGTGGTTTGTAATCTTTTGAATATTTCTGACACATTACATTAAAACTTTTTTTAATTGATGTGATTTTTCAAGCTTTTGTAAAGAACATTAAGAATACATGCAAAACGCGGCCTTTTTTTAAAATAATCACCTGTTAACAACTGTGATTTTTTAAGTCTGTGACAATTCGGCCATTGATTGAGCAACATTCAGTCCTAACAGTGTCTGTGTGGGTAGTGCCCTTTTTTTTTTTTTTTCGGATGGGAAATCTTCAAATGACTCCGGGTCTGCTCTGGGCGGAGCAGGAGGTGTCAGACTTTTACTGACTAAAACCCATCCATGTTCCTTCATCGCACTTTGTGTTTCAGGGCCGCGGTATCTCTTTCGAATAGTCCCTCAGCCCCGGCAGGCATCGGCCCTTGCGGACCCCTTCCTTTTTTCTGACTCTCTTTGAGGCGCGCGTGGAACACGAACGCACCGTCGACACGGCCTGTCGTCATGAGACGGACGGACGGCGAGCTAGCCCATAGCTCACCGTCCACAGGCCCGCCTACGGTGGCCAGGGACCACCACGTGGCACCCGACGCCCGGGGCGTCTCCCTTGGCGGCCGGGACGTGTGGATCTCTCCCTCTCACGTTCCGCCACCTCCTTCGCTAGCATCACTGCTTCGCAGAAGGAGGTGACGGCGTCCCATTCCGTCTCGCTCCGGACCATGGATTGAACCAGGGCCGGGAGCGAGAGGCCGCCGCCGTCGATACCAACCTTGGATTGGACTTGTTTGCTCATGAAACGAAGACGATAATTTTGGAATGTTTGTGGTTCTGCGAGAAGACCGAGTAACAGGATTAGGTATTTAATTTAGTGTTCATGGTTTTAAAAACTATACTAAATAATTAAATAAATAAAACAACAGTTGCTCATACGACAAACTTCCTGACAAGACTACAATTCCACCAAAGCACATTTCTACCGAAGAGGTTAGAAACATAACAAAAGCTTCTCTACAGTAAATAAGACGTAGTTCCACGTTTATTGTTTCAACAGCTAATTGGTACTGTTAACGTAGATTATGAGGTAACTAGCAACTCATCTAATGAGTTTGTTTTGTAAGTAAACACTTGGTTCGAACTTAGATTTCACTACTTGGTGGAGCGAACTTGTGTTTTATTTGTTTACTTACTTAGGAGATATTTTGGCTTCGTATGGTTAATTAGCGGATTTTGTTTTTTGGGATTTAGGATGTTTATTGTGAAATTTAAAAAATAATTCAACCTAAACTAACATCCAGTATAATATAATATATACGTCCTTGAGCGTATCACAAGGATGTAAATGAGTATACTTAGCTGTTTTCATTTCATTTGTCTCATCAATTTATGCAATGTACCTAACACAAAACACAGAGATTTGACCTCGATGAAGATTGATGATGTAAGTATTATGCCACTAAAATGTTTAAAGCACTAATTGAATTAGCATATCAGACTTCTTTTGTGTCGATGGATTTAAAAAATAAAATAGGTAAGACGACAGTGTCAAAAAATTGCAAATCTATTTAGTCCGTCAGTTAGAGTATTGGAAATTAATGGACACGTAATTTTTGTTGTTGTAAATCAATGAATATTGACAAAGATAAAACGCATCAAAACTCGGGAGTGGGGGCTCGTGACGTCAGAACTAGCTAAAAATTATACCATGGCGTGACGTATTGAGAATTTTAAAAGCGTCGTATCTTCGTCAATTTTGGTTTACGAAACAAAAGAAAAAACACGGGTCAAATATTTTTTGATAATAATGTAAGTGACGGACTAATTAGATTTTTTTTGTCGTCTCGCCTATTATAAGTCCAGTAATTGGCCGCGTCTTTAGGAGCCTCAGGCTATCAGGCTAGGCCACTTCGAACAGTCTGGTAAGTAGCCCATGTTCTGGATGGTCATTTTGCCAAACGGTGGCAAACCCAAATAGCACATACTGATACCTACCACAAAATATTATCATAATCAATCTCACATGTTATCTCTATCTTAGCGATATTTCTATTAAACCGCCTTCGGTAATCGCCTCCATTAATTCTAGGCCCTCCTCTCACGATAAAAACTCGTAACAACCAGCGATAAAATGAGCAGAATACATATCCGACTGGATATAGACGTTATTTTGCACGAAAAATTATTTATGTTTCGAGTGGCAGAAGACGTGAGACGAATTTGAAGTGGGATGTTATAGATTTACTATCGATTTGGAGATAGGTACTCGTTGGGGAGCGAGGAGGAAATTAAACGAAATGTTGCTGGAGTTGGTGAAGTTAAATATTGAGAAGTAGCTATGGATAAGTGAGTGACAGAAAATTGATGTTAGAAGTTGAATCAAGTGACCATGAACTTTATAATGAGTGCACAGATAAAATACCTAAGCAACACTAAAAGATGATTTCAGTTAAGTAGTTAATCAAGGACAAAAAAGTCTGACAATCAGTTAAGACTGATTGTCAGACTTTTTTGTCCTAGGGGTATCGTTTTACCCAGTACTAAATGGGTTGTGGAGGTTAGATAGGCAGTCGCTCCATGTTAAATACTGGTATTCAGCTGCATCCGGTTGGACTGGAAGCCGACCCCAACATAGTTGGGACAAGGCCAGGCAGACGATGAGTTAATCAGGGACAAGTATGGATAAAGACACATACACAAAAGGCTTTGAAATTGATCGCTGAACATGTATACGCAACAAACAATTAAAAGGTTTTATAAGTGAGTTCAGTATAGAAAAGTTTAATGAACAGGAAACAAATCAAAAAAATATTATCCATGTATTTCTGTTGCCTTCTCCCGAAAGCCCGTTTATTTTATCGCAAAATGGCGCAGAGATATGTAATTCTTCGTTGAATTGCTCAGTTCCGAACGGAGGGCGTCGGAGGGCGTCAGAGGGCTAAAGGGTACAGTCCAAATGATTTCCTTTTGTTAACGTCTACAAAGATTAAGTTCTTTTTATTAAAATCATTTCCATTAGAACGGCTCGCCTTTATTTTCTCAATGAAAGTAGGTTAAAGGGAACGACTAATAAAAGGGTAGGTATACATAATACAATTGCGGAATCCCCAATGTTGGAATAGGTCCAAAAATTGTTACGAGAACTTTAAATGTCTAGAAATACCGGGTTTAAGTACAGTGATTCTCCGGGTTGCGCTGCCCCGCTCCCGTATCGGATACGGATGAACACAATTTATTTTTATTCATGCTTTTATTAAAATAAAGTGTTTCTACTGTGAATGAATTCGAAAGGAATAAAGATAATGAAATACGCTAAAGTGTTGAGACTAAAAGAGTTATAATTATGAGCTTTCTGGGTGATATGCACCTCCAGTCCACCTAACTAAACCCACGAGAGAACAAATATGTCTGCTAGATGAGATGTTATATCAAAGAAAGGTGTGTGTAACTAAATTAACGGTGCACAACAATTAAGGCCGCTCTTGCCATCGCAAAAAAGGAAGCAGAATTGATTCATCAAAGCAGCTACCAATATACGCACAACAAGTTCAGCCGCATTTAACGCTGCACGTTACATAACAACATCATTAACATTTCACTCACCGGACTTGCTAACCCTGTACCGCAGACCGCGTCCGCCCTTCGGATGGCAGCGGTTATAGGTCCCGAACTCGCCGTAATTGTTGTTCACTCGACTGTAGTCGGCTAAGTGTCTGTTGCCATCTAGATGGTTGGGTAGGGAACGGTTCCAGCCCAAAACATCGCCGACCACGGAGCCACAGACCGAGGATTCTGTTTGAGACTTGGTGTCGCCATTGCAGAGGTCGCCGCTTGAGCGCGCGCGCCGCCCCTTTAGTCCTTTGGCGGAGTGCTGGCTGATGTTCGAGCCCATAGCGTGGCGGGACCTCAAGGGGGCCCCGCCGCCCGCATCGCGCCAATCTTCTCTCTCGACACTTTTCCTTCTGCAATTGTTCTCACCTGCAAAAAAGAGTTTTTTATAATTTCTATTTGTAAACACCTGCGGACATGAGATAATAGGTCGCCGCGATTGACAGTTGTTTATGAATTGAGGGTCTCAACCCTTGCCCTGTCCCATGAACCACATAATTATGGTTTCCTATTGCGTCTACTTCGCGGTCAGTAGGTACACATGTTAAGTTTACCGTGCTTGGTTAAAGGTTTGCTTAAGCATTTTGCAATTTACGGCTAGGAGGAAGTTTATATGCCTCGTTGACATCATTAAAATCAATCTGTCACTGTTTTCCAAGGCAGGCAGCCAGTCGCACCACGTAAAATGCTGGTACTCATCAGTATCCGGTTAGACCGGAAGCCAACCACAACAAAGCTGGACAAATGATGGGGCACTATTTCCCCGAATTCATTGGAAGACACTGTCAATTAGTTTTCCTTAGGCCCACCCGCACATGAAACTCCAACAAACACTGTTTGCTGATTTGTGTACATTTAGTTCTCACACGCGTTTCAAGTTACCTTAGATGTTTGATGGCAACGATACATTTACGAGTACGTCGTCAAAGCACACCTATTGATTTACTTTGCTCGTCGACGTAGGTAATCACAACGGAAACAAATAACTAGAAATGCTTTTACCTGCTGAAACGGTTCTCCTAACTAAGTAAATGTAGCTACAGCGTTCTGGATGTGATTATAAGTTTCGAGCGAGTACCTCGAGGAAGTATGAACACATATTTCAATTAAATTCTCTCTCTAGCAGTGAAAGTGTGAATTCCGAAAACACGTTGACACTTTTGTCAGTTGCGAGAGCTCGCGAAATTTCTCGTTCACTAATTATTCAAATCCGCGCCAAAGACGCATTTGTTTGTCGATATCTGAATCATTTATCAACTGAATAATTTGATAACAGAAAGTGCTATTAAAACGAATTATGAAGATAGTAGAGCAAATTGCAGAATTAAATGGTCAATTAATTATGATTACGTTTTGTTATATAATTTCAGAATCTATTTATAGATCGAAGAATCTAACAATATTAACCCCCTGGTTGGAGGCCTCACACTCAAGGCACCTACAGGATAGTCCGGTTAAGCACAAGCCAACCTCATAGGTTGACCTGCGAAATGCTATTACCAAAAAAAAAACAATATTACTGCTATTGTTAAATTCTCTGCAACTGTTCTAGATCTTTCTTCATTTCAAATTCTGCGAACTGAACCGTACCCAATAGTTAACTGTTCAATTCCTGAAATCGTTCAAGTTGACAAAAATGTTTATTTATGAGCATTTCTTTTGTATAGGCGGAAGTGAGTAACGAGTTCGCGATAAAATCAATGTAATCGTTAGGAAACAATCAAGGCTGTACATTAAAGTACGCACGCAACTTGACAAATTACTTTTTCGATTAACATTTCACACGAATTTTTGGCATGATTGAGTTACAAAAAGACGAACTTTAAAGGAATATATCAAAAAAAGCATAAAATTAAAAAATATTCCTGAGGATCTGTCACATAACGAACTCTGGTCTGTTCTGAGACAAAGCACTACATTTTTCTGTAAAACATTACAGGACGTAAGTAAAATTCTTTCAAGTTATTTGAACTCTTCTATTATGCGTTTTTTTTGTAAGTGCTTATTAATACTAGTACTTAATGTGGCTATGATCATTTGCTTCACCATTTCCTGTTCTCATAGCTCCTCTTATTGGCATAATATTCAAATTACCGGTCTGTCTTTTTTTTCTCTGTTCTCACGGCAATTATAATGATCGCAATGCTACGTACCAACTTAATAATTACGCGTATCGTAGTTTTTTCTAGATCATAGATAGCATTAATTCTTTGGCATAAACACTGCATAATTTTACTTAATCACATAGGAATATGAATTGTCTGTGTATTACGTACTACATACGTGTAGTCTCTGCCTAACTCCTATGGGAAAAGACTTGAGTTTATGTATGAACGTATCATCTACATAACTTGGTGGCGTCCAACAGCCTGTGCGAAATCCTTACGTCATTATCATTCACAACGGAGGATTGAATAATTTTAATCTTAATAAAATCATAAGATTGTTGAAGAAACTCGTCTCGCGAAAGGGTTGAGTTTCCTCTCGCAACTAAATTCTCAAAATTCATTTCCTCGCGGCGGTTTGGTAATTTCCATAATTGCTGGAAATATTCGCCAGTTCACCGAAAATATCGGGAATATTTAATGGGATGCGGTGGCCTGTGTCGCGCCTACTTCCGAAGATTTAATGAATCTTTCACCCGCTTGGCGCGAGTTCATTAAGAGCTCCGCCACAAATGCCAGCGAACATGTACACACTATGTGTTGCGTATAAAATATGAATAACGACGCGGAACGATTCATTCCAGCTTAGCCTTTAAACTAAATGCGCGGTACGTGTATTTGTGGGTTCATACGAATATACGCCTTACTGGAACTACAAACATGCTATATTAATATAACATTCACACGTTATTTCGGGCTCTTATATAACATGTTTAATTCGAATCTATTTTAGCAGCCATGTCAAATTCAGAACACTTTAATTTGGTCCCGCCGTCCCGTAGTTCGCCACCACTCAAGATAAGCATTGGCCAGACTTCTGAAGTATTTCAAAGACGCTCAAAAGCGTACTCTCCCGGAATGCGGATTTAAAGGTCATTACATCGTTAGTCGTCACTAAAAGGGTAAATAGGAAGGAAGGTTTAAAGTCTTTAAACAGCTTTATGCCAGCAACATGAATGAAAGTCATTTCCAGACTCACCACGCGTTTTATGCGATTCGTCACCCTGAATTTAACCGTGAATGAAACCGCAAGAAAAGAGTTGTGTTATATATTTTCTGCTGACAACATGATAATTGAGATATTATAATAGTTTCACCTATAAGAAACCAAAATAAACACATTTCGGGGAAGACAGATCCATAGAATCATAAATTCCTAAAATATTTCTGTATCTAGTCTACAAACAAAATAAAACCTATACTAAAACCTAATCAGAACCTACTGTTCATCTGTTGGTACCTATTTGTTGCTTTGATTCCATTGTCTATGTCAATAACACACTGATGGTAAATAATTAACGAATATTATCACAAAATTAATTACCAAACCCAACTGAAATGCGGAAACTTCCAAAATGACAAACCAGATATAATATCCGGTGGCGGATGCGGCTCAGCCTAGGCCGAGCTTAAGACTAGATAAATGGGTGGGTCCGGCCGATATTGGGTACCTATCTATTTGGTGTCAGCATTGCCAGCTCAACGGTTATTTACTCTAACTGAAGATAAATTTCAATCATGATTTTCATATGACTTCGTTTGCTGGATTTCTATTCAAGAATCAAGTCGGTTTGCTTACTTGCTTGTTTGTTTCGTATGTTTTAAGTTATACTATTAAAAGTAACCTGTATCTCAACTGTACCACAAAAAACAAAGACAACTCAGCTTGTTACATGATCGTGTATACAAGTTGTCGCTTTGCATCCTGGTCAAATTCAAGGAGGTATCTTTACTAATGATTCTCGAACCGAATCAATAATAAAATGGATAGGTTTTTCTTTTTTTACGTAAATCACCTGTATTAAAACACGGCCCGTGTGGCCCTATAACCGCGCCTTCACACACACAAATAAAAGCACACAGAGACATGTCGCGCGATGGGTGATTCTTCTATAACACTTCAACCAACTTATCTGTGCAGGCGGGAAAACACAGAACTAAAATAAATATACCAAGTTTGACACATCGATCGATGCATTTTTTCTTGATAAGCAGCGCCGCCTCGAACTGCATATTCAAAGTGGTTATGCTGTACAGTCCTGCGATAGGACCTTTTAGTGCTTGCATGCCATTGACAAAAAGGAGCTGTTAGCAAACGTCTGTAAAATGGTCTTTATGTATATGGGCGTTGGTTCCGAAAAATAACAATGCAGCACTATAATATCCCTAATAAAGCCTCCGAACTAATGTTTGCTTAAATATTGTTTATGTTTACCCATTATCGCCCCGGAAGCCCGGAACAAACAGATCCGAAACGCAGCGTTGTTATTAGCGTACTAGAGTATGCTTTTGCTTATCCTCGCAGTATAAAGCGATGCCATTGATTTATCATGAACCATGACAGCAAAAACTTTCAACAAGAACAGTCCTCTAATTTCTTTTAAACCTTCACACTACAGGTTGGTTCACTTTGCAGCCTCACGTACTACATAAAACAATGTCAATATAATGCAACAAAAACGTACACAATACGACTTCCGTTCCGAAGTCGATCTTCCTCTTGTTTGACACAAAACAAATAGAACAGGTACACACGGGACTCCATTGTTGGGAGGAACAAAAACTACGGCTAGTTATGTCTACACTCTGTATAATATTATGTAACGCTGGTTCTTGTGTGAATAAATTAACATGCGCAGATATAAATAATTTCAAGTTTTTTTTTTCATTGCAATTTATTTTCCTGCTAGCGATATAAATATTGAAATAAATATAAATATTGAAATGGTAAAATTGTTTCGTAAAACACTCTTTCGAGAGGAAAAGTGAGAGATAAATTTTATTTCAGCGTCGTTCTCAATTTAAATAATGGTGTCCCATCTATTCCTTTTAAGCTGGCTGTACCATTTTAGGAAGATGCAACGTAAAAAATGTTTCTAGTAAAGAGAAACGTTTGAACCTATAACAAAATGACAAACATAATATAACTCCAAAGTACGACTAAGGTAATTGCTTCCATAATTACTTTTATTGGTTTAAATTGGCGACTAAAACAGGTCGACCATTCTCAAAACGGCGTTTATCTTGATTAATAGTCTGGTTAAAATCTTTTATGAACAGATACCGTGGTCTCGGCCCTCAGAACAGGGTACGTCAGTTATTGAGTAATGATGCGTAACAATGACCTTTTCATCTCATGCAACGGCGACGTCCTTGCTATTGTTTAAACAGTCGTTTATTTCTTGTTTAGATGTATTTGTTACGGTAATGTGACTACAGGATATTGAATTATATTAGTACACAATGTATTTAACCTTTTGTTGGTACATAATAACTTTACGGGTTCCTGCTATAATTTGGAATTCCTCAGCGAAGCCGAACGCTCGATTAGTTCCTTTGGTCCAAAGATCATTTCTGAATGATTGCCCAAGTAATTCGATTCTACGAAGTTTTCGGAGTTGCTCCGAAATCTCTTGATCTATGTTTATAATCTTGTTATTTTGGGGAAAGTAAGAGCTTTGTTGTCAAACGCAGACAATGGTAAAAGTGCAGTCAAGTTCTCATAGTTATTAAAGGTTAATGTAGCAATGTTGAAATAATTTAAATAACGATAGCTAATTAAGAACACTTCGTACTTTTACTTTTAAAAGATGTGAGGTATGTTCTAAAAGGCGGTTTGTTATGAGCGTGGGGTAAAGTAAAGGGTACTTTTAGGGATTTATTTAAGTGTCACTGGAAGTCGGGCTGGGATTTGGGCCGCAATGAAATCTCGCTAGACAATTAAGACCCGTCACGATGAGACGGCTGACTGCGACGCCCTCCATCTTTACGTTGAACTAACGTTACTGTTATTTCTAGCTGTTATTAAGACTGTTTTCAACTTCTATGAAATTGTTATGAATAGAAATCAAATCTGTATTGTTATGAAGGTGATTTTGCTTGAATTTGATTCATTTATATGTGGCATTTTAAGGGCAGCAGAATGATGATGATTTTGTTACAATTGGGATTGATTTCGAATGTTCTTGTGATTAAATAAACATTTAAATATATATTATCTTGATTTTAGAAGCATCGGTAGTTCTTTTTTTAGCGATCTTGTCTCTCTCAGTGCCTGATCAGACTTAGTTTTACAATTATAGAGAAAAATCACATACTATTCAGTAATCACTGTTTTAAGTTTTTACGGTTTAAAACTAAGAGTACACTATACGCACTCCAGCCATCATGGCATTTGCAACAGCGGCGGCGTGCAGAGCCGAAATATCGGGAGCTTAAGTAGGTACTAAGTGGCACAGTATAAGTTTACTATAAAATAGTATAAAAGCTGCCTCCTTTTATCAGTCATCAGCGCCAATCAAAGTTCCTCAAGTCGACGACCTACCTACATCGCAATCGCAATTCATCGTCTCCAAGAATCTTATTCAACTTCACTCGTTCAATATGAATGAAAGTAAATCCAGAGTGAACGTAATGGGAACGAATGAATATCTAAAGTGACGGACCCACCCAATGAAGCGAGGCTTAAGATGCCTACTTATACCAATTTGGGACACATCGGTTAGTACTTGCAGACGAGTTTCAAATTGAATAAGTGTTTTAATTTCCGATCTGATGGAATGTTCCATTTGATAAATGCTTTTAGATTAATTAAGGATATCCACACAAAATGAGTCTTGTGGAAGAATCTAGATATCGCTTTTGTCGAATTGAAAGCGATTTTATCTTCGTTTATGTGTTCATCTTTCAAATATTCCCAATGTACCACACCCATGATTTATTTCCACAAAACCTCTTTGATTAAATATATTTTTGCACCGCCAGCACTTTTTATCTATTTGTGTGTAGCCGGTCCGTTGACCAAACATGTTTACCGCTTCGGAGCGAAGTGGCAGATAAAATCAGCATCATAAGAACAAGCCACGCCTGTGGTAGCTGCACAACATTTAAGGGAGTACTTATATGAGCATATTTTGCGAATAATCGAAAATCGATAAATCAGCTCGATATACTATCGTAAAAGACAGGCCTGAACCTAATGTTGTGGCTATTACTGAAGGATGAAGACGAGAAAGTACGTATATATTTTTTCTATGATAATGATCTATTTGGTTTACTCGATTTTGACAGAGCGAAAACCTTACAGGCAACTTGCGGCAAATGGCCTCACTCATAATCCGAATGGTTGCTGATGATAGAATTGAACGAGCACACTAAAGGCCTAAGTTTTTCAATGAAATTTAATATAATTGGATAATCTCCGTTACGAGAAAAATTGAATTAATTTATTAGCTATGAAAGATTAGTTTGATTTTTATCTTGTTACTAGCTTATGCCCGTGGCTTCGCCTGCGTGAAGTTATATTGGTACACTTGGCACTATCTATGTGCCAAATTTCATCCAAATCCGTTCAGTAGTTTTCGCGTGAAACATTCATCAATTCATCCTCAGAAAGTTTCGTATTTATAATATTAGTAAGACTGCGGCAGCGGTTACAATCAATATTTTGCTTACTATGCTAGGGACGGACGTTGGCCCTAAACAAATACCTAGCAGGTGTACCTACATGCGTGTTTAAGACCAATATAGACTAAAAACGCGTCCCTTGTCAGCTCTAGTACTAAAACGGTTTTGTTACAAAAATGTAATCAACACTAATCTACTCGTTAAAAATGAGTCATCATCATCTGCCTAGCCTTTTCCCAACTATGTTGGGGTCGGCTTCGAGTGTAACCTGATGCAGCTAAATACCAGTATTGACGACTGCCTATCTGACCTCCACAACCCAGTTATTACTGAGTAAAGCAGTGATAGCCTGTGGTGTGACCGTCGGACTGCCAAGTCACAGGTCTCGAGTTCGAACCCAAGGCACGCACCTCTGAATTTTCGGATTCATGTGCGTATTGTATAATTATCACTTGCTTCGGTGAAGGAAAAACATCGTGAGGAAACCAGCATGCCTGAGAGATATTTCTCGACGGCATGTTAAGCCAAGTTAGAGGCCCATGGGCGGCTTAAAAACTCTGACACCAGATAAAGAAAGAAGACTGAGTAATACGATACCCCTTGGTAAGACTGGTTGTCAGACTTTTTGGGCCACTGACTACCTATAACGATTGTCAAAGATCTTCAAATGACAGTCGGGACCAACGGCTTAACGTGCTCTCCGAGGCACGGAGGAAACTCGGTATGAAATGGGTGGTCTCCCATCCACAGACCAACTAGGCAAGCACGGCTTAACCTAAAGATCGACCCGAGCGGCTGTTATTATTTGGCCACGAGCTCCTATAATTATATTTTCTATTCTGAACTCCAGGAAGTAAAACGGAAACGTAGTGGTGATTTTTTACACAACCCAGTTAGTACTGGGTGTGGCTAGTGTAGTTTCACATTTATGAATCCACGGTTTCATAATTCAATAGTCATATTGGCTAGGAATGTTCTTCGAAATATCTCCGTAACTAGAAGGTTCCCAGGTATGGTGTAGAACAAAAAAATGATCGCAATGACGGGGAGAACAAGTGCCTTTCGGCTTCGTTAAGAGGTTTTTTTACACCCTTTATAGGTGTTCTATTAGGTACACCTTTGCCTAACCTTTTGGGGATTACAGGCGTGATGTTTATATGTCAAATGGTTTTTCAGAAAGGTCAGGTGCGTAGTGCCGGAAAGGCGTGATTTTATGTATGTATGTATACGTATTAAAAGTATTAAGGTCGAACGTATGTATCATTACAAGTATAGAAGGATACCAAATTTGACAATATCAAAAGAGCTATGTTAAATACACTGGCCTGCAAAACTAAGTACATACTACACTTTTAATTTTTTTTTTCTAAACTATAGAAGTTAGAGATATAAAAAAAAAAAACGTTTTACAGCAATTTTATGTTTTTTTTTTAATTTTTGACAAAATTAATCCCTTTTTTAGAGTCCTTTTTTTCCGAAAGTATCTTGTACACTTTAATTTTTTTTTTCTAAACTAAAGAAGTTACAGATTTAAAATAAAAAAAAAACGTTTTACAGCAATTTTATCAGTTTTCTTTGAAATTTTAGACAAAATTAATCCCTTTTATAGAGTCCTTTTTTTCCGAAAGTATCTTGTGTACTTAAAAAAGTTATTGCAATTTTAAAAGTGTGATATGTAGTTTTGCAGGCCAGTGTATTACCTCAGCTTGCTTGTATTTTGATGACTCAAACGCTGAAATATCTTGACTGGCGCCGCCGTGAGAATTCTATCACGTGTAAAGTACCTTTATTGTGTAATAATATATCAAAGATGGCGAAAAGCTAACTCCTCCTATTGTGTTGGATAACTGCTGAGTGCTGTGCGCTGACATCACAATAACATAACTTGCACTCACGGTATCATCGATTAAGTTACACTTTACTGGTGGCTGTTTTTTGTAAAAGAAAGTCGAAAAAGTAATACGAAATGAGAATATGGGCGATTTTGTTTAAAATTATTGAGACAGGTATAACCCTACATTGCACGTGTAAGCGCCCCACGCCCTATATGCCTTTTTTTTTTTTTTAGGATTGGAAATCATCAAATGACTCCTCCCGCTCTGGGCGGAGCAGGATGGAGTGTCAGACTTTTACTGACTAAAACCTATCCATGTTCCTTCATCGCCCTTTGTGTTCCGGGGCCACGGTATCTCTTTCGAATAGTCCCGCAGCCCCGGAGTCCCGCAGCCCCGGACGCCCTATATGCCTGGAGGCTTTATTTATACTTGAGTATATATTGTTTAATTTTCATTTTATTTTTGTGTGCTAGCTGACATGCGACAATTATTCAACAATTATTTAGAGAATAGTTACATATTAACAAATAATCCAGTATTATTTGTAAATATTATTTTATACACTATCGTACAGAATCTGCTTCTTCTTACCTAACAGGCGGATGTGTTGCTGGGGAGTTTGTTCCGCCACTTCTTCTTCCTAGCTAAAACACTAGAAACTGGCGAAGAGTGGGCGTTTTGAGTTACTGTCTCTTGTAAACTTTGACGTTCAAAATGTTCTGAATTATATATAAACTAATTTGAATAAATGACTTGATTTTGATGTTAAATTCTATAAGAGATGATCTTGATGATGATCTGATATAATACATCATTGTCAACAACAGTGCAAAATTTATAAGTAGGTACAGGGTGTAAACCACCTCATCACGAAGCCGTCAACCAAGCATTCTGTACATCAAAGTAAGTAACTTTACGCAAAAATTATTGCTGGGAAACGACTTTTTTTTTTTGGGGTGAAAAATCATGTTTTGTGGTAGAACTCAATGTAATGCACTCAAAACATTGTGCTGATGGATTGAATAATACGGGGGTCGTGGAGGTGTTTAAAGTAAAAATCTTTTATTAAAAAAGTTGTATTTAAAAAAAAGTTGTCAAAGAGTTGGAAAAGTTGGAACTTTGACCCCCAATATCTCGGTAACTAGAAGGTTCCCAGGTATGGTGTATAACAAAATAATGATCGCAATGACAAGGAGAAAAAGTGTCTTTCGGCTTTGTTAAGAGGTGTTTTACACCCTTTATAATGAATATGACTGCAAGGCTCTAGTCACTAAATGGATCAGCACTCTTTGTTATGATGAGGTCGAAAGAATTCTAAATTCCAATTCTAATACATGACAATATAACCCTCCCCCCTTCCCAAAACTTCCTCCATTACACATATCCTCAAACTCACACACATACACACAACATAAACACAATACACATAATTATGGTTTGCCTATTAATTTAATTAATAAATTCTTTAGTTGTTTATTTTTTCTTTTTATACCATATGTCTTTGTTTCCCGTTTGACGTGTATCAAACTCCGAATTTTGATGTATTTACTGTCCTAGTGTAGGTACTAAGAGAGCCCTGACACTCATAACACAAGTTCAATCTTAGCTTGGGTGTCAGAGGAGTACCTATAAGTCTGTGTTAAGTACAATTCTCAACTTAAACTTAAATAATATATTGCTGAAGCATGTAGTGACATTGGAATTGTAAGTTGGAAAAAAAGATTTTCATTATTATAAGAGATTCTATATGAGATAGATCTCACACACATCCTTCAAGACCAAACAGCTTCTTATTCAAAGATGACTTAAACTTCCTTAAACCCTGGGTTCAGACCGGACTGAGTTATCCTGTCTACAGTAGACAAAACTGTTTCATCCTTCTGAGAATCTTAGTTACAATGACACTAAACCCTTTCTCCAAGTTCCCAACTTGCTTCTTAAGATTTACAAACTGCTTCAACAAGGGATTACACACGTGACGACTGTTAATATCTTTCGTAAATGTTATACAATGGCATTAAGATTGCCAAGGGATAGAAAATTTACTTCCCTGTCTGACCCATCCCTTAGTGTAGCGGGTATAATGGAGGTAGCAGTCAGTCCGTCCCTTTTGCTGAACGCGGACGAATGCCAATTCTATTCGGGTATCCCGGACAAGGACATTGCTGTATTTCCTTGATGCTTAACACGCTTTGTATATACAAGCAGCGAGCAGGGTTGAAAAATGTAGGGGTTATTTTGGCACCTACATCAAGCAGTGTCTGTGTTAGATAATCCTTTAAGATTTAGGGTAGGCAGAGGCCAAGCAAGAGTACCTAGACGTAAATCCAAACTTTTTTAATTAAAGTGTGAACAGAATGACAAAATATCATGAAACAGTTTCAATAGAAATCCATAACAAAGACAGAGTAAGGCATTAAGTTACGCAGTCATTGAAAAAAGAATTCACTTATTTTCACAAAACCAATATATTCCGCGTTATTATCACAGGGTAGAAACATATCTTTTCAAAGAACATAAGCGTGGTATGTCGACTGGAAAATGGTTATAAAAAGGCACTTTTGCTAACCCTCCAACTACGAAACTATCAGATGTTAGTGGCACAAAAACTGGTTTAATTTTGCACAGAGGTTGAACATCAAACGTTTTTGTGGTAACCCTGCCGTGTCTGTGAGGGTTATAAATGCGTCATTTTTGTTAGAAAAACGGAATTAACGAAGTGACTTTAATGTTTGCGTTTCATTATTATTTGCATTAATTAAATATCGTCGCCGTCCTAATTAAAAATTTTTTTTAAAATGGTAGTCATTATGTGGCCTTTTTCGTTGAAGTTGATAAAATTAAGCGCACACAAGCATTTGGTAAGCGATGGGATTCCCCAATTTGTGAGAGCACCCGCGTTAAACAACATTTTCCCTGTTGATATCAATTCCTCGAAAATATTATAGGTAAGATTGATTATTCCTAAGAACAAACAATAATACAAATAAAACGTCGACTTTGATACATTATAGAAATAGTCTAGGAACTAATAAATAGGAATATAAATAAAAAGGATAAATTAATGGCAGTCACATATTTTATCGAAACGGTCCTCTTTCCCCATCATGAGGCATAGGATTAGTTTGTAAAAGAAAGAGGCATGACCTCCAGTTTCAATTTATTACGGGGATAAAATACTGGGAAGCGTATTGTGACGGTGGAAAGTTTTTATATCCATGAATTGTTTGTTTTATATGTAGGTCCAAATAATAGGCGAGACGACAAAAAAAATCGAATTAGTCCGTCAGTTAGATTAGCAAAAAATATTTGACCCGTGTTTTTTCTTTTGTTACGTAAACCAAAATTGACGAAGATATGATGCTTTTAAAATTCTCAATACGTCACGCCTAGGTATAATTTTTAGCTAGTTCTTACGTCACGAGCCCCGACTCCCGAGTTTTGATGCGTTTCATCATTTGTCAATATTCATTGATTTACAAAAACAAAAAATACGTGTCCATTAATTTCCAATACTCTATCTAACTGACGGACTAAATAGATTTGCATTTTTTTGATACTGTCGTCATGCCTGTTGTTGTTGATGATGAGTTAGAACCAAAAAGTGATAATCTAATAGCGATAAAGATGACAGGAAAGTCAAAAATGTACATATTTGATATACGCTACCGAGAAGTTTATCAAACGCTTCGATTCGATTTCGACTCAGAATGTCGTATGTCTATCTCGTTCGCTTTCATGATGTCAAACAAAAAGATAGACATACGACTTGTCGAATCAAAGCCTTGCTGAAAACGTGAGCGGGTCAGGAAAATTTTCGTTTTCCTTTTTAGAAAAAAGTAGCATCTGGAACGGAAACTTGTGGCTGTAGCAGATTCTACTAATCTAAAGCGTCATTAGTAAGATACGTTTGCTCATAGGCGACGATTTAAAAGAAAGAAATCTAATCAATTCTCATGGTATCATTCCGATCGACAATTTTTTTTATTTTTAAAAATATTATCAAGTCACAAAACTATAATACCAGCCTATTACTGTCCCACTGCTGGGCAAAGGCCTCTTCTCATACAGAGAAGGCACGAGCATTGATCACCACGCTTGCTCAAGACGGGTTGGTGATTTCAGACTTATATTAATTATAAGTCCAGGTTTCCTCACGATGTTTTCCTTCACCGATGTCTGTGATGTCCAAGATAAACTTAGAAAAGTACATATGAATTGAAAAAGTCACATTGGTACTTGCCCGGATTTGAACCCACAACCTCATACATGGGAGGCGAGGCCTAAACCTCTGGGCCATCACGACACCGACAAGTCACAAAACTATCATACTTCAATTACCTGTTTATATTTACAACTGTTATCGTAGTTCTTGAAACTGCCACCACCTTGCAGTCCTAACAAAACACAGCTGAGAAATTTATCAGTTTGACCAGTATATATCAAGACATATCTTGGTGGCGCAGCTTGCGGAGCCAAAAACCAACAAAGTGTCTAACTCGGTACAGTTCTGATTAGTTCTCTAGTCTGCCACGAGTCTACTAAAGCTGGTTGTAAATCAAGCTCGTATGGTGTTGATGCAACTGATAAGGTGTGTTTACTGTCATGATGCAATTATTGTGTACTTCCAATTTTATCACCTGTTTGTATGTTTTTTTTCTATTGATAATATTATGATTACATGTCAATCAAAAGGAATGCTGGTGTTTGCATAAGATATGAAACAAGTATGAGGATTTTTCTTGGAATTGTTCCAAGAATTTTAGGTGTAACTTTGTCTTCCTAGTATGTTTTAAATTCTGAAAATAGTTATGCAATAACCACTTATTGAAAAACCCTTTACTAAAATTATAAAATAAAGAACTCGTCTTGATACCAAAGATTTCCGAAAAAAAAATCAATAACAAAGATACGGAAGAAAAATTATCTGTTGTGTTAAATCTAGCTGTTATATTTTCTTGCAATTTTAAACTTAAATCAGACAAACGATAATTGCGAGGTCAACAGTATAAGAAAGACTTAGTAGATGGCCAACAAAAAAGTTTTAGACAAAAGAGAAAAATACACCATTCGGCCATTTAGAGCCTTATGAATATTCAAAGTGTTCGCCAGTCTTTATTTTTAAGGCCACTTAACTGGTGCCAAGTTTAATAATTTAATTTATAAAAGCATTGTAGTCATAGTGTAGTAGAAAATATTGTTAATGCTCTTTATGTGGCGTTTATAACCTGTTCCGTGATGGTATCTCCGCATCTCACAATTTTATGCTCCCATCAAAATAGCTTCTCAAAACAAACATGGTTTATGTGAATCTTTTGAATATTATGTTCCATATAAGTAACAGAGCATCTTCCTACGTGGGTTCCTTATTTAGAGCGCTTTTAACCTGAATATAAGAAATGTCAGACGGCTGTATGTTAGGGCTCGGATCTTTTGGGATTTCATCCACCGAAATGTCTATTGAAGGGTCTTAATTTTTTCCATAATCCAATTACTTAACGGAGCTCAAAAACTTTTTGCCGCATCGGATTAAGCTCTTTGCGACACCGTAACCTATTCGGTGAGGCAAGCAAGGGTCCCGTCATATATTTTTTATAGACATATTTCGATAAGGATGGATGTTGTTCTTAAGTTGGGGCCAGACGCCTGCGGGGTGCGGGGGCGGCGCGCGGGGGACGCGAAGTGGGTCGCCCTGAGGGTTGCCAGGTGCGGTGCCCACCCAGATTGATCGGTGTTTTATTTTTTTAAGTGTAAAACATAAAAAGTAAAAAGATTGCGTTTTTTGCGGTTGTACTGTGACCTTTTTATTAATGTTCGCGTGTTATGGGTGTCGTAAAATGATAAGAGGTTGTGCTGATAACGTTGTATACAACTCACTTACACTCTTTGATATTGCGTTATCGGGATGTTCTGCAAATACATATTATGCGAAACAAAACAGAGTCCTAGGTACACAGAATCTCAACTAAACCAGCAAACTTCTCACCGCGTCGCAAACAAAAACTCTCATCCACGTCCGTCCCATTTTTCTACAGGCAACCCTGTCTCCCTGATAGGTATTTATAGCCCCGCCGGCACCAGTGGAATGCATCGCCCACCTCCATCCAGCAATAATAACACCACTGTCAAGTTCATTACTCACTCATCCCGATGTAAGAGCTTTGAGCCTTTATTATCGTAGTCCTAATTATAGAGTTTGTTGTCTTGTAGAGGTGACACTAAAGTGAGTCATTTCCTCCCGTTTATACGGAGACGAATTCCTTGAGGCGAGAACTTGGTGAGATCGTGTCTACGTTTAAAATAATATGGCCGTGTTGGCGCATTGGTAGGCGCCGAATTCCACGTGCAGGAATGTTAGCGTGTGTTTGAACACAGTATAGTACAAGAGTGATCTCAGTTCTGATGCTGATAATGATTTCATTTTACAACAGGAATAAGCAACTACTTATTGGAAAAGAGGCGGAACAAATAGTTGCACGGATGAATTGAGTAAAAGAAGATCACATGGCTGATGGCTGAGCTAGATGTTTGTAAAAAGAAGAAATGCTGCGTCGACTCAAATAAAAGCAGGAGGATGACGAACAAGAGCAGCTAAAATAAATAAAACGAGACTAAACAAAAGATCTCAAAGTCTGAAAATAAATAAAAGCGTCTACGTAATTAGTCCCTTAATTATTCCGTAATTAACATTTTTATTGGACTTAGGTAAAGCACTCAGAATAGTTAAAAGGAAAATGATCAGAATTCTATAGAAATACAGTTGAAATGTATTTGTAAACAGGATCTTCGGTTAAACTCAATAGAGAGCTAATTTGTATGCGGATCAGGTGCTGTTGTCATGAATTTTAAAATTTTGTAAAGACTCGAAGACTTCTGTAATCCTTTTGTCTGACATTTTGAAGTTTTGAAATAAAAACGCTTTAGAATTTAAGCTCAAATCTCAGAAGTGTTCAAAATAGTTAAGGCCTTCAGTTCATAAACAGATCTTTATAATTCAAATACAAAGAGGCTTTAAAGCGCTTTCCAAATACATATTACTATGTAGTACTCAAGACTATAAAATTTTAACTATCGACGAAACAGTTTTGGATGTAAAATCTATCGTAAACATGAGCCTAACTGCTGAGATTTGAGAAACATTGTAAATTCTCTAGAGAGACGTGAACCTCGACGTTAGAATGCATATGAAGTGTTGGGAATTTTTGATCTAAAGAGGTTTATTGCTTCAAATAGAATTCAAGAGGGAATAGATTCTATAGACAGATAAGAAATAAAAGGAGATAAAGCTTGTGAATAGACAAAAGACGGTCTGCTTATAACAGGAAATCTGCCTTGGCTTTGTGCAAATTGCATGCCAGTTCAAAGTAAAGAAAAACTCAGCAAAAGCAACGGACATACTAGAATGAGAGATCACAGGAGTAATTTATTTATAAAAAGAACATAACATCACGCTTGCAATCACCGAAGGGTAAGCCAGAGGTGTACCTAATAGTACACCCACATTTTGCCAGTTAAGTTAGTTAGTTTTTTAAGTCCCGTGTAATAGGGGGCGAGCTCAATAAGTCTTTGCCCGACCTGGGAATCCAACCCACGACCTCATGTTCAGCGGTCGCGTTTGCGACCACTTGAATAACAGAGGCAGTGTGAAAACACGGAGTGACAAATGTATAAAACAGCGTTTCTATTTAATATCTAAAGGTCTAAAGTTAGATAAAGAGACTTGCGTTGCTTGTTATTTGAAGATTCTCTACCTCGGTTTCTGAAAGCCTATCGAACTGAATCTGTTGTTAAACTCATGTCAAGCAATTTGATTGCTTGTTGAATAACAGTCAATCAATTCGCTTCAGTTAATACGACGACATGTTAGTTAATTTTGGTTTTGTATTGTAATGTCAGTCTTTACGGAACACCTATTGTTCTAAGATAGACAGGAGTCAACGCCTTGACCAGAGTGTGTCTTATCATCTTCAGTTCATAACTTACATAAGTAGCACTACCTTAAAAAAAAAAACATTTTTGTGAGCTGGCAATAACGCCAACGACTCCGCGACCTGCCAAGCCAAGCGCCAGTGGACGACGAGTTCGCGCGAGGCATAGAAGCATACGCGATACGCTTGTATATAGTCCTTAAGTTTTACTGTTTACTCCTGTTTTCTTAGTTTTATACTGTGTTAACCATAATTATATACTTTTACTAATCAACGTGCCCGAACTCTTTCAATTTGCCCAATAACCAAAACCCCTGAGAAAACACTTCTTACACTTATTTTTAAGATTCATCTGCAAAGTCTTTTCTCAACGATGTTGGGAGCGACTTCCATTCGAACCGGATGCAGCTTAGTATAAGTATTTTACATGGAGCGACTGCCTATCTGATCCTCACAGCCCAATTACTAGGTGATACGATACCCCTTGGTAAGACCGGTTGTCAGAATTTCGGGCCACTAACCACCTGTTTCAACTGCAGCGAATCTACAAATAACAGCCAGGACCAACGACTGCATGTAGTTACCGAGACATGGAAGAGTCACAATATTTGTAATAAATGGTCACCCATCCACGGACTGACCTCGGCAAGAGCAGCTTAACATTCGATCGAACCGTGTTTAGCCGCGATCCTCTCACTATTCTTATGACTCATATAGACTCTAAATACCCTTTACTATAAATACTAACCTAAGCACCACCTCGTTTGTCAAAACATTCGACGCCTGGCCGCCGCCGAGTGCACACGTGCGCTCCGCTCTGTCGCTGCCTTGCCCCCGCGCACCCCGCGCCCCCCGACTCGGTTTCGCCGCTACGCTACGTCAGTAGCGTCCGCCGCCTCGCCGAGCTCCGACGGCCCCCGGCCCGCCAAGTCGTAGTGTGACTACAGTCTTTGCCTTGCGCTCGGACTTAGTTGCGCTGCGCCGTGTCGAATTAACTACTTGTAGTTAAATTCGATACGTTAAAAACTGTCTTTTTCAAGACATATTTCCTTAACGGAAATCGACAAAACCTCGTCCGCGTATTTTGCCCCTTCAGGTGAAATCCACGATTTTGTGGTTCTTGACGGATACCTCACGGTGTTAACGAAGTCAAGAGGGTGGTGACCCGACACACCCGCCGATCCCCTTCAGGGTGAGGCAACCCGTTGGAAGGGCTCTGACTGCGGCCTTGGGGGATCTCCTAGTCGCAGTCTGGTAGCATCTAATCCCCGTTTGTCCACAGCTGCACCCGGGACGTCTGGGTGTCTCTACCCCAGCGGCCCGGATCGGTCGCAAGACCCATAGGGCCCTGCCGCACAATAAGATCGGCGGCAGGTTTACAAGCTTAGGGCACACCTTAGCACTCACCTCCCTGTAATCCCAACAGGGTGAGAACACATCCCTGGGTTATCCCACCCGGGGAGTTAGGTCTTACAGTGTTTTCCGGCCCTTCTGGCCATTCAGACAGCAGTGGAGCTGGCGAGTTTGTTTGTGTTTTTCTTCTCGCCAGTGGAACACTAGGAAAAACACAGGTGTAGCCTCGTTTAAGGGAGCTGTCTGCCCGGGGAGTTTACGTTTCACGTACCTCCTCGGGATAGGTTTGGTTAGGACTAGGCATAGGTTAGGTTATGTGCTAGATCCCCCCGTAGTTAATTCTGCCATAATGGCAACGCCCCGAACCGAGGAATTAAATTCCTCGTTAGGAGTGCTCCTCAAACGTCTGTTAGAGGACAATAATCCCTACATTAGGGAAGTTTATGATGGGCTCCTTGAGCCATTCAAGAAGGAGAACTGGGGCAAGTCAGACGACTCGCACTCAAGATCTCCCTCTCCTATTCCCCGACCCAACTCCGCCGATATGGACGTTGTGGTCAGCCCCGAAGCCCCCGATAGCTCGCCCGAAGTAATCTCCTCCTCCTCTGAGTCCTCACCATCCGAGCCAGAGGATTTCCAAATTGTTCAGAACGGGAAACGTAAGAAGGCTAGGAAAGCCAATGCCGGTAAGGCCAAGAAGGCAGTCACGGCATTGAACGCCCCCCTCTCCGCATCCCTTTCCCACATCCCCTCCACCGCCGGAGTAGCTGCTCCCTCAGCCGCGATCCCCATCAACCGCCCTCCCAGCCGTACGGCTACTGGCTCGGCTCCTGCCAGCCGCCCGGATAGTCCGATGGAACCGGTTCCATCTCCATCTCAATCTGCTTCGACCAAGAAGCTCACACCCCCTGCTCTGTACATCAGAGAAAAGGGGAAGTGGACAGAAGTGTCCAAGATGTGTGCGGATCGCAAGATCCAGTACACAAGCGCGACGTCTACCCAACAGGGTATTAAAGTTAAGGTCCCCACCTCCACCGACTACAGACAGTTGGTGCATGCCCTTCGTGGTAGGAACATCGCCTTCCACACCTTCTCCCTCCCGGAGGAAAAGCCGACCCGCGTGGTCATCAGGCGGATCCCGAAGGAGATCCCTGCCCAGGACATCCTGGAGGACTTAACCTCCCAGGGCATCCCCGTCTCGGCGGTTCACCGCCTTCATAAGAATAGGTCCCAAGGGGGTGACGAGTACGACATGGTGCTCGTCATCTGTGACCCAGTCGAGGGTCACCACCCAATTTTTAAGGTCAAGGCAGTCTGCTCCTTATCGGGCATCTCAATTGAGAGGCCCAGGAAGCAGAATATAGTTGGGCAGTGTCATCGCTGCCAACTATACGGTCACAGCCAAAAACATTGTTACGCACCGCACAGGTGCGTTAAATGTCTAGGCGAACACGCCACGGCAGATTGCCCTCGTCCCAAGGACAGGGCTCTGTGTACAGAGCCGCCTAGCTGCGTGCTATGCGGTCAATCTGGCCACCCGGCTAACTACAGGGGCTGTCCCAAAGCCCCCAAACAATTCGCCAACAGACTGGCGAATCGCGCCCAAGCCCGTCAGCAGAGGGAAAGCCCCCTGACGAAAGCCCCATCCAAGGACCTCCCTGAGCGTCTCAGCCCACAGAGGCCCTCTCCTTGGAACCAGCTAAACCACCAGCGTGCCTTCCCTGCCCTGGTGAAACCCCAGCCCAACCCGTTGCCAATGCCTGGTCTAATGGACAATCCAGTCCCAATGCCCACTCCAGTGGCTCGGCCCCAGGTCCCTCTTCCCTCCCCTAGCCCCCGGCCTTCCAACCAGGAAGAGGAGAGTACTATCGACACCCTCATGAGGTTCCAGGTGTTTATCTCACCTGAGGCCGACTGCTTAGCAGCCGAGCTCAGGTTAGCTAAGGACCTGAAACAGATCAATGAGATTTACGCGAGATATCCTAGGATCGCGGAAGCCCTTCGTAACCTCAATCAAACCCAATAATGGATAACACACCCGTAGCATCGTGCACCCAACCCCGGTCCCTAAAGTTAGGCTTTTTTAATGCTAATGGCATGGGAGGGCAACGCGACGAGATCGCGTCCTTCCTTCGCGATTATCAAATAGACGTTTTCCTCATACAAGAGACTTTCCTAAAACCCAGCAATCGTGATCCTAAAATTGCCAACTATCGTTTAGTTCGCAATGATAGGACACGTTGCCACAAAGGCGGTACGCTCATCTATTACCGCAAGGAACTGCACTGCATCCCCATCGACCCCCCTCCCCTAGAATCCCTACTGGAGGTTTCAATCTGTCGGCTAGCCATGACAGGTCATCAACCGCTTCATATAATGTCTGCCTATATGCCCCCCTCAAACACGTCTGAGAATCATAACCTCCTGGTTAACGATCTCACCAAACTCTTCGGCATGAGTGGTTCCGTTATCATAGCGGGCGACTTCAACGCCAAACATCCCGCCTGGAATAGTAGTATGACTAACCCGAGAGGGAGAGTCGTCTGCGATCTAGGCCAGACCATCAACTTTGATCCCATTGCTCCTATGGAGAACACGCACTATCCCGACACCACTAGTCATCGTCCCGATGTGCTCGATATAGCGCTGCTCAAGAATGTTAGCCTTAGGTTACATTTAATTGAGACGCTACACGAGCTTAACTCTGACCACCGCCCAGTGCTCATGCACCTAGTTTCTCGCTCGGGTATCTCTGACCCTAGCCAACCCACTCCTACCACCCTAATAACCGACTGGAGGAAAGTAAGCGATATGCTGAAATCCGACACGTCACCGCACCTAGACGGTATCCCCGACCACATTGTCTCAGTCGCAGACACCGAGGCCGCTATCGACTCGTTTACAGCTCACGTGCAATCCATTTTAAAGGATTGCTCTCGGGAAGTCCCAGTGTTGAGTGATCAACGCTGGAAACTACCCGACGACATCCGTGAACTGATAAACGAGAAGAACGCGGCCATACGTGCCTATAGCGTCTGGCCCTGCGATGAGAACAAAGCTCACATGCGTTATTTGCAGCGTGCTGTAAAGAAGCGCACTAGTGAGTTTCGTTCGAATCAATGGGACAAGATGCTCAGCGAACTAGAGCCAACTCACCAAGCCTTCTGGCAACTTCAGAGGAAGCTGAGGTCCTCCGAGGAGGCCTCTTCTCCACCTCTCATCCGTCCTGACAAGAGCGTCGCTTTTGACGACTCTGAGAAGGCAGAATGCCTGGCCGACAGTTTGGAATCACAGTGCTCCCCTAGCACCCTTCCAGTAGACAAGCAGCACCTCGATGAGGTGGATGCAGAAGTCGAACGAAGGGCCGCTCTCCCTCCCGTAGAAGACCCCGACGATCCCCTCCCTCCGGTCACTCCAGACGAGGTGAAGGATATAATCGACAAGCTCAAGCCTCGGAAAGCCCCTGGCGCCGACGGCTTCACCAATAGGATTTTTAAAACCCTCCCCGCTCAGCTCATAGTCCTTTTGGCAGCCATCTTCAATGGCGCCTTGAGCAACAACTTGTTTCCCCAAGTGTGGAAAGAGGCCACCGTCATCGGTATTCCCAAACCTGGGAAACCGAAAGCTCAGCCTTCGAGCTACAGGCCGATCAGTCTCCTGAGCGCGCTCGGCAAAATCTATGAGAGACTTATTTATAAGCGACTCAGAGATTATGCCGAGACAAAAGGCCTCATTCCCGATCAACAGTTCGGTTTCAGAACCGAACATTCGTGCATACACCAAGTCCACCGCATCGTCGAACACTTGAGCGCTGGTTTCCAGCGCGGAGCGATGACGGGGGTGTTGTACTTCGACATAGCGAAAGCCTTCGACAAGGTCTGGCACAACGGCTTATTATACAAGCTGTATAAACTCGGTGTGCCGGACCGTCTCGTGCTCATCTTACGAGACTTTCTGTCGGATCGCACCTTTCGCTACCGCGTGGGAAAATCTCTATCTTCTCCCCACCCCATCCGAGCCGGAGTCCCTCAGGGCTCCGTCCTCTCTCCTCTAGTTTTCACGCTGTTCACCAGCGACATCCCAACGAACAAGAAAGTTCAGGTTGCCCTATTTGCCGACGACACGGCTATTTACTACACCGGCCGATCTCAGGTTTGCATCCATCGTGCACTTCAACAGGCCGCCGATTCACTCGGCGCTTGGTTTCGTAAGTGGAGGATCGAAGTAAACCCTGAGAAGAGCCAGGCTGTACTCTATCAGAAGTTACGCCATCAGCGACCGTCACCTGCCCCCATCACTATGTTCGGCAAGCCTATCCCTTGGGAGAAGCAAGCCAAGTACCTCGGTGTCATCCTCGACGAACACCTGACTTTCGCGGCCCATATCAAAGCAGCTCGTAACCGAGCAGCCTTTGCCATGGGCAGACTCCACTTCATGCTAGTCAAAAAGAGCAAGTTGTCACTCAAGTGCAAGTTGCGTCTTTACACGGCAGTTATCCGACCTATCATGACATACGCTTGTGTCGTATTCGCTCATGCCCATCCCCGCCACATCCACAGGATGCAGACCTTGCAGAACCGCTTTCTCCGTAAGATCACCGGAGCCCCCCCTTACGTCCGTAACGATAGTCTTCACCTAGATCTTAGAATCCCCACCATTCAGCAATTCATGAAACGTCTTGCAAAGCGTTTTTTCGACTCCTCTACTAAGCATAGGAACCCCCTCATCGCATCGGCCGCCCGATACGACCCATCGCGTATCAGCTCAGTCCGCCGTCCTCGGCACACTCTTGTCACCCCCGACGACGCTATTACCCTCTTACAGGAGAGTAGCAAAGACACCAGTACCGTACGTAGAAAATACAGATACAAACCGAAGACATACCGACCTCGCCGCCGAGGTCCGGCGCGTAATCCCCGTTCAATTCCCCCCCGACCCTTGCTAGAGCCAGCCCGCGATGCTGAGCCAGTAATTTCAAACGAGCCCCTAATTAATGACACTCAGATCCAGCCTGTCCCTTTGCTGCCCCCAGCGACGCCCTAAGCCGAGGTTCGTACCCCACAGGGGGTGCCCTTAGGCGTGGTCGCTTAGTTTTTAGTTATCATGCCCCTGGCTGGAGGCCTTAGTTTCAAGGCATCCACAGGTATAGTCCGGTTAAGCAGTAGCCAGTCTCTTCTAGACTGAACTGCGAGATGCCATTCCCAAAAAAAAAAAAAAAAAAAACACCTCGTTTGTAAGTCACAAAATTATCAGGTGGTCGGTATCACATAATTGCGCTATCGTAGTCGTTTATACCTTGTTAAGCTTTGCCTAATTGTCGGGTATTACGTAAAACAGACAAACACCGCTGTTGCACACTTAAGTTTAAATTACAGTGTAATGTACAGTAAGTATAACGATTCTACTGGCTATTTTAGTCTTATGTTTGTTAGTTATTTATGAAAATTACCTGGAAGAAGGTAACTGTGTTCTAGATTTCAGTTCGTTGTTATTTTGTTTCATTTTGTTTGTCATATTCTTTTCAGAACGTCTGAACGTTATCTGCTGTTAGTTATTCTGCTGTTCTGCTTTTAAGTCAGGTAGAGGTACGTTCCATACATATTAATCGTGTTGGTATTGCTTTTTTGTGTGGAACCGCTGTTTTTTTTACGTAAAATATTTCTAAAATTATGTAATGACGACTCCTTGTTAAACTCGGTTGCCCGAGGATGTACCTTACGCCGTGTAAATTAACTACACAATGTAGATAGACATTCCTACATCGATTTTCCAATACACAAAACTGTGAAAGATTCAGAAAGAATTAAAACATTACCACACGCAAAAATGAACCCATCATCCAACCAACAGAAAATCAGACAACATCAGAAAAAAAAAACAAAATCAAAAATATTTACTTTAGCTCCCCCCGGGTCACGTTCTCGACTCAAATTGTACGTATATTCACGTTTGTACGAAGGGTTATTGAATCAGAGTCGTGCCGGCTCGGGCCGGGCACCTCCCCCGGGCTTGATACACCCTGGCACGACATATTTCACAACTTTGTAGTCAAAAGTACTTTGGAACTTGTAGAATTTACAAACAACAAACGTGTACATCAGAAGGAGCTAATTATGTAGAAAATTTTAGAATTTTACGAAAGATTACTGGAGAAAGATTTTTGGAGAAAATTATGTCTTGGGTACAGATTCCGAATTTGTGGATTAAGGCTAAATTTTATTAGCAACTCTATTTTTGGTGGTTCAAATTTCGTTTGAAAAACTGTTAGTATAAAGTTCTAATCAGCTTGCACTACGTGATACTAAGTGATTGTTACGTCAGTCACTGCGGACCGAATAGTGCGAAATGAGTGGTTTTTATTTAATTGTAGCCTAATAAATCATTAGATCAAAATGCCAATTGTACACTTTGTGAAGAAAAAAGTGACATATATGTGTGAAAAAAAAATACTAATACTTAATGCCGTTTAGGAGTAGTTACGAAATTTAAAAGAAACCTAACTAACCTTCACTTTGAATTTTTTTCATAAAGTAATAATAAAGTTAGAATTATTTCAATTGTACCAATTAAAGTTTAGAGTCTAAGTCTAGTTATTCAATTGTGTCTCGAACAAATCGGTCCGTTGACAGATCATGATGCAACATAATTTTTTTATGCACATTTATATTCACTCATCAAAGAGGAGTAACATGGAGAAAACCTCTCGTTGGCAGATACCACCCCTTTAAAGACGATGTTTTCAGGGGGACGAATATGAAATACTGGAACTGCAGTGGCTTTTGTCCCAGTACCCATAGTATTTGCCAGGTATATCAGCTATCTGAATCTTTTTTCCTGCAACAGCTGTTTTAATCAATTTGATCAAACCAAGGTATATTTTCCAAGTTTCACGTACGGTCGACCAAGCTATTTGGTTTACATTTTACAATGTAATTTGTAAAATATAAACCAAATAGCTTGGTCAACGGTATTTGAAAGCTAGACCTCCGCTAGCAGGCTTTAGCATTTGAACAAAGATTTACGAGTAAAGCTTAGGTAGGTATCCTTGGCGTTATTCTTTTTATGACCATAATTGTTCAGTTTTTGATCTGCAGGCTATTCATCATTTTTGATCTGTCCACATGATCTGTCCACGAAGTAGACACAATAGTTAAACAATGGCGTCTCGACCAAATTGGTCATTTGACAGATCATGATTCAATACACCTTACTCTTTTATGTGTAATTTGTTACTCAGTTTACTTACGTAAAGAGTAGGGTTACCCATTAGCAAGGGAATACGCGTCAGAATAAGACACGAAAAAAATTGATGACGGACGGTTTCCCACGACCAATCGTCGGTCTTATTTACTTTTCTCAGAAATATTATTTTTATTTTTGCGGCGACTCGAATTTCGAAGATCGTGATTCGGAATCTTTGATAAAAAAATGAGTAAACATCCATTGAAAAAAGTTGCTATAGAAACCCGGAAGTATTAGTTAATTAATTTTAATACATTTTTTATGCGGCATACATATTTATTTACAGTCTTTTTATGTAAAAAATACCGTTCGTTGAGCAGATGATTGGCCATTAGACGTAATGGTATGAATCAAAAACACACACACATAATAAGTAATCTTGTTTTATCAAATCTCTTCCGTCCGGAGTCACGTCAAACGAGTTTGCACAGATGTTACGTATTTCTCTTTCTTTGAATAAAAGCCAAATCATATGTAAATTATTCAGGAATCTCGATCTCTCAGGTTATCTATAGCATAATTTAATGGTGTTATTTTTTCTTTTGCGAATTCACAACCTCGAGCGGAATTTAAAATTGCATGACATGCAAATAGGGGCAAAATTTAGATACACACAAATGCATTGGGACAGTCCTATTATAATCAAATAAATGTTTAACAACAGCTGTTTATCTGCAGAATAAAATGCAAACTGCTTTAGGAAGATTGGTTTTATTTCGAGAGAACAACAAAGAAAGTACCTAGATCCGGAAAGCACAATGTAAATTCCAGTTCTTGGACAACAAAACAATGAGTATCAAAACTAGCTGAAGACTGTAAAAGCCGGTACCAACAAAGGACGTCTTTAACCAAAGAGACGGTGAATGCGAAGATTTTTAATTTTTCCTCCTTTAACTTGACATTTAATTGCTTGGGGCTTCATACAGGAAAATTTTCCTCGTTTTGGTTTGCTTAAGGTTTTTTAAATTCACAATGGAGTAGGTAAGGGGCCAGAGGGTGTGGGTGGAGTACCTATTCATTTTATATTTAAATACGAATTATTATACGTAACAGCGGAAAAGGGTGAACATTTTCTTAAGGGAAGCTTGTTTTTATTAAGTGGTAAAAAAACTCTGGTTGTTTTCAGTTTACAAATTAGGGACACACATTGGATTTCACAATTTGAAGGGTGATTGCCTGTCATGCTATGCCATGTCATTTTGCAAATATCTTGGACATGTTTTGAGTGCAGCAACATGAAATGAGATTTCAGATAATGCTCCTGAACATCGGAGATTTCAAACTATAGAAGTCTTTTCCAAATCTATTCTGTTCTGTGTGCATCCAAATAAATCAAACATGCACGTTTATTGATCTATTGAAAACTACAAAGCCATATCGAAAACATTTCAAAATTCAACGTCAGTCAAATATCATGCGGAGCGTATAGCTGTCAGTGGCAGATTCCAGCGATCCACATTCAGTTAGACAGGCTCAAATATACCTAACACTAGGCCTCGTTTAGGGTAAACGTGAAAGAAGCAAGTAGCGGGCGCGGTGGCGGGGGCGATTTGGTAGCCGCTGTGCATCGCTAGTTGTTATAGCAGGCAGAAGAGGCTAGACGTAAACACGGATTGTTCTACCATGTGGAAACCCTCATGGTAGAACAATAGAATATCGCACGTTTGTTAGGTCACTCAGTCCTTTTCCGCTTGGAGTCACTTGACTGACGCAAACGCGGTGGCTACATAATTGTGTTTGGTATTTCGTGCTCACCTTAGCACCCGCGCAAGTTTTACACTCTGAACAAACCCTAACTCGAAAATAACAAAGCCTTTCAGCCTATTCAAAGAGGATTATTACCCGTCGTATTCCCCGAGAGAAACTCTTAGAAAACAGCAGATTTACCTAAGCATACACCGTACCTGTATCAGTGTTTTATTCTTTCGTAAAAGACGGAGATTTGGCCAGACGCTTTTATGTAACACAAAATTAGCATTCCTTACGAAAGGAAACGCGGAGAAGATAAAAGGAATTGGAATTGTACATTAAAGCGTCGATTGAATAAGTTTCTTGATGTATTCAAAGAGACTTAATGTAACTGTTTGGGTTGGTTTCGCCAAGTGCGTGTTAGACACACATTATTTTAGACTATGCCGTTTAGAATTTGAAACAAAAATAAATAAAAATTCTACGAGAAGATTTACAGTGCTCAGTTCAATGTAAGAATTTCAATGTATTAACGTACAACAATTTTATTAGTTGTATGAAAAAAATACTTGTTCCACTTTTGAATACTAAAGTTCAGTGCATAATATTTAATTTAGAAAAGCGGGCGACTTATTCATGTGTTTTTCTAGAAATGAGTATCAAAGCTGTAATCTCCTTTTAATAGTGGCATACCTTGCATCCAATTTTCAAAGCATTGCTGGCAAACAAAAAACATTTGTTGATTTTAAAATTCGAATCTTTCGAATTCATTTCGAAACTGGAAGTTTTGTTTTGTCATAGAACCGTAAAGCGTTGCTTCGACCTTAGTGTTCTTGACAGGTCGACAGTCGGCCCAACATCTTTTGTCGCTTGCTTTTGTATATTTAACAGAGATTTATCGAGTTTCACAATAAACGAATACATTATATTTGTGCTCGATCCGATTCCTGAGATATTGTGATACTTGTTCTGTAACAGATGCAAATATATTTTCGAATTAGTTTGTATTCTGTAAATATCCTCTTTATTATCCATTTACAATATTGTAATATGTATATTTGGCCATAGTTTTAAACTTATTTCAAATTTGGATAACTGTTTCAGTTTTTCCTCCGCAGTACATTTCATTACAATTAATAAAATAGTTTACCTGTTGGTCCATAAACATGGGTATTAACAGAATAAAATTTAATAAAATTTATTAGAAACCAGTTTTTACAAGGATGATATTACATGTAATTATGGATCTGATGATTATGATCGCAAGTAAAATATGCATGTAGTCTTGTATTTTCTTCTAAGATTGCTATAAAATTTAAATCGCATAAAATAAATATTTATTACTTGCAGTAAAAGCATATACCTAACTAATGAGAGGTAATCAAAAAGTAATTAAATGCTTGCACGATGTGCAAGAAAAGCATGACTCTTGATTTTCCTCTACGAAGCAATCATTGATGAGCATTTTAACGGGTCTTGAAAATGTTCGAATGGGTTTTTCTTATTATAAAGGATGACGAGCCTCTGCCTTGCACAGCTTTTATGACTTGACAAGACATCGAGATTTCTTTAATCAACATTAATATACACATAAACCAGCTGGAGTCTATTATCTAAATGAAAGTAAAAACCGTATCGAAATTCGGTGCTTAGTTTTTAATAGAGGGCTAGCCTACTGCCATCAACCGGGCACAAATTCAGACTCCGTGGCCGCTACTGAAAAATTATGGAAAAACCCAATAATAATTTGACCGACCCGGAAATCGAGTCCAGGACCTCAAGCTCAGCAGTAGCAATAGGCATGACGACAGTATAAAAAAATTGCAAATCTATTTAGTCCGTCAGTTAAGAGTATTGGAAATTAATGGACACGTATTTTTTGTTTTTGTAAATCAATGAATATTGACCAAGATAAAACGCATCAAAACTCGGGAGTGGGGGCTCGTGACGTCAGAACTAGCTAAAAATTATACCATGGCGTGACGTATTGAGAATTTTAAAAGCGTCGCGTCGTATCTTCGTCAGTTTTGGTTTACGTAACATTTTGATAATCTAAGTGACGGACTAATTAGATTTTTTTTGTCGTCTCGCCCATTGCGACCACTTGGCCAACGACGCGATCAGGTTAGTTAATCTTGTTGGTCAGTAATTAATCCACCAAGAAGCTTTAAAAACCAACCTACGCTGGAAATCAAAACTCGGTGGTAACAACAAAAAAAGAAGAAAAAACGAAAGAAAAGAAACATTACTTTTCCATACTCTAGAGGAACGCTAAAAGGGTAGTAGTAACTTATAGGTTTTTCATAATACTGCTAACTTGGGGGTAGAATATGGAAGACGGTCAGGTCCCTAAGCTCATATACATTACAAGTTTGATGTTTGCAAATTGAGTATTTATGGCCGTTGTCGTGACAGACTTGAGAAGTGGGGTGAAGAATATCTTCCGTCAGCACCAGAATTATGGTGAAAGGTGTTTATAAATAAATTCATTGACACACACAACTTACGTACCATAAAAACATACAGGGTGTAAACAACCTCATCACGAAGCCGTCAACCAAGCATTCTGTACATCAAACTAAGTAACTTTACGCAAAAATTATTGATGGGAAACGACTTTTTTTTTGGGGTGAAAAATCATGTTTTGTGGTAAAACTCAAAGTAACGCACTCAAAACATTGTGCTGACGGATGGATTGAATAATACGGGGGTCGTAGAGGTGTTTAAAGTAAAAATCTTACATTAAAAACTTGTATTAAAAAAAAAGCTAGTCAAAAAGTTTGACCCCCAATATCTCCATAACTATAAGGTTCCCAGGTATGGTGTAGAACAAAAAAATGACCGCAATGACGGGGAAAACATGTGCCTTTCGGCTTCGTTAAGAGGTTTTTACACCCTTAAAAAAACAAAACACAATGAGCAAAGTAAAAAGAGTACATAAGCAGGTAGAAGTAACCGTGGGCCCCAAACTAGACGCAGCCTGTATCTTGGTGGCCCATTTGAAAGTTATTTAGGTGCTAAATATCGTCAATATTACTAACATACAAACTAACATGGCGAGTGAAACAAAAGCTTATAAAAATAAGTCGGGATCGAGAAAGCCATGCCTAAAATTAGAATTCCAAGAAATATGTTTCAATTGCTTATGTAACGAATGTATGAGACATATAAGCACATGGTTTTCCCTATCGAGTCAGTGAGTCTTAACGGTAACTGTTAGCAGAAATCAATGTGTGTAATCAAAAGGACTCTTGAAAGGATGACGAATCCCTGTGGTTATGTGACTATTTCTGTACTATCAAAATAAACTTAAGGCTGGGGTATCTGCTAAATTAGCAACTCTATTTCAAATGAAGTTTGAACTGTGGTGGTTCTAAATACTGTTAGGATAAAGTTCTAATCAGCTTGCACTACAAAGTGGTTGTTACGTCAGCCACTGCGGGGCGAATAGTGCGAAATGTGTGGTTTTTATTTAATTCTAGCTTAATAAATCATTAGATCAAAATGCCAATCACTTTGTGAAGAAAAAAGTGACACATGTTTGTGTGAAAAAAAAAAATTAATGCCGTTTAGGAGTAGTACGAAATTTCAAAGAAAAAATGCTTCACTTTGATTTTTTATTTATATATTAAAAATACAGTTATAATTATTTAAATTGTACTTACCAATTAAAGTTTAGAGTCTAATAAGCAACATATATTTTTTTTTACAGATTTATAATCACTCATCAGAGAGGAGTTACATGGAGAGAACCTCTCGTTAGGAGATACCACCCCCTTAAGATAGCAACCAATATCTTCAAAGTAAGCACCGATAACGTTCAGAACGGTAGCCCGACCTTATGCAATTGAAAATGTAACACCAAGGAGCATCGGAATTCCAATAGCTTTGATTCCCAACACGTGCTGTTTCAAGTGGCTTTTCACGATCAATTCAAGGTTTTGATACAACAGACTTCTTCATTGTTTTAGCTACCGGTTGATGGCAATAGGTTCGGCTTTTATTACATGGGACTTTAACTTAACAGGTGACATGCGCCTCTTGCCTAACCCTTCAGAGATTACAGTAGTGATAATATGATGTTATATACTTTTCACTTCTCATGCTCTAAAAGTACGCCAATATAGCCCTACGAAGCCTATAGCCCTACCTAGGGAGTGAAAAGTAATTAACTTTTTAATTTCCTTCATGTGACATAGAGAAACTCAAACAGCCAGTTTATGTACTACTATTATCTGTGGAGTGTGGACCATCTTCATTGCGAAAATGTTGAGAGTTTTAGTTCCATGGTTTTTCCGCAATGAAGGTGGCGCCATGCGTTTTAAATTGTTAATCTGTGACTGGTTTAGAAGAAAAAACTGACCGCGCAAATTTCAGAATTTTTGTCGAGTTTATCATCGAGAAATTTGTTCGGTTTTAAATAAATTTTAAGAATGTCCAGTGACAGTGAAGAGTTTGACGTCGAGCAAAGAGCAAAAGACTAGATAATCTTTTGCCGCCAAAATCGCGGAAGATTTACCTAAAAACTTACGAAAGTTCTATGGACTGGAGGAATAATATTTTTTTTTGTACTAAATTGACTATTTTTCTCGCACTCAAAGTGAAAATTACAGTTTGCACCTCGAGACTAACCGCCAACTCTTAATATACCCTCGGATTCATTGACTCCCTCGCACGCTCGGGAGTCAAACCACCACTGGTATATTATGGCTTCGTTTATTCCCTCGATATAAAATATACTATCAGCCTCTATAAAACACTGCGTCGTCTTTTACACTTTCAGTTTGTAGTTCAACAAAAGCCGCCAGAGAAGACCGTGGTTAAAACTTTAAAAAGCTTTACGTATGTGTATTCTTCGCGAACTTTTAGAACTTAGTAGTTGTCGGCCGCATAAGTTTTAAGTGCCTAAATTTATGCACATCGTTCGAAAGTAGCTTCCACTGGAGTGACTCCGTATCTGTTTGTTGGGCTCGCTAAGGTCTTTATCGGATATTTTTCTAGAAGTTGGAGACTTTGAAATTTTCATTTAATATGTTAAGTGACGTCGTTGTTTGTCGTCGGTGCAGTAAGCGGCTTAGGCTCGTCTCGGCGCCGGTAATAGACGAGTGGTTGTTAGACTTCAGTCTAAGTTTGCAGTAACCTGAGAAGATTATTGAATGATATTTTATTTTGTTGCAAACTCGTTAAGTTCTTTCAGTAAGGTTTCCTGGGAAACAAATGTGTTGAGTCTGTCTTTCAAACTACCTTTTTACCTCGAATATATGAAACGCCTCAAAGAGATTTTTATTAACAGGTCTATATTTCTTTCAATGGACTAATGAAATTTTGGTAGATAGGTACTGACAATTATGACTCCAAGTCAAATATATCAGAAACGTAAATAAGTATTGGTATAGCTGTAAAAACATAGAGAACTCATATTGCAAGAATATTCTCTCTATCTGTTCCCCATTTCGCTGCTCCTCTGAAGTCCCATCTACATAATATCATCCAAACTGAATATTTATTCTGTAGTTAGAATAATGTCGACGTCGAGCATCAAAAAGTATTCGTCACAGCTGACGGTTACTGCTTTGAATAATTGCAAAATAAATGTCTGTCCATTAGAGAGAAATTCTGTGAGCATCCTTTAGAATAAATACGAGTTTTAGTAAAAAGAAAAAAAAAATGATAAAGGAAAAGACACCTTGACGAAATTACTGATTGATGAAAAAGACATGAAAATAATAATTCCGACGTGATTTTAATAATTAAAGAAACCAATCAGCTCATAATTAAGTAGCAACACGTAACTAGTTCAAGAAATTCAAAAGTGAAATTGCGAAATGAATATCAAACGACGCCGGAGTAAGTTTTGCATTCATCTATAAATTCACAATAGGGTTCGGTGTCTTGACAGTCTTACTTCTAGGTAATAAATACCGTTAATGAATGTGGCAATTCTGGGAAAGGACTCCATCGATTATACTAAACTACGTTTTACCGGGACTGACAACACCTAATAGATGTTATCTAAGCAGTTTATAAGAAAAACCATTTGTTTTAGCACATCAAAAAAAATATGTTAATATTCATCATATTTCAAAGACCGTGGACGGACTCGACACATAATTGGACGAAATCGGCTCTATGTCTTTATTTTTTTTTGACGTATGGGTCTGCAATTATAAACATGAAGTCAACATACTCATACAGACCTAAACCGCTAACGAATAGGTTTAGGTTTAAAGATATTTATTCTCAAAAAAGACACGTCACTTACATGAGAACAACGCTTAAAATAAATTATAATTAGATTTCGTCACAGACGTTAGATTCGATATATTAGATAGAGATGCAACGAATAGTGATTTGGCCGAATACCGAATATTTGGCGGCGCTCTCAGCCGAATACCGAATATTCGGCCGCCGAATTATATATTTTGTTAAAAAATACCTGTCGTCACCGTGCAGTAGTATTTACAGTGAGAGACTATTCTCAGAAGCAGGTATTGTATATGAAGAAAAGCGCAATCGTCTCTTACCAACAAATGTAGAAAAACTGGTCTTTATTCACCACTTTTGCTTTGCCTTTACTTAATTTTAATTATTAATAATACTGATGTTGTATTCTTGTTTTCACAATTAATGATTGTTGAATAATTAAATGTTTCGATTAAATTGCTTTTTTTATTTCCTTTTATAAAATATTTGCTACTTTTTTATGTATTCGGTATTCGGCCGAATACTACTTACTATTCGGCCGAATACCGAATACTGAAAAAACTGGCTGAATAGGCCGAATACCGAATAGTTGCCAAATATTCGTTGCATGTCTAATATTAGTTGCATATTAGATGAATAATAAACAATCCACACTTTTTTTATTTCAATATTTATTCATGCAATGTGATCGATTTTTCTTTCATTTTTTCTTAGGAAGTGTAGCCCGCGAAATTAAAACTTCCGCTTTTTGCTATTTGCAGGTCAGTGTCAGGTTGTATGTTGATTAAAATATGATTTTCGACCATAACAAATATGACTTCACTGAATTATAATCATTAATACAACCATCCAAGTTTATTTAATCCAATTGAATGACTTTTTCGTGAAATAGTCATTTAATGGGGTTAAATGAGCTTAAAGGGGCTGTATTGATGATTTTGATGACAACAATTTGGTAAATACATACGTTTTAAGGCCGCGAATGATATATTGTTCAACATACAGCCGGACAATAAAATAAAAAACGAAAATTTTAATTTCGCGGGCTAGTCTTGTACTTTCACCTTAACTCCTTCGTCAACTTTTGATGTTGTTTATTAAGCTGGCGGTTGATATTTTGACCTAAAATCGCCATCAAGCGATAAGTCGGAAGATAGACAGACGGAAACTCTAAAATAACAGTTATAATTTAACGTTGTGGGAACACGCAATTATGCTTGGATATTTATATTTGAACCGTAGAAAGATTGCTTGTATTGGTCGGTTTAGAGTTCGAAGAGAAGTCTTCTTGTAAACTGGACAAAAAGGATTTTGGTCTTCGTTAAGCATTCGTTTGTTTACTGCGAGATGTAGTTCCGCATTCCAATTTGCTGATTCACAAGTTCTTTTTAAAGTACAGTTCAAATGTACATTAACCAGCGAAAGGTCGGTCAAATGCCTTTCAGAAAAATGTACAAGCCTCCCAATAACGTTCCACAGATTACATAACACGGGTGTAACAAAGTAACACACATAAAGCAGCAATAAAAGCGATACTTTAACACCTGTATACACTGCAACTTCTGTTAACCCCACAACAGCGATAATACGGGAAATCCCACCTAATAAAGATACGGATTTGCAGAGCAAAGCTCATACAATGCGATTTGTTCCGCTATTTTTGGCGCAGATTTTGAATTAGTTTCCTTCCGCAGCTTTCTTTGGGAGCTGACGGGAGTTCAAAGTAAGGATTTGGAAGGATCTGCCTCGTAAGTGTAGGTATGCATGCAGTGCCGTTAATAATTGATTAGCCTTGAGATTAAACGCAAACAAAACGTTTAACTTATCGTGTTTCGGTGAGATTATGAATAGAAAACGTGCAGTTTCTAAAGCACTTAATTATGCGTAGGTATTTTATTCTTCAAACAAATGAAATTCAGCGTTTATATAACCAAATATACCTACGTAACAAGACAAGCCCTGCAGACATTTCCATACACATAGATGCCGAACCCGACCTTCGGGAAGGTCCTTTCTATTTATACTATTATCGTGTCCATGTTGATGTTTTTATTTAAGTCAATGCGAGTCGTTTTTAAAGTGCCTTTGTGATCAAAGGATCACGCTCCAATGAGCATGGGATAGTAAACGGAAAGTGTAAGAGGATTTAGCAGGTCAGGGGACGCGAGGCGCCTTTGACCTCCTAAGATGGTAAGAGCGTTTGTGTACTGGAAGTTCGGAGATGGACTTCCATTCTAAGTATAAGAAGGCGTAATAGATACTCGGGCCAATCTAGATATTTTGTTGAATTATTTTTCATTTTTTTCAGTTGTGAGTCAGTAGTTAAAATAAAAATGACAAAAATTAAAACAATTATAATAATGGGTTCGGTATTTGAGTTTAGCTTACGTGAGAATTTTACCTCCAGAAAATACTCGGAAAAAGAGGCAAGTCGGTACATACCTACGTCTAACAATACAGTATAACGGTAGATGACCATGCAATACACAGCTAGTAAGAATTAAAGATGACCAATATCGACGACGGGCCGGTTACCGGGTACCGGTATATTGTGCAAACCGTAAAGAGTAAAAAATATTGTTGTCTACAACTAAAATCTAACTACAAAATTAAATGAGGTACTCTAGAGCCAGAACAAAGTAATAACAATGAAAGTAGTCCACCTGTATCATATGCTTCTGAAATGGACATACAATGTTGCTTAGCCGTACAAGTTACAAGCTCGATTACGTTCTATTTATATGAGTCTAGGCTATAAAATGGAGCCGTCAGGAACAATGTGCTTCTACAAAGTAAGGTGGAAAGCATTCTACATTGCGTAGACAAAAATCTAGCCCACCAAAAGTAAAAATATTGTGGGTAAGGGTTTGCAAACTAAAGAGTAATGGCAGACAAAATAGGTTTAAATGGAATTACGTGTCTATTACTTACTCTATCCTAGTTAAAAGCCACCCTGATCCTGAGCACAGTGGTCCGAAGCTCGAATTGAAACGTAACAAAAATACCACAGAACGGTTCTCTCACGCACACAATACGACTATTACTTTTCACACGACAGAACTATTTATTAAAAACTAAACACAGACTAACAGGTCTTTCATTCACTGTCAAAACTTTCGCTGTTCCGAAGTTGTTGTGTCGCGGAGGTTAAAAACTGAATGATGGTATTGTTGCACGTGAGGATCGCGCCGGTCGCCGGCCGGCGCTGACGACGTGAGCGCGGGGTACTGTCAAACTCGGCCGGTCGAGCCAGTGAGCCAGCTGGGCCCACATCTCCGACGCTCTAGCGGACGAACTCACAACTAACAGCCGCCTTCAAGCAAAGCGGTACAACCTGAATATAGGCTTTTCTCGGTTTTGAAAAAAAAAAGACTCCAATAGTAAAGACCGTGGTTTCAAATATGAACAGGATTTTGATACTAATTTTGTATCAAGAACCCGGAAGTAAAAAGCCTTTTGAAAAGTTCGGCGGTAATTTACATGAAAAGGCTAATTCTAACACGCTTAAAAGGAGGTGCTGTTACGTAATTTGTGATTATGTAAATTTTAATTGCCTGTTCATACCAAAAATCCAAATAACAAAACCTTATTCACTTCCTGAAACACCATAAAATCTAGCAAAAAACCCATTTCCATAAAAAAACGCAACTAACTAGGCAAAACAGCATACTTACACCAGTTTCACCATGTTTCCATAAAAGTAACTTGTCAACAGAAACGTGTATTCACAAAAGATCGTAATAAGGAGTTATCCACCCACACGCGCCGGCTCGCGGTAGGATCACGATGGCGGCGCGGTGCTGGGGGGGAGGATATTGACTCGCGGCGCCGCCAATGCGCATGTTCTGAATCATGTGTTTCTGTTTTTAAGCTGTACAAACACTGTAGAAGAAAATTATCGCTAATAACCACGCCGACAACTAAATCCCTTAATACGGCTCCGAGATTTCTCGATGCGAGTTTTTTTGCAAGAAGACTGGCGGGTTTGCGCACTGGCCGTAAAGTTATAGACGTAGACCAATCGGCCTTGACCTCGTGCGTAATTAAGCGGTGTATTTTGCAGTATTTTATTACTGTTACATATACTGTTAGACATTAATTTATCATGTAGTATACGTGCTAAATATAACCAGTTTAGTATCCATTCACAAAATTGGAGCCGAAAGTTAATTAAGCGGGACGCAATAGAAATCCGATTTGAATAAGTTATTTTTAAGTTATGTGTGAGAAATCAAGAAGTGCAGACAAGCTCGGAGATGCAGACATCTCTAAGTGTTGGCTTTGTGCCAACATTCCGGAGTTTTCGTGCGAAAGTCACTTTTTCGTTGGTTTTCGCCTTCTACGGCTAAAGGGCAGAGGAAGAAAGGAAGCAATTACTTAGATTTATGGAATTCGAAGCAAAAACTCCGTGTAGCGGTTGGATTTTCCAAGCTCAAAAAACTGTTTTTCCAATAAAGAACGTTTACACCAAAAATCAATGTTAGGGGAGAGTGTTTATGTTACTTCACACTTGTATTTTTGGGCCTTCGCCTCCCTTGGCACTTGATTTCTGCTCTGTTCGATTTTCGCTTGCATTTCCAACTGTAACAATAGTGGCGTGCTGGTCCCAAAAAACAAAATCCAATAGTATTTAGCTATACTAGGTAAGGTAGGTAGTAGCTAGGTTGTCTCACCTAAAACATTTGTAAGTAAAACGTCGAACTAGGTACGTCACTATCTTGAGTACTAAAAAGTTACCAAATCTTGCCTTTATTTAATACATAGGTAGGTTTACCCGACTGCCAAGGAAGGGTAATGTTTTTGTGGGTCTATAATAAGATATTTATTTTTGTCTTGTAAGTAGAACCTAGATTAGGAATTTAAAACTTCATCTACAATGGCATGATAGCCAATGGCGTTTCTTACATTCAAATAAACCAAAACATGACATCACAAAAAATGCGTGCCTCAAACTACCCGGATTTCATAAAGATGATTCACAGACTCTTTACTAGTTTATTATCAAACAGTTTAATAAATTCTTAAACCGTCAACTGCTACCGCTGCCTCCTTTAGTGGCGAAGTTTGGTAAACTCTTACAACTTTACAAGACTGGCTGACTACGAGCAACACAAAATCTCCATAAGATGGCGCTTCAAACCATTCTACATTCAAACCGTCCAATATCGTTCAAGTTGAGTGAGAACTCGAACAGAAAACGGTGTACCCGGTATAAGACAGATGGCGCCACAGTATTCTTTATTTAAAAATTGCAACCAATACATACTTAATTTTTTTTAAAGCATTCCTCATCACAAATATAAAAAAACAACTTGTCAGAAAACAGTTAAATTGACCTTTTTATGTTGTGTTATGAACATGAATGAATGTGTCGTCTCTCTTCACTTTGAGTAAGGTTAATGATGTAGAAGACGGTTCATTAAGTCACAAAAGGACAAAGCGAGACTTGCCGGTAATTAAGATTTTAATTATTAACATACACAGTAATATACTACTGTATATGACATTAACCAGCTAATCACCAAGATTGAAATGTCACGTTACTGTTTTCTGAGAAATGACAATGAACAGGTCGACGGGTGAAAAGTAAAAAACTTAACTGCAAATTAGCGAATTTTTGAGTAAAACAGTAACTTACTAAAAATATCATGTTCTACAACATGGCACAAAGAAAATTGCAAATATCGCATTATTTCTTGTCCTATATCACGTCAAAGAAGACAACTACGCTCATATTGTAAAACTGCACGATGTAGATGCGTTCAACTGGCCGTTTTTACGCCGAGCGCGCGGCGGTCATTCGGATAGCGTCATCAGTCAGTAGACATGCGTTTCTCCGGTTGGCAGTACAGTAATATTTTTTAGTTTTGCTTGTAATGTGTTATAGTTTGTCTTGTTGTAGTTGTATTGTATAGTATTATCATAATCAATAACAATTTGAATACATTGATTGACATAAATCCGGCCAAGTGCGAGTTCGACTCGCGCACCGAGGGTTTCTTATAAACTTTTAGGTATTTTGATATTAAACTAAATATTTACGGTTTTCTGATTTTTTCCTTAACATGTGCTGTAACACATTGCTTCTTATCAAATTTCATGATTCTAGCTGAACGGGAAGTACCCTATAAATTTTGATTCCATTGAGTCCGTGTTTTCAGACGATATCGATTAATTTTGCATTTTTGCAATCTATTAGTCTTGCAGATATTCAGCAAGATTTTATTTAATTAGGCTAAGGGCTTGCACGAAGGCCGTCCCGTCCAGTGACTGCTCCGTTTATTCTTGTTCCTCTCAGAGAAGGTCTTTAGGAATCTTTCTTTTTTGCCTACGAGCAACTGTTTGGGTGTTCATTAGACTGACTGCCAGCATATTTGGATGATTAGTGATTCGCTTCTTGTACGCCTTTGTCCTTTCCGAGATTTCTTCTATAACACTTTTGAGGCAGAGGTCGTGATGGAGTCTAAAGTTTGAGACATACCAAGGTGCGTTCGTTATTATTCTTAGTTTCTTTGACTGGAAACTCTGTTTTATTTAAATGTTTGATTTTGCAGCTGTTCCCTAGAGTTGTAGGCCATATGTTCATATGGGTTTTATTATGCATTTATAAAGCAATTTTTGGTTTTGGAGTGAGAGTCGTGATTTTTTATTGAGTAGCCAGTACATAGTGCGCAACTGTTGGCCCATAGCTAATCGCTTTATGAAAATATGCTTCTTCCAGGTTAGGCGTCTGTCCAAGTATATTCCAAGATACTTGGCGTGATCCTCTTGCGGTAGATGTATGCCGTTGAGATTGACGGGTGGACTTGTTTTTTTCCTGTTTGTGAAAGTAACCTGGACAGATTTGGTTTCGTTGGCTTTGATTCGCCAGTCTTTGAGCTATTTGGATACTTGATTGATGCTATTTTGAAGCTTTTGTGCTGCAATGTCTGGTGAATTGTCCATTGATAGAATTGCTGTGTCATCAGCAAATGTTCCAGTAACTACTCCATCGGTCGTATGGAGATCAGCTGTAAACGCAGATTCAACGTTGGACCCATGTACTCATCATTATGAACAACTTTTACTATGGGACCAAACCCTGAATCGCGAAAAAAATCAGCTGTTCCATACATTTTGACGAGTTATGCGAACATAATTGTAGTGAACAGCTGATTTTTTCATATAGGAAAAAACGGAACCCCTTTTTTCCTTTTGAGGTACGGAACCCTAAGAATCATCGAAGGGAGAATTTATTTACTGTTTTCAAGAATGGTACCTTTCTTTTTCAAGAATGGTACCTTGAGGAGTTCGTGGTAAATAATAATAGCCGCTAAGGTCGATCTTTAGGTTAAGCCGTGCTTGCCTGGTGGTGGTTAGTGGTTGGTGGTTGCCCGTGGTGGTCTGTGGATGGGTGACCACCCATTACATACCGAGTTTCCTCCGAGCCTCGGAAAGCACGTTAAACCGTTGGTCCCGGCTGTCATTTGTAGATCTTTGACAGTCGTTACAGGTAGTCAGTGACCAGAAAGTCTGACGACCAGTCTTACCAAGGGGTATTACCCAGTACTATCTGGGTTGTGGAGATCAGATAGACAGTCGCAAGGGTGGATCTATATAAGGGCTTTTTGGGCTGCAGCTCAGGGCCCCGTGGATATAAATCCAATAGGAGTGACAATCCAGAGCCAGAAATAAGGTGACTACCTTATTTCTGGCTCTGGATTGTCACTCCTATTGGATTTACGCATGATCGACCGGTATAAATAGAGGTTGAAACAAATTAGTAGTCTGCCTCGAGGCCTTAATATTAATAGGCAATTATGTGGCATACATACACAAGGTTACCAAAAATGGAGCGATGTGTGGACATTTTGATCTCAAGATCTCTCTTCTGAGGAAAGATCGCTTTTCCATCGCTTTCCGTTAGGCGTGATCGAGGTCAAGAGCAGGCCCATTTTGTAATAAAAAAAAGATGTAACATTTTCGAGCTCGCTTCACTCGCTAGGCTGCAAGAAGCCTAGTTTGTCTTGAATCTTAATTTTGTCTCCCAAGTAACTCCGGTAGTTCGAAACAATTCTAACCTGTCCAAGGTAGGTTAACTGTTAAATTGAGCTCGCTTTACTCGCTCTTTAGACTACTTTCTCTAGACTTTTTCTAAAAGTCGACCAAGTAATTCCTGTATGAAGGACCGAAAAATTTCAAACTTGTCCAAAGTAAGACGTCAAACATTTTTCGAGCTCGCTACGCTCGCTCATGCAGCCAAGTTCCTCTTGAATCTTAACTTTGTAAGTCGAACAAGTAACTCTTATATTAAGGGGGGAAACATTTCTAACCTGTCTAAAGTAGGGTGTTAAAAATTTCGAGATCGCTTCGCTCGCTCTTGAAGGCTCCAAGAGCGAGCGAAGCGATCTCGAAAATTTTATTTATTAGTTCTATTCTCTTGGAGCCTTAGTTCTATTTTTCTTATTTGTCTCCCTAATCGATTAAGTACTATCTATTAATGAATAAAAGGACTAAAGAAAAGCTAAATTGTCTAGAGTGGAGAGCTTAAATTTTTATTTAGTTCCTAGACCTTTCAAATAACTCTTCAAAACCTAACCTAACCAATCCGAGGTCACCGAGGTGCTAACATTTTTGAAGTGGCTATTGTATTTTAGATTCTACGAAGTACTTCAGCTGCATCCGTAAATAGTAAACTTACAAATCGGTTTTTACACGCACCCTTCTGACCCCCCCTGGCCTAAAAGCTGGCGACGCCCTTGGGTAGGCCTCCAAGTAGTATTAGCCCAGGGCCCAACAAACTCACGGTCCGCCCCTGGGCAGTCACTCCATGTAAAACCTCCGTAATCTTAATAAACATCGAATCGTAATGTTGATGTTTGTTAACTAAACACTCGTTTTCAAACAAATGCCAGTAGGTACATCAATACAACCTATAGTTGATTGTTGGCACTGAAACGACTCGTTAACTACCGAATGCCAAACATAAGATTCTCCGCCTGACCATGACAGGGGACTAAAGATTCACTGAAGAAGACGAACCCATGGGAGTTTGGTAATTACTAAAGGTATTAATACAAGACTAATGCGCTACGTAAACACGTAAGTAAACATAAAAAGATTATTCTAATGATAGGACACGACGGTCGCCTACAAGATTTATTTATTGTAAAACTAGCGTTTTCCTTCGGCTCCGGCTAATCTTTGAAATGGCTGGACCGATTTTGTCGAGTACTTTTATTTTAGAAAACCGGCCAAGTGCGTGTCGGGCCATGCGCAGTGTAGGGTTCCGTAGTAGCCCGATATCACGATATAAAACGAACCTGTTGGTACAGTCCCATCTAGCGGTCTAACTTTGTGAAACGTATGATAATTTATTATATATTTTTTTATTTTAGATTTTGTTTTTCAATGCAAGTCTTTACCCGTTATAAACAAGCAAATACTTAATCTTAGTCACTTTTATTTTATTCTAAGGATTTTGAATTAGGTACAAAATTATCCAACACCCTAGTTCAACGACTATTACTGCTAAGCTAATAAAGTTATCTTAACCGCTATAGTTTTCCTTTAACGTGCATGAAATTCACTACCATCATGAGTTTTTCCAGATTTTTCAAGCCATCAGTTTAGCTTTTAGAGGGGGGGGACCCCTCTGGAACAAAAATTTGCACTTTAATGTTTTATATTTCGTAAATGGAGCATTAAATCGAAAAGTAGTATTAGCAACACGTAAGTCATTTTAAAAGACTTATTCAACGATACCCCACACGATGGAGTACACGACGAAAAAAAATTAATCCCAACTTCACATGTAGGGGAGCTACCCTAAAAAAAAATATTTTCCAAAATTTCATTTTACCACTTTGTCGGCGTTATTGATATACACACTTCAACAAAATTACAACTTTCTAGTACTAACGGTCTCTTAGCAAAACCTCGGACAGACAGACGGACATGACGAAACTATAAGGGTTCCTTGTCAGGACTACGGAACCCTAAAAAGGATTAGGGTTCCGTGCAAAATAATTTAATCACACGATTTTGTTAACAAAACCCGATTCAAATAAGGAAGCAATATTTTATAATAATTTCAATTTTAATTTCGGACGAACGTCGTCGCGGGCAACTGCTACTATAAAATATCAGTATAGTATAGACAGTCTGCCCAACAGGCCCAAATAGTTAATTGTAAATGGTTACCACGTATCGCTAGAAAATAACAAATCATCCTATGAATCTTTTGCAGTTGTTCTTCATTTATTATTACAAAAGAATTTTAATGAAAGCTTTGTCTTTAATACTTTAAAAACCTGAAAACGAATCATGACGGAACATGATTGACGTAGCAAAGATCTTGTTTACTTTGTGCCAAAAATAAGTTATTTTGTAATGGAGAGCAAACGGGACGTGTTAATAAATTAAGAGGAGCCTTAATTGTGGACCTGTGAGGCAAAGGTCTTCTTCACAGAGCAGAAACGAGTTATTGATCTCCACGAATGCTTTAAAGGTGTACCCTGGCGCTTCGCCCTTAAGGGCGAACTTGAGAAATTTTCTTAGATTTTTTGCAATAGTGATGATGACTGACTAGAAAAAATATGATTCTGTTTAGTCCGTCAGTTAGATTATCGAAAAATATTGGATTCGTGTTTTTCAAAAAACACGAATCCAATATTTTACGATTTTATTTTTTACTCAAATGTACCGTCACACGAGTTGTCGACGCATTGTATCGTCTTCATTTTTTGTTTACGTGAAAAAAGAAAAAATATGTGTCCAATAGTTTTTGAACATCTATCTGACGGACTAATTGTTTTTTTTTTGTAATCTACCCTATTTGCAGGTCAGTGTTATGTATGTTGACTAAAATTTGATTTACGACCGTATCAAATATGGCTTTACGGAGTTATAATCATGAAAATCAATACAAGTAATCAAGTAAGTTCATTTAATCCCATACAATGAGTTTTTTTAAATGAAATAGACATTGAATGAGATTAAGTAACTGAGAGGGTTGTATTGATGATTTACATTTTGAGCTGAGCATGGGGTTCTTTCTGGGTTCGATTCCCGGATCAGGCAAATTGTTATTGCATTTTTCCATCATGAATTTCTCAGTAGCAGCCTGCAGCCTGCAACATGGAGTCTGAACTTGAGCCCGGTTGATGGCAATAGGCTGGCCCCCTATTACATGGGACTTAAACATAACTGGCGAAAGGGTGTACTATTAGGTACATTTCTGCCCAACCCTTCGGGGATTACAAGTGTTATGTTTTGTATGAAAATTAGAATTTGGTCGGCTATACACGACTGCTTTTCGTTTCGCCTAATACATTCCTGATGCTATGTTTACCAGGTTAAATGAAACCACAAACCCCCGTATAACCGAGAATTTCGACCAAAGAATCTGCTTTAATACCAAAGTAAAGTCGAAATTTAGTCTCATACAGAGGCACAGGAGTAAATCAAAGCTGTAGCGACAGTGAGCCATAAATCATTGATAATGGCAGGTAATATAATATTAACATAACTTTGACCTTTGACCGTAGGTATCTCTCGCACAAAATGTATACAGGGTGTAAACCACCTCATCACGAAGCCGTCAACCAAGCATTCTGTACATCAAACTAAGTAACTTTACGCAAAAAATGTTGCTGGGAAACGACTTTTTTTAGGGGTGAAAAATCATGTTTTGTGGTAGAACTCAATGTAACGCACTAAAAACATTGTGCTGATGAATGGATTGAATAGTACAGGGGTCGTGGAGGTGCTTAAAGTAAAAATCTTACATTAAATACTTGTATTAAAAAAAAAAGTTGTCAAAAAGTTGGAACTTTGACCCCCAATATCTCCGTAACTAAAAGGTTCCCAGGCATGGTGTAGGACAAAAAAATGATCGCAATGACTAGGAAAACAAGTGCCTTTCGGCTTCGTTAAGAGGTGTTTTACACCCTTTATTTTTAGTTTATCAAAATGTAAACGATATTTATTTTACTGTACTGAGCTCCACCATTTTCTGTTCCACTATTTAAAAAAAGATAAATAAAGTAAATATATTATACCTTTTCGAGTAAAATAAATAATATCTCTATCTTGGTTAAATTAGGTTTGTTACAATTGTATTGTATGTTGATTTAATGAAGAATTTCAGACATGAAGAATTGATTTTAAACTTTTCAATAGAGTTATGTTATTTGAAATTTAACTCTAATTTTGTCTATATATTTGCAAAGCATATACGCGTTATTCATATTAATGGGTTATTAATTACGAAATAAAGTTTTACATAATTCTGTAGTACAGACACAAAATATTTAATATAGTAGTTTATTGAAGAGGTAAACAAACTTTCATCTCTGTGAAAGTATTACTAAGGATTAATTTTGATCGTGGGCTAATCCGATGTTTGATAAAACCTTTTGAGCTCCATACGATATAAGTCTCCTCAAAGATTAAGCTGTATGAGGAACTCGAGAGATAGAGAGAGAGAGTGTAAGTAGTATGTTATCAAAATAATTCATCTCAATGATTCACAGTAATACTCAGTTGTTTATAAATTGTTTAGTTATAAAGGCAGCTTAGTTACATATTATACTCATGTGTGACTCACGCATTCATGATCGAAAACATCTTAATCAAAATAGCATTTACTGTATTTTTAAATCAACCACGTGCTAAAGACATCAAGTTGCCTCAAATAAGACTACACCGATTCATAAACACAGAATATTTTCAGAACTGAAAGAAAATGTATTTTCTGTATAAGATGGAATGTCCACGTAACAGCGGCTGTAATAAAAATTCATGTCCGCACCTCGGATAACGAATGTGCAGCATGTTTTGTCTCGCAAATGTGAACATAAATCTTGTGTAATTACATATTTATAACCGTTTAACATTATGTAAATCTGCTCCGTGTTTGTTTAAAAAGAATAGTAGGTAAAGAGTAAAGAAGGCACTCACTGAATTGAAACTTCGCGCCGAGACTCCGTCTTTTCTCTCTCAACTTATTCCTGAGTATCCTCCTCTTCAACCGGTTGAGTACTACGTCAGCTTCATCCAAACTCTCCGAGGAGGAAGTATGAACGACTTGAAACGTGCCACTCACAGAATGTCTTCTCGTTTTCGTAAATACACTCGTGTTCCTGTGCTTAGGCGCGATCTCTGATATACCACGTCTATACATTTTCAAACGTTTCCTCATTTCAGAATGGACCGCGTCGTCCGCTCCGATATTAATGAATTCATTGTCTGACGTCATATCTCCTATTTTGCAGGTGGGAGGCTTTTCAGAGGAGATTTTAGAAAATTCCTGACGCTTAGCCGCTGCGCGTGAATTTGGGGCATATTCAATTGTTCGGCGTCGATGTAGAGCAAACCAATCCGGATTAGAGCTCACTCGAGCTTGTAAGCTTTTTAAGTAAGTATTTAGGAAAGATATCTTATTGTGTGGGGGATTGTACACGACGCCAGATTTAGAGCGTGCCAGATTCTCATTTTCGAACCCTTTTTTACACCCACTCAGAGTTGCGTCATTGAAAGATTTCGATTTATGAAGGACCAAATCGGGTTCATTTTCCTTGTTAGATTCATCATCGATTACCTGATCAGTTTCACTTAATGAAGAAAGGGAAGAAAAGGGACTGTTCGGAGTATCAATTAGATTCTCAGAATGTATTTCGAGATTTTCTTTATCTGTTTTGGACGTTTGATTTATACCGTTACAAGTTTCGTTGTCAGAACTTTTGTGACTGCTTATTTCACTCAGACCTTCTGAGGGAAAAGGGCTGGTCGCGAGGCTATTTGTGTGTAAATTTGTAAAGTTGTTTAATGTGAGTTTACTCGGAATGTTTGACACACTGTTACTGTTTCGTATAATATAACGTTCATTATTATTTTTTGTGTTATCATTATTAGCAAGCGGCTTTCTATAAACACGAGTGTAAACTTTATCACCGGAAATTGTGTTGTGCTTTTTAAGAGGTTTTCTGGCTATTATGTGACGGAAATCTTTTTCTTTCAGCGATTGAGAAGTTTTCAGTAAAGAATCGTCAAAATCAGAGCTCTTAATAGATACGTTCTCATCATTTGTCTCAACGAGAAGATTTCCATCGCAATCAAATAGCTGTACTGTTGGAAATCTCATCCCAGGGGAGAGATTTCGCGTTCGCAATTCCCACTTTCTTTGACTCGGTTTTCTTAATTGTATGCGAATAATGTTATCGTCTATTATAGGTCCGTCACTATCACTGGAGTCATCTTTTCCCGCCATATTTATTTATTCACTGTGGCATCAGGAAATATTTAAAATATTATGCAGACTATTGTCCACGAGACGCAAATTGTTTGTTTACAGTCAGCTGTTCTTATACATTCTGGCGCCTTGCCAGCCAAAACAATCCGACATTCACTTCAAAATAGCACCAATGTCAATTTTGTTTTCCGAACAGAAATAAATAACGTAGCATGGTTAGATTCTATATTCACATGTACAAGACACAGCACACCAGTCACTTTCACGCACTGTAAACTGATTACTGAACATCACACTGTAAGCAGTCGGCTCATGTTGAAAACGATTGCATAAGTTCGCTTGTGTGTCGATTGCGCGGAATTGCACCGTCTAATGAGTTCGACGTCGATGGTTTTAATTTGTCCGTGTCGCAGATAGATCGCCGCATCGATTTTCACTGGGGTCGAGTGTCGGGGCGGTGCAAGCGCGCAATTTCCTCTCCCGAGCGCTTTTCCTGCGGGAAGCTCTCTGGGAGGGCCGCGCGGGTTTTTGGTCGTTCGCGACTCCGGACATTTCTGCACTGAGCGCAAATATCTCAATAGTCGAGGAACTATAAATAGTGAACGAACGAGACGGCGATCTGGCTGGCTCCCCTTGAACCTAGTAGTACGAGCGGTGTTTGTATCGGGCGACGTAATCTGTGACGCGTGTGCAAGTAACAAATGTTCGTACTGACACAGTTTCCCATTTGACCAGCCGGCGCGACCATATGCATTCGTGACTAATGGTAGCGCAGATGGTCTTTATATAACCTCATGTTACGTTTCTTTGCATTCAAAAAGATTCACCTGTGCGAAACAATTTGTAATAGTAATAATTGTTGAGGTAATTCCTATCACAATGACATGCTGCATGCAATGCGCCCATAATAGGTTTATTGAACAATGAATATGCAGCGAGTTGAATTTTTGGAACGCTTGAAAGTGCCCGCTTTATTTTTGAAATATTACGTTCCATTTTTTTAAATATCTGACCTTCAAACAACGTTCGGATCGGGGACGTTTTTTTTACCTCCAGCGGCGAAGCATTTCGATTAAAATTGTTGGACAAATTCGTGTGGGATGATCATTTTCACACAATAACATTCTTTTGGAAGTATTTGACGTAATTGAACGATGTGGCGACATCAGCGATTTTCCTCGACTCGAGGGAAGTTTTGCATAACATGTGAATATCGTAGAGTGCATGTCGGGCCAGTCATTTATCTCCGTATTGTTTTCACAGGTGATGTCATGGGGCAGGTGTGTAAAAATAATATTAATGAAGTCAAAAAGGATATTTTGCCTGCAATGTAATTGCTACTGGAGTTTCGGTATAAAATTCATTGGGATGATACACGGAAGAGAGATTAACATTATTTTTGAATTATCCACAAGGAAATTCATAATAATTAAGAGGAAACGAGAAAATAAATGTATATATTATATGTAATTAATAAAAATAAAAAAAAACAGTTGCATTGAAGTCTTGCGGTACTCCACAGTATTTCCAAAGTAACAGCGGTTATATTCATTTTACACTGTAGAATAACGAGCCATAAAAGATCCATTTCCAATATGGCTTCTAATAAACTAGAATAAACCGCTAATTAAAACGAGTTAGTCAGTGCGTAGAGTTAAGATTTATCGCACTATGATAACTATGATGGCGCACGACAATACACTCTTTTTATTGTTAAAAATGTGGCACCATAAATTACTTAACAGTTTCAATCACAATCCGAAAGATTTTCAAGGAAATTCTTAATATATTGGTTGAAAGTGGAAAGGGTTTACGAAGTAACCAATGTTATCGTATAAGCATAATCAGCCTGTAATGTTCCCACTGCTGGGATATGGGCATTTTCTCTAGAGAAGGAGTGGGCTGTAATCCACCACGCTTCTTCGAATTTTTGGTTCTAAGCCATGCCGCTTTCCTCATGATGTATTCCTTCGTGAGAGCAGTGGTGATGAAACAAATAACACAAAAAATGCGCCTGCCTGGGTTCGAACCCAATCGGTCGGTTCCATTACCTTTGGACCACCACTGCTCAGATGAAGAATGTTTTTGAATACTAAAAAGCATAGCCAATATGTATAATATTTTATTTCTCCGAATAACCTGAAAAATGTGTCGGAGTAAAATATTCTGTCTATGGTAGACAATTAGGCACACAATAGGTAAACAATTTAATTTATGCAAACTGTCTAATACACTATAATAGATAATATTACAGTGTAATACACTACATAAACCGTTGGTAGGCTACGTGTTTATCTCACGAAGGGGTGTTATTATTAATGGTCTTCATACCCGGCGCCCACGGATCATTGCCTCGGCAATAATCGCTGGCACTTACCTTCAAGTAGTGGAGATGACTTCAGATTTGTATGTGTTCGGGGCTAATGTTTGATTTGGTCCGGTGATCTGGTAAATAGTCCAATTTAAGAAGGTTATGTTTGGTTGGTCGGCTTCCAGTCTAACATGGATGGAGCTGAATACCAGTATTTTACATGGAGCGACTGCCTCTCTGACCTCCACTACCCAGGCGTTGGGTAATACGAGTGATGTAGGATTAGTTCTTAACTAAATATAGATGCATTTATTATAGTCGAGGAGACGGCCGAGTCGGGTCACTCTATTAAAGAGGGTGGTAGTTAATCATACGAAAGCCGTAGGCTGGACAGGTTCCAGAGAGGCGACCACGTGCAGGAAAGTGCTGTTCCAATGATCTGGTGAAGCCAGCAGGAACCAGCTGGAGGCGAGAAGCACAGGATCGGTTACCAAGGCGTCGATTAGGCTATTGTCCAGCATTGGAAGTTTTTGGTCAGATATAATGATAAAGATGACAACTATAAGATAATCATCTTTTAAATGTCCATATTAATACTTCAGAGTCGTGAGGAAAATTTTGAGTGTGAATGTTGATGGGTTGAGTAGAGGAAGACCAAACGACCAACGACAAACGATGGATGGACTGTGTGAAGGAAGATATGGCAAGAAAGGAGGTGTCTGATGCGCCGACCCAAAATAAATTGGGATAAGAGCTGGAGAATGATAATAATGATTAATACTTCAGTGTCGTCGACGTTGCCCCACACTTGGAAGTTCTTGAACGTATTTGTCGTTGTTCTAGTTCTTTATATTGAAAACAATCCCAGAGGAACAAACATTTGTGTAGTCTACAGATAGTCGCTCCGGATCCCGGTATTTGCGCATGAGAGATTTGTGTTTGCAAACCACAATACTGCAGTTTCTCAAAATCAACTCTGGAAACAGATTATTTTAAAGCCTTTTAAGTAATCTATTTTCTTCCAAACTCGAACAGATATTCCGGCACATTTAATTTTACCTCCTATTTATTTTCAGTTGTGTCAAGTAATTTACATAACAATTATTGGCTTTAAATATTCAGAGGCCACAAATATTTACAATGTATACTGGTTACTTAAAATATAAATATTTAAGTGAGTACTTTTTGTAGAACCAAAAATGACGCGAGCACGATTCCGGATGTGTGTACATAACAGTTAATCCCAGTTTGCATTTTCATTGCCTTAGGCGACACCTAAATATAGGGGGCAGTTGGATTTTGATCGCTCTGCTTAATGTTGAAAGTTAAAAACGGCGCGGCATTAATTTGTGTGTGTTAGAGAAGAGAGATAGATAAGTTATCACTAGACCATACTAATTGAAGAATTCAATGTATGGTCGAATTGGTCAAGGTTGAATTGGTCGGTTCGCGCTAATTGTTAATGGATTTTTCTTGACTCGGACCCGGTTGTCAGCAAAAATGACCACCAACATTTAGGGTTACCCAATTACAGATCACGGTCGCGATGTTATGATGATGATTATAAACTAAGAAACTTTGCGCCTTCCCATCTTCTTAGTTCATCGTGCTGTGCAGGGGCTGCCGCTGCGGCTGCGGAGAACCTCAAGCGACGGAAATATAGTAACCTTATTAGTATATTTTTTTTATTTGGATATATTACCATGCTCCCCTGCTCACCCTCCAAATTGCAGAGGCCTTTTTGTTGTAATATGTCCTCGTGTACTTTGTTACTATAGTCTATCGACAAAAAGGAATGCCAGCCATACATCAATACCAAAAATAGTAGGCATCAATAGAAAGTGAAAACAAACGCAAGTAGACACTCCGCCAAACCCTCTAAGTATCCAATACCAGACATTTTATTTTATTTGGCACACCTTGTACTGCAAATCAAATCAAATCAAAGCATTTATTTCAAGTAGCACTTTTGAATTGTCGAAACAAAGATGAAAATTAAATGTAGCTACAGTCCCAGTCACAAGACATAAAAACTGTAAAAGTACTGTAGTTGCCCATTCCCTAGCGTAGATCTCTATGGAGAAGAACGGGCAAGAAACTCCATGGACACTCTTTTAAATCAGAATATTGTTACAAAATCTTGGTTACATCATTCATGTTGAGATGGTATATTATGTGAGAACAATGTAGCAAGATGTGCACGTTAAAAGTGTCCACAGTAAAACAAAACAATTCAAAAACTAAAATAATTCATTAAAATAAGCCATGGCAACTCAGAGATTGACCAGTCACAACTGACAGCGCCCGTTCACGGACATGACGCATAGATCAGCACCAGTCAACTCAACCATTTTGAAGGGAACTAAATGATCCGACACATGCGCCGCCATCAGCGAGACATTTGAGTGAGCATGACAAATATTCTCAACCGCCAGGGCACATTCAAGTCAAGAAAAGACGTAGGTTAGTAGGTAGACGTAGGCTGCCAATAGCAATTTAGTTCCCAATAATCACTTCCCAGCATCCGAGGCAATTTATTAAAACAAAATTGATTGCACAAGTAATTCATTTAATTGATAGATGAGGTAATTAGTTTTAATAAGATTTATTGCTCAAAAGTTTCGGTGATTGAGAGTTAGTGATGTTTATATTCGTATTTGCCAAAAGTTTCGGGGTTACGGAGGAAACTATGTTTTTCTTGAATACAATGGCAATTTAAAAATATATATTCTTCTTGTATAGAAACCGCCATTGCCTGCGCTTGTACAGTAACATCTGCGGTAAGTTGGTAACACTTGCTCTGAGAAAACCTTTGCTGCAACGACGTACAGGCGCTATTATTTTCCAATTTCTTACCAATTATATTCGGTTGACTGTACATACTAGGTCATTTATTTATATAGTTATTGTATATCGGGTTTTTAAGTCTGCGGTTTGATTAGTGGGTCTCCAATGGATTTGTGTTTTTTTTTTATAAAGTGTAGCAGCTTCCCGAAACTTTGGGATGCATGATGCCAAAGGATAAGTAAGGATTGTAGCAGATGGTTCAGTGGTTTTTGCTTACCCCCATGGGAAAAAGGCGTGATTTTATGTATGAATGTAGCCCAAATAGCAATAGCCTTGCGGCTAGCTAAAATACCTATCTAATGAATGTTTATGTTTCATGTTTTCAAACTATCTTACGTTATAGAAGATGTTTACGAATTGTTTCTATCGAGCTATTTTAGTAATATATAATATCGATGGCCTCTCTAAATGGGCAAGATGCCAGCTTAAAATAGAATGCCCTAATAGTAATTTATGATATTTTAGGTCGAGGTTAAGAATTTGACTATCATAACGTTTAACTATGTTATGTAAATTAACGAAATTTTAAATTACCTTGTAATTACGCTACTTGTTACACGAGTCACCGTTTTTTTCTTTTTATAATTATTAATAAAAATCATTAAACAAAAAATCATATTAAATGATTTAATAACATTTTATTTATAACGATTTACGCAATTCGCCCGTGACCGTGACCTTGGAAGAAGCTGTAAACAAAAAATGATTACAAGTATTATTATAAATTGCTTCTTTTATTATTCTTGTTTATTGCCTGAAACTAAGACAAATTTCACAGCAATTTCTATTTAACTGGAAAACTAGATCCTGACTTCAGGAAATGTACCGAAAAAGCATGAACCAAGAATGTAAACCCATCTGCTTTTTTTTTCCAAATGGCATCTCGCAGTTAAACCTAGAGAGGTTGTCGTCTGCTTAACCGGACAATCCTGTGGGTGCCTTAAATGTAAGGCCTCAGACAGCTAAACTACTACACGCTAAGGGCACCCTCTGCGGGGTACGGGCCTCGGCATAGGGCGTCGCTGAGAGAGGACAGCAAACGGACAGGCTGGATCGGAGAGGAAATCCCGTCTGCACTTTTGATCATCAATTCAAATCCATTGGACAGGTTTAGTTAAGGTGGATGCTCCAACCAGCCCGCGAAATTCAAATTTTCTTACGTTTTTTTGCAATTTGCAGGCCAGTGGTGGGTTTTATGTTGATTAAAATATTGCTCGCGACTGTAAGATGTATGTAGTTATAGAATTATAATTATCAAAATCATCAATACAACCCTCTAATTGCATAAAGGTGCAGGAATGACTTTGAGCTTGAAAAAGTAATTCCTTCTTATGAGCTTGGAGGGTTGTATTGGTGATTTTGATTATAATAATTCTATAACTACATACGTCTTACAATCGACAATCAACATACAACCTAGCACTGGCCTGCAAATTGCAAAAAACGTAAGAAAATTTGAATTTCGCGGGCTACCCTGGAGCATCCACCTTAACAGATAACCCTTTCATACCAATGTCCTCATATACCATTTTTGTAAATAAAGGTAGTTTGAAAAACAAAGGCACGGTGAGTATTTGTTTGATATCCGTTCAAACAGATCTATTTGCTGTGTCGGGCGCAGCGGGTACAAGCGACCGACACTGCAATATTGCAATAATTTGTGTCCCGTGTGATGCTGGCGGGCAATCTATCAGAGTATGTATAGGGATTGTACGTATGTGCATATTGATATGACATTGGCTGAGAATTGTGATGTTGTCATAGAATTATCATATCGCTGTTTTCTTTGCTTCGATTATTCATAGGTTACATTAGACTGTATAAATAGAATAATGTCTACCAAGATTTAGCAGATGGCTATTCAAGACATATAAATAGTTATGTTCCGTGACAAATGGTTTATCTAATAAGAAAAGAACATGGACACGGAATGATTAAACACTCTTATACGGACTAATATCAGACGCCCCCTAATCTATCTAATGCTTACGTGTTACTGGGTCAGCGAATCGCTGTAACTAAGTTGGTCTTAACTAATTTGTTCGTGACAACTGAAAGCTATAGATACTTAGTACAATTTGACGAGTGGAGAGCACAGATTGTATGTGTTATGTTACTATAATATTCTATTTGATTGTGATATTCTACTTATATCCCATCTCATAAACTTCCTACGAGACAGGCGCTGCAGGAAGTCTTTGAAAATAGCTCTTAAGCCCGAGCACGAACGCGCGGTGTTAACGTAACGTTAATACGTCGATTTTAAAATTAAAATTATTCGTTCACATATAATATGTTCATATTATTTTACATGAAGCGACTTTACAATATAAGTGAAGTCACTTCATGTAAAATACTGGTATTCAACTGCATGCGGTTAGACTGGAAGCCGACTTCAACGTAGTTTAGCTCGGCCGATGATGATGATAATGATATTTTCATAATGTTAAGAATGTATTCATATCCATGGATGATACTGATTGTGCTTGTTGCAAACAATTTGACTAAAATGCTATAGGATATTTAATGTATTTTCGATTCAAAAATCGACGTATTACGTTACGTTTGCAATGCGCGCTCGATTCTAGCACGAGCGCGTATTGCCTTTGTTTATTTTCTAAGAAAAATCTGAAATATGTAGATGACGTTACAGCATTAGTAATAAAAAACTGGACACTATTCGAATGATTGACCAAATCATAAGTACCTTTTTCAGTCACAGCTTGAAACATAAAAACATCCTTACATTTGTCTGTACTAAACTATGGTAACCAGATCTAAACTTTGCTGAAGAATCTCTCCAACAAAAAGCACACAACATTCCTGCAAGCTACTTTACCAAAATATGTTGTCAACTAAATAGTTGAGACCCCAGACTCCAAGCTCCAGACTCCAGGAGAACAAGTCGGACAGGGAGGCGTTATGCAAATTAATGTGTATCCAACTAAGCGTCAAGTTGGGAACTTGAACTACTGAAGTGGGCAAACGAGGAGAATATTGTGTAATGGTTTTGTGTGCTTACTTCATTTTGCTACTTAGAAACTTTAGTGTGTGCTATGCTGTGGGAAGGCTGCTCTTTTTTTGTTTTTGTAGGCTATTAAGGATATACGGAAAGCTAAGTACCATTTAAGACTATCTGTCTGTGTGTGGCATCTTTCATTCATTCTCTCATTTGTTTCATCATCTACCTAGCGTTTTTCGAGCTTTCTTGAGGTCGGGTTCCAGTCTTACCGTATCCAGCTGAAAACCTGTCCATAATATGAAGCGACTGCACATGCGATATCCCTTGGTAAGACTGGTTGTCAGACTTTAGGGCCACTGGCTACTAAATTATTCAAACTACATAGCCGTTACAGGTGTGACAGCTATGTAGTTTGAATAGTTTTCAATTTTCTAAAGAATGAAACCTTATTTTTTCCTCTATTTTTATTTATCTCGCAAAAGAACAATAACTTTCCAAGCCACATAGCCCAGAATCCTGATAAATATTCATCAAGTAATTAAACACCTTGAAAAATTCAATTTAATTTTACGTCCGAAGTATTTTTCCTCACCTGCGAACCACAAAAGGCCGTCGAATGAAAGACGGGAGCCATTTTATTGCTTCCATTCATCAGTTTGGGCTGTTGTTTATAGGGTAAAATGTTCGCCCGTCTGTGAAATACTTAAGCTTACTTTATTCAGCTGAATTTGTGATACAATTGTATTTACACGCTTAATACAGCAACGAATAAAATATGAGCTACTTGCATTTACACGAGAAAATTCTTTCGCCACGAAAAAGCGATTATTAGGAGACAAACAGGTACATAGACTTCTGTAAATCGTGCGTCCAATACAAGCATAATTATACTCGTATAGAGGTGAGGTCGCTTTTGAAAATGGTCGTCCTTGCAAGCCAATAATAGAATTTCGACCACTCGAGTGAAATAATCGCCAGGAGAGTTTATAGTAGGTACTACCGAATTCGCTGACGGTCGACTACTTTTCAAATATACTTATTACTTACTTAGAGCATAAGGGTGAAAAGGATTTATTCCAAACCTGACCCAAAATCCTAGCCCGGGTTAGGCTTTTTTTAAGTAGCAATGTAAATCAGAGTGTCACGTGTAATTAGTAAATATTAAACTCTGACTAACACATTGGTACTTTTTATTCTAACAAAGAGGAGAGGGGAAAACCTATCTATATCGCAATTCGGGTTATAATAGGAACAAGTTCTATTCCGTAATAATGTGTTATTATTACCGAATATATCACAATATGTAAAGATTTATTTTACAAGTATCTTACTTTCGCCTTACCTAATACGAACTCTATGAATATTGATATACTGGCTAATCATATCTAAGTCAACTATGCACTATGATATGAATTCAAAAACTCACACGTTATTGAAGCATAAATACAAACGAATATAAAGAAATGTGAGGGAACCGGAATCCCTACAACCAACGCGGCATCGTATGGAACTGTTCAAGCCTCGAGCGATAATAGTTCCATTCTATTTGCTTTTCAATTGAGTTAAAGCAGGTACTCTTTTCAGAAGATCCACTTCAGCAATTGAGCCTTTTTCCGACATTTTGTGAGTAATCCTATCTGCAATGAAAAGTTGGAGGGAGCATTTTAATATTCACACAACGTTTTAGTCGCATTCTGGCCGATGTCCAAACAGGAAGCTTTTGTGGAGATCGTCCGTCGACTGTGGACGACAACCCACGATCGCTGTAATAATGGCCACCTGTTAGCCTCTGTATAGCCGCTGTATAGCTTTTATCAAATCACACAAACGACTGGTAAAGGTACTTGATACTGTAGGATTGATTTTGACTCGAAGAGCTTTTATTAAGGTTCCGTACCCGAGTCGGCAAAAACGAAACCCTTATATCATCACTTTGTTGTCCGTCTGTCCGTCCGTCAATACCCTTTTTCTCAAGAACGCGTGGAGATATCAAGCTGAAATCAATATCAAATAATTAAGTCTACTACCCTTTTTTTTCAGGTGGGACATCATCAAATGACTCCTCCCGCTCTGGGCGGAGCAGGAGGTCAGACTTTTACTGACTAAAACCCATCTATGTTCCTTCATCGCCCTTTGTGTTCCGGGGCCACGGTATCTCTTTCGAACAGTCCCGCAGCCACGGCAGGAAGTCTACTACCCCTTAGAGCAGTGAATAAATCAAACTTGTAAGTCAACGCGATACCTAAATAAATAGGTAAAAAAAAATAGGAACCCCGGGATGGATTCTAAAAACCCACCAGCGCAGGTATTCCTGGGCAGCATTTGGACCAAAGTTGGGCAATCTCCTTTGGCAAGAAGGTATGTCTTACAGATGTAAAGAAAAAATCTGAAAACCGTAAATATGTAGTTTAATAGCAAAATACCCACAAGTTTAAACGTGCACCACCCTTGGTGCGCGAATCCAACTCGCACTTGGCCGGTTTTTTTTTTAAACTTGGTCTTTGTGACAAAAATATTCATTTGGCATTATTAAATCAGTATTTTTATTTTTATTCTAACTGTGAATCTCATTATTATCATAATTGGCAGGTTTTGTTTCGTCTACTGCTGAGTCTGTGTAACAGCACAAAAGTTACCAAGTCTCTTCTAGATCTTCCCCGCGATGTTCTGTAAAGGTCGTCCACATAAGAAAACTATGTCTTACAGTGTAACTGTTTTCCTACAAGGCAATATTGCCATACATAGGAGTAGGTACTCCTATTTCACGAGCACCAATAATACAGGGTGTAAACAACCTCATCTCGAAGCCGTCAACCAAGCATTCTGTACATCAAACTAAGTGACTTTACGCAAAAATTATTGCTGGGAAACTTTTTTTTTGGGTGAAAAATGATGTTTTGTGGTAGAACTCAATGTAACGCACTCAAAACATTGTGCTGATGGATGAATTGAATAGTACGGGGGTCGTGGAGGTGTTTAAAGTAAAAATAATACATTAAAAACTTGTATTTAAAAAAAAAAGTTGTCAAAAAGTTGGACCCCCAATATCTCCGTAACTAAAAGGTTCCTAGGTATGGTGTAGAACAACAAACACACAGGCTTCGTTAAGAAGTTTTTTTACACCCTCTATGTAAATACTAAACAATTAAAAGTGTTTTTCTTCTACTGTTCTGATTATTCGATTCGATTAACTCAAATTAATAAAAATCAGGGAAGATATCCCGTAAGTAACATTTTAAGTTTAGTTAAACCGTGAAACAGTGATAGTATTCTGGAACTCATATTTTTATGAAAAAGATCCTATCTCGAAGTTACAATATTTCTCGCGAAAATTGCATTTAGGAAAGTGTTTACATATTGGTGCTCTCCACTGTACCTATTCCGCATTTGAATTTACAAGCACAAATCCATTAATACAGTCCACATTGTACTAAAACTGTTGAATCATCTGCCAGACAAAATCCAGTAATGGATAGATCTATCAAATTCTTAAAGAGTTCTTGATAGGTTTGTGCCTATTTTGCGGTCTGATGGATTCACGATTTTTCCGTGTACGAAATGGGCTACAATGGAATGAGTTGATACCTACTCGATACCCATTACGTTTCGATTTTGTTGACAGAATTGGGGCCCGTTAATATGGCCATGGAATTAGATAACGATCGATAAATGATGGAATCCATCGCACATTTTCATGTTGGTTTTTTTTTTAGTAGAAGGTAGTTTTAGCCTGAGCATTTTTTTCTGTGGAAAGTTGTGAATTGTTTGGTAGAAATGTTTAAGTTTTATTTCCTGATAGAAGTTTATATTTAGTTTTATATTGCAATTTTGGTGACATTTTCAGTTGATTATCAAGGATTGTTGTAAAATGAATAAATAAATTGTTGGATTTCGTACAAAAAATACCGGAGTTGTTTTTTTGGGATTTAGGAAACGGAAATCAAGAAAGGATCTCTGAGGAAATGAAAATCTGAATTAAATCACTGCCTCCAAGAGCGATACAAGAATAAAATTCGGCATCCATTTTTACAAAACCAACGGCCACGCTAAAAAGATTTTTTCACCTCAGCACCTCAAACAAGCAGGTTTTGCTGTTTACAGACAGTGAGCAAAATTCGATTTTGCTGCGAGCGTGAGACAAAGTAACTTTTTAATTATTTTTTTTAAATATCGAGAACTGTGCAGGTTTAGTCACAAAATTCGAAAGATTTCAACTTCACTTTGTTCTGTCACTTTCACTTCGATACGAAAAAAGCGAGAGATAGAAGCAAGTCGATTAGAAATTCGATTTTCAAATTCCATATCTGGTAGGCCCAAAACAGAAACAAACAATAAAACGTTCCGATACCGATATTGTAAATCGATAACCGTAATATTGTAAATCACGTGTTTAGATTTTAAATAAAAAATTGTTATATTTCGAATAATCGAATTCTATTATGTATCTACTTATTTATTTATAGTTACTTATAACAAACTTTATTAAGTATTGAGACAGAATACCGCGAGTGTAGTTTCAGAACGCATTTTTTTAAAAATTGCGGGATTTAAATTTTAATTGTTTTATTTTCTGTGTGTTCTAGCAATAGTTTGGTCAGTGTACACTAGCTACAAAGTACAATAACATTTGGATAATAAAGTAATAATAACAAATAAATTTGAGTGAGTCCAGTGACGAAGTCTGCTATTTAACACCCGAAGAATAGAAGCATAATGTAAAAAATGCAGAATTCATAAAAATCTCGCGAAAAATATCTAAAAACTTATGACATTTTTAAGCAATGGAGACTGAACTGTAACTTTTAATTTGCAAAACTACAACCATTTCACTTTTGATTTTTTGAAATTATTTAAATGTTGTCATCATCATCAGCCTATTAATGTTCCCACTGCTGGCACACGGCCTCTTCTCAATGAGAGGGAATGGGCTATAATCCACCACGCGGGCCCAGTGCGGATTGGTAGATGTCAATGTCTTCAAATTTCTGGTTCTAGGACATGCCGGTTTCCTCATGATGTTTTCCTTCACCGTTTTGAGAGCAGTGGTGATGAAATAAATTACACAAAGTTATGCACCTGCCTAGGTTCAAACCCGCGACTTACTATTCGTAAGTCGGGGCCGCCACCATTGGGCCACCGCCGCTCTCATGTGTCTAGTCTCATAATGTGGCGTGGTGGTTTATATTTTACGATGTTGTTTTTTTACCTTTAGGTATATGTTCTCGCTGCTGAGGTGAAAAGTTGTATGTGTTACTCGAGACCAAAGTTATTTGCATCTCGTGTCTTTGAATCCCTCGCTACGCTCAGGATTCTAACCTAGAATCACTCGCTACGCTCGTGATTCAACTATAGAATCCTTCGCTTACTCGGGATTCAAAATCAACACTCGCAGCAAAAACCCACTTTGCTCTCTTGTTGCACAAATAACTATTTCTCATCAAAATTTATGTGAGTGGCCTTAAAGTCTAGAACAATTTCAGTGAGTAGAAAGTCTAGAATCGCGTAGCAGATTTAAATGTTCCATCTCAGTTTGTTGGATGTAACTCGTCCTAGATATTGTTTGCGTTATTCGTAGCGTGTTGACTTAGTTATTGACTCCCAGCCACTCGAATCTTTCGCTTCTGTTTGTTACTGTTCGATTTATACAGAGGAATTTTATATTAGAGGATTATTTTACTCTCTTTTCTAGTATTTATTCCAATTTATTGTGATATTGTTCCAGATTACGGATTGCGGCATAAGCACGCTTTGATATACTTTTCTGCATGTTGAAGATTTTGATGTTTAATGTTGTTATGTCTCGTTTGGTCGAGTGGCCGCAAGCGAAATTGCTGAGCACGAGGTCCTATTCGATTCCCAGGTCGGGCAAAGTTTTATTAGGTTTTTCCATCCAAAATGTCTCACGGAGCTTGGATTCGTGCCCTATTGATGACAATAGGCTCGCCCCCTATTACATGGGACCTCAACATAACTGGCAAAATGTGACTGTACTATTAGCTAGGCACACCTCTGTTCAACCCTTCGGGGTTTACAGGCATGACGTTATGTTATGTCAATGTTTATTAATTTTCTTTTTTAACATAATACGTTTCGTGTCTTATCCATGAATGAACCTTATGTTTAGTTTGCCTAGTTAATGTCGATGTTGTAAATTCAAACAATTTAAGAAGCATTATGGGAAATGAACTACCCATAGAAACAACATCAAGAACCAAACCATAATTGCAATGCCAACAATTAACTCCTCTAGCCGTAAGCACGAAACTCCTCAGCTATCATAGCCTAGTACATAATAACTCCACTTAAACTTCACTTGGCCTGACTTAGCCAGCGTTTAGCCTTGTTGGGGTGCAAGATGGGTAGAATTTTCCAAATACTCGAGTGCCCAGTGCAGGGCAGCGACCCAGTTATGCGGAATGTTTGGGCCAACGTTGCCATGGCAATGGTTTCCCATTCTACAGTATCGGTGCATTTGCATTTATTTAGGTCGACTATTCTAATCAAGTAAACGAAATTACATGGATTGGAAGCTATGAAGTTAGTTAGTATTGCTCAGAAGCGCTAGTGTACATTTTTATTCCGGTATTTTTTTTTCATTCAATGTTTAACGTAGAACTTATTAAAGGCGTAAGGTTATGTTTTTCTTACCTTCTTTTTTAATGCTTTTTCTGAAGCTATACATTTGCTTTATTTCCCTAAACAACAAATGATTCATGACCTTTTTTATCCTACTTTAAATAAGCCGAAGGTTTCCATTCAAAAATTCCCTGTGAACAAATAAATTACCCATTAATATTTCACATTCCCGTATTTTCATATTTGAAAATAGAAGGGTAATAAAAGTCAACCTTTTTTTTCTTTTCCCCGGGTTTTAGTGCTGCGTACACATTGGTTATACGGTCTATTGATAAGTGATTGGGTATCAAATATCCCAATACGTTAATGGCTTCACTTAATTTATTCTGAAGCCACCGGTAATAGAACGTTCGAAGTAATTGATTAATTACTGTATAATTCATTTTCCAGTGGCTTGTACAGCTGAAAAGCTTATAAATTATGACTTTGAGTTTATAATAGTCGTAAATCATGGGTTTTGATTTGAATGATCGAGGAACGTTGGGTGCTTGCTGGCTGGAAATAGTGAGGTCTGTATTTTTTTTCTAAATTCAAATTATGCGGTGTAGTTCCAATTGCTTTTGAAAATATGGTGTCACAGTAGATAACATAGCATTTTGAAGAAGGTAAACTGCCGGACACAATCATGTACGTAGTTTTTTGCCATATTGTCCTGGTAACAGTATGTTCATTAATTAATATGGGCAGCAATATCAGAATCAGAATCGGAATCAGAAATCATTTATTTGCCATGAATGTGGGTACAGAATAAGATGTAACATTGTAATAGCAGTTCCAACACACTCTACCTTACAGTATGCAAAAGTAAAAATAATATTTATACCTACTCAATCATTATACACAATAATATCATAATCATCATCTGCGTAGCCTTTTCCAAACTATGTCGCGGTCGACTTCCAGACCTGATGGAGCTGGTTTCCAGTATTTTACACAATACAATGCAAAAGTACGAATCTGTGGACGAAATGTTTTGGCAACTTAAGTAGGTTAATGACACCATTACATTATGAGTGTACTCTAGTAAAGCCCATTAGAACGATTAGATACGAGTGGTGCTGATCAAGATGTTTTCTTTTCACCACTCCGTCTTTAAACCACTCCTCGTAGTTTCAGTATTTAGTTTGAGTGAAGTTTCCTTAGAGGAAGAAAATAGTTTACTGTGAGGATCGTCCTTTAATCACTTGAGGTTCTAAAAGGGGGGAGGGGTCAGAAAAATAATGATTAATCAGGTTATTGAATGGGATAATGTGACAATCACGTTCGTTATAAGTATATATATTTTTTAAATAGTTTCCAAAACTATCTGATCTATTCAATAATAAAACAAAACGTGACACTAGGACACCTTACGACGTATCACAAAAAGGAGAGGGGGTATAAAAGTAGCCTAAAAAAATGGGGTGGGGCTGTGTCGGTGTACACGGCCCTTGATTTAACGTGAAACGTCTATATTTGTGGCTACTCTCGCTTCTTTAAGTTGTCGATTATGATTTTTGTATCGAACTGTAGTCAAGCCCGATTCCTTATCATCTTCTAAAAACAATTAATACCATTTGTGACAAATAAAGCATTGCAAGCATTCTTTGGCATTCAAATCATCGACATTGACATGGTTGACATTTTTGTCAGTACAATTCAAACGGCTTAAGATAACAAAGCGCTTTCAGCGGAGCACCTAGCATGCGGCGTCTAGCGGTGCCAAGTAGAATAAAGTGATGGAAGCGGTGTAATGCGGCTCGTTTAAAACTTCGTGACCCAAAAGTCGTAAGCGCCTTGGAATACTCACTCACTTACGCGTTTTGGCCAATACACCAATTCGTTACGTTACGGTCGGGTTTTTTGACATGGTACCCCGTGTATGGTACTGATTTTAAAGACGTTTTTATGTCAAAACCTCACGTGAATTAAGGATGGCCCCTTACCAATGTAAATCGAATACTATACATATAGATAATAGGTACTATTAGTATTCTATTTAAATTGGAAAGTATGTATACCAATAAAATTTAAATAAAGAGACTTCCGTGCGCATGTTTGAATATGCTAGCTCGTTTGTAGCAGGCACTAAGAAATGTTCTTTGGAGACGAATGTAGTTCTGAAATTGTGTTACATGGACTAGGAAGCAATAAATATTCAGACTGAATATGTAAAGAGAAAACACATATGTGTACTCGTATGTACAGTACATACGAGTACACATTGTACCTAAATATTATAAATGCTGTTGTAGTTAATAGTAGATACTTTAATGATGGAGTGTGGAGTGTCAGGGCTAACAGGTAAGCATGTGTGTTATGTCGTAAGTAGCTAGGTATTGACTATCGGTATAAAATTATGAAGACTTTTTCACTTATGGCGAATTTTACCTTTTATATAAGCCCCTCGTTTCGACCGGATTGCACCAGCCGTGGTCGCGGGAAGACTGAAGTAATGTGTGTGTATGTGTGTGTGTGTTTTATAATGTGTTCTGATCGTGAAAGTTTAAAAAAGACTGAATTGATAATTATCCCTCTTTTTATGAGCTTTTTTTGTAGTTAATTTGCGATTGGTACAGTCTATAATTATAAGTTTCTGAGCTAACAATTCCTGCTATCTTTACAACTCATTTCCATATTTTCCGAACTTTTCCACACATAGTAACCATAAGTTACATCGACGTTTCCTTTTTTGTAGATTGATTCTCGCTAACCGCAGATGGTTCCCGAAATTCTGGTGCAGCAATCAATCATGATTATGTGCAGCTGCAGTTTGTCGCCGACAAGCTGGTACTAGCCTTTCATTACTAAATGGTACTATTATGCATAGGCGCAAAATTCACAGTCTGAGAGGAGGACAATCACCTAATCTACATGGAGAAAGTTAGTAGATCTAGGCCCGGACTTCACCAAAGCGGAGACGAGCGGAGATGTGCGAAGCGGAGAAGATACGAGACGCATAAAACAAGGGTGTATCCAGAGAAGCCGTGCGGAGATGTGCACCGCTCACCGCACAAGTGCACAGTGCACACCGGTCACGGCTCTTCTCGTCTCCGCTGTGCGCTTGGCAATGAGAGTGGATTGTGGAAAATATCATAATTATCCCAAAAGCCTTAAAAGTGCATCACAGATGAGTTTGATATATGCTCCTTTGCATAGTTACTTGAAAGAAAAAAATGAATAACATATTTGCCCGGAAAAAATAAGAAAAATGCTGTATTTTTATCGATCGGAAACTATGGGAAATGCCTATATGCGAATTCAAATCGTGCTATGCAGAAGTGTAAAAGAATTTTGTCGTTTTAGATCGAATTTGCATCACGTATAGCCTGTCCAAAAATTGCCCGCAGGCACATTTAGAACACTCAATATAGCTCAGCGACGTACCTAACGTTCTCTTTGACTCGTTCGTGTTTCGTGAATCGAAAAAATGCCAGTCAGCGTATTTGAAAGAATTGGTGCAATGCAATTCTGCGATACCCGAGTTATGCATGATGTATTTCTTTTAGTGGCGACATACGAATCCTCCTCTCCTCTTTCGATTGCTTTATGGCTTCAAAGGGAGCCATCATTTTTACTCAGATAACTCTTAAGTAAATATTAATAAACAATCCAGGATGGGTCAGGTCAGATAGCCCAGAATAGGATATTACACCCATTTTTGAAAAGTGTCTCAATTAGATTCTATAGTGATAATGAAATACTAAAAAAATCTCAAAAATTTTAGTCAATCGTTAAGTGCCCTAAAAATGCATTTTTTTTTGGCGCGTAATTTGACGAAAACACTGGATGCAGTGGACGCCATATTGCTCTGTGGTCATAACGTCAGTTCGCTGTGTAAACAAATGCAGTGTATTTGAAATTGACAGTTGACACTTCTAAGTTTACATAGCCGTATGACGTAATAACATGGCGACTACTATAATGGTGTTATGAAACAGATTAAAAAAGCTGAAACCTTTGAATTGAATTTTAAAATTTAATTTGCTTTTTTATGAACTAAAACTAACGTTTTTCGACTGCTTTTTGCCTAAGCTATCTGAGTAATATAAATAATATTTTTTCTCATATAGAGTAAAATACCCTATTGTCACACATTGGGTGCCTGGTCGTCGTCACCGAGTTAGGGCCAAGAAACAGTGGCGTAACGATTTAGACTCGTTCCTGAGTGATTGGCCAGAGAAGGCAAAACACTGGGAAGATTGGAAAGGAATGGGGGAGGCCTTTGCCCAGCAGTGGGACAGAATGAGCTAATAAAAAATAACTCTAAAGTGATTTCTGTAGTTCACGGATCTGAAGAAGTGACCTAGCTCTTACACTGTAACAATGTTGACTCCATTATGTAATATAATAAAATATTTCACAACCACATGCTGAGCTAAGATCCTTTTCAGTATTCTTCTCGTATCTTATAGCATTATACTCCCAAACATCACTTCAAGAGCAGGAAACGAAGTCCCTAAAACAACATTATCGCAACGTATTCAGTCTCTCAGACTCAATTGTACATAACAATCTGGAATAGTGCGAAATGCCCGTAACAAGGATACAGGGTGTTTCCATTTCCTCATACATTTCGTCTATTGTCGTGACAACAATGGTTCGTTAATGTTAACACGGGTTCGGGGGGTGCTGCCTCTCCTTAATTAAATATAAACAATGTTATTTTACATACTATTGGTTCTGTCGCGTTGATTATTGATGATTTGTTTGCAGGTGTCGAAGGTGGATTGATCTATTCTTATTGAAAGAGCATTCCTAGGATTATAGGGCTCTTTTTTAAGGTGCGTTTAATAGCTTCGTTAGTTTTTAAGTGTCAAATTTAGTAGTAAAAATTATGTGACACATAATCAGGATAGTGTAATACGTTGTAATATTTACTGTAACTAAATAAATTGTACAGTTGTTTGTTTTCCCTTTTATAAATAAAAAAATAGTGCATGCCAGGACGAAATAAAACAAAATTCAAAACGGAATTTACAAATTTGTTGTTGTCACGTTTACATCCATATAATGTTGCGATACTCGATAATGTGTAAGCTCTGGTTACCTTTTAGTAATTGAGTGTGCGTTACAACAAGACCATGTATTCTGTAATAGTTTTCATTTATATGAGAAATTGTAATGGTTCTCGTTGGTAATCCAAAATAAATAAATAAAATACTTGTTAAAGACAAGTATTTTATTTATTTATTTTGGACTAGTCTTCTAAAAGACTTATCAAAACAACGATAGACAGGACAAGACGATGAAAATCGTAATGCAATACTTGATACTTTAATCGGTCTGTCTAGTGTCATACGTCCGCTTGTCAGGTAGCATTCGTGTGTCAAAATCGAAAATAATTATAATAATAATAATAAATTTATTTCATAAAAACAGGAGATTGTAGTACATGAGGCATACACAGAGTTATACATATAGGTTTGTACAATGTAAATCACAATCTGGTGGGTGAAGTTCTGTTTTCCTAGCTAGGTTATAGAATAACCTGTATTAAGGATTAACAGTCCCTGTCCCTTGCAAAAGTTACAAAAAACTAGTACAATATTTTTTTCTTTTATACTACAATAATTTTAATAAGTAATTGAATACGTGCAGGTGTGTGTGTGTGATTGTGTGTGTGTAAGTGATATGTGCGTGTGTGTGAGTGTGTATGTGATGTAGTGAAATAGAGAGTGTGTGTTCGTTTTGATTGAAGTCGAGTGAGGTAATATTTGAGCTGTCACTGACACCTAGTGAGATAATTTTCTGTTTCATCATAGCTTTTATTTTGAAGAAAAGAACGTAGAATCTTTTTACATTTAAAGTTAGATAGTCCGTAGATCAAGCAGAATTTGTTAAATTTATTGTAGAGAGTTGGGCCTAAGCAGTTGCAAAATCTACGTGCAAATGATGTGCGTACTTGTGGAAGAGTGCAAATTAAGTCTTTCCTACGCTTAGTTACTATTTTATAAGGGGTTTTACGGTGCTGTAGGAGAACTGTTTGAAGGAAAATGTCCAATATCTTTGTGTGAATTTATTTCCATTGTTCGCTCTATAAATCTTTTAAATCTCTTTGGTGACCAACGAAAACACTCATCAGAAACTAAACAATATTGAGCTAGAAAACAAATATTTTTAATTCCGTTAAAACGTTTTTACGCTGAACAACATTACAAGATAAACCTTTCACGGGCCCCGGGCGTTTTTCAGCTTGTTAGAGAGAACTTCAATTTTGAACCGGCAAAGATCTTTTGTACAAACTTTTCTTCTAACGGTACTGTTAAAAGACCCTAACTCTTAGACAGTTTTGTACCCTTCTTTTACTTTAAGAAAGTTAAACTGATTGTTCTGACATTGTAAGAAAAGGGTGAGTGTTAGAAAATTTCGTTTCATGGGACCATCATTGGGACAGTCTATTTCCTCATGGCATACAAGATGGAAGGTCGATGATGATTGAAATTGAGCTTTATTGTCTTTGATACACGGCTGTAAATCTAACCCACCTGAGTATGGAGTTTTCTATATACTTATCTATAATATTTGCCAGCTGCTGTTCCACTGTAGAAGAAATTAGTACAACTTGTTAATCAGTAATAAATTGTATGTTTGGTTACAATGTTAAAATGATAATGTTTACAAAAATGAAATCTAATCGAATGTCATACGATAGCGAAAGCTAAAGGTGCAAAGTGCTAAAGGTTTGAATTTGAATTTGAGGATTGGGACATTAAAAGAGCGGATGACTTTGAAACGGCTTAACCAATTTTGATAAAACATGTCTAAGAACCACCGGTAGAAAACCTGGTTTGAAATAGAAAAAAACTGCATCCAAATCGGTTCACTCGTTTAAGAGCTACGGTGCCACAGACAGACACACACACTAGCGGTCAAACTTATAACAACCCTCTTTTCGCATCGGGGACCCGTAAGACTATACCAACTTATTGAACATATAACGAGGTGCTTACGAAGCGGATCCGTTCACCTACAACAACCATAACGTTCCTATTCATTCTATTATTACACCATAAATACCAAAATACCTCTCAATAAAAATGCTGCCCACAATAGAAACCTCTTGGGTAATATCGCCATAAAAGCAACAAGTAGCAACCAGATTGGTTATCGCAGAACATATGATGTTATTAATACATGAGTAGATGGTGTTTGGTAGCCCTAATGGCTGCCATCCCCAGAGGACTTCCCTCCTTAGAGCGGTTTCAGACTAGCGTATTTAACGCGTAGCGCGTATAAGCTCGTTTTGAGTTAAGATCTTAAACGCGTGTCATATTTTGCACTTCAGAAAACCGAACGCGCGTATTAGTTGACATGTCATGAAATTGTATTAAAAAGGTGCACTCATTCAATGCATTCAAAACTCTATTAAGTGAATATTTGATGACAAATAACACCCTTCATAACATCTTAATGCATTGGATGGGTGTATCTAATATCTATCTAATATGTATATAATATAATTATTACCGTGTAATGTAATATAATTGCTGCCGTGACGTCTGTGATGAACTCTAATTATAACTTATTTTAAGCATTGTTCTCATGTAAGTGACTTTGTGTCTTTTTTGAGAATAAATATCTTTAAACCTAAACCTAAATTGAGGTTTTTGTCCCACCACAGGTTAGCACAGGGTCCTCGAGATCGAAAACTTAGGATAGTCCCCTTAGTATACCCCCAAACGCAACCTGTTAAGTAAGTTCCATTAACTTCGGAATACGTTCCAGGTAGAAGTACTGCTGGACTATATTGTGGCGTGTTTGCGCGGGGTGAGTGGTCGCGCGAGGAGCCGTCTCTCACGTTCAACGCTCGTACAAGTTTTCCATAATTGAAAGTATAGCTTTCGGTAGGTTGCTATCTCTGTCTGTTTGACATTTTGCTTACTGGACGGTTAGAAACAAAACGTCACAAAAAAGCTTTCTTTGATTACCAAATGGGATTCAATGTATGAAGATCAAAATAGTTACGAAATGGGACTTTTGTGATGCTATTTTGTTTAGTTGTGGAAATGTGCAAGTTACGAGATGGGACGGAGCCGATTTTTCTAAGAATCAAATGACAGGTAGGTGACACAGATAGGATATTCTTTGTTTATAGAAACACCGATAGCTACGGAAGAAGGCACATTAACCAACAGTTAGTCAGAAGTAAGTTATAGAAACGACGACGATGACGATTTTTCTAAGAATCAAATGACAGGTAGGTGACACAGATAGGATATTCTTTGTTTATAGAAACACCGATAGCTACGGAAGAAGGCACATTAACCAACAGTTAGTCGTAAGTAAGTTATAGAAACGACGACGATGACGATTTTTCTAAGAATCAAATGACAGGTAGGTGACACAGATAGGATATTCTTTGTTTATAGAAACACCGATAGCTGCGGAAGAAGGCACATTAACCAACAGTTAGTCGTAAGTAAGTTATAGAAAACGGCTGTTAATCGAATTTTAACTTTAATCTGTATTACTTATCTTAGCATGTTAATGATTTGTGGTTATTGCGTTCATACTGTTTCCTTTACATAAACCAAACAAATGAGCAATTTCCACATTACATAACACCAAGCAAAACACAAGCTTTGTTTCTAAGCACAGGAAAATAAATAGAGTAGCTTATTATTAATTATACACTAACTAACACCCTTACGGAGAAACATCGAGCTAACATTAACCACGGAGGAATAAATAAGAATTTATAATAGGGATTTACAATTCTAGCATGAAAAACATTATGATAGAAACTACACTTTTCAGTCCAGTTGCTTTGAAATATTCTTTGTCTATCTTAATATAATAGCATTTATTAAAAATAAATGTACTTTGTTGTTAACCATGGACTTTCTTGCGGGTTCTTCTCCACAGGAATCGACCCGATCCGTCTTTTGTCGTTTCATAAGTACCCATGTACATAGGTTTATGTTTATTCAGAATAGGCTAGTTTCCACCATCAATAAATTGCAAATCTATTTAGTCCGTCAGTTAGAATATTGGAAAATAATGGACACGTTTTTTTTGTTTTTGTAAATCAATGAATATTGACAAAGATAAAACACATCAAAACTCGGGAGTGGGGGTTCGTGACGTCACAACGCACTAAAAATTATAGCACGGCGTGACGTATTGAGAATTTTAATAGCGTCGTATCTTCGTCAATTTTGGTTTACGTAACAAAAGAAAAACACATGTCAAATATTTTTTGATAATCTAACTGACGAACTAATTCATTTTTTTCAGGACACGACACACACCGACACGGACATGATTTATTTTAAGAACCTAGAATTTTAGTCGAGTGGTAGGAAACGCAACTGCTGAGCTTGAGGTCCTCGGTTCGATTTCCGGGTCGGGAAAAGTGGTATTGGGTTTTTCTATCAGGAAATTCTCAGTAGCATCTAGGGAGTTTTGATTTGTGCCCGGTTGTCGGCAATACGCTCGCCCCGTATAACATGGGACTTTAAAAAAAATACCATAACTGGCACAATGTGGGTGTACTATTAGGTACACCTCTGCCTAACCCTTCCGGGGATTACAGGCGTGATGTTATGTTATGTTATTTATTCAGTTATGTGTTTGTTTGCATAAACATTAGGTAGTAGCTACTCTAGGTGTACTAATATTACCTATCTGAGGTCATCCCTAATGTCTACACTCTAGTGAATTAAACTTGAGCAACAACTCACGTAGATGTATCGTTAAGTAATAACTAGTGATGTAACGGACCTATCCTTGCACTCCAATAGAAGTTCTACTTACTTAGAAACATTTGTTTTGGAAACTTGTTATCTACTTATGGCGGTGTGTGTAATATCCAGCGCTGTTTATTTACTATTGCAGTAGAAGGTCCTCTAGTATAAACCAGCATGTCTGAGGGATATTTCTTGTCGGCATGTAAAGCCAAGTCAGAGGCCCACGTGCCGCATGAAAACTCTGACACCATGTTAGGCACTAACCTGATAAAGAAAGAAGCTGCTGTATGATCGAATAACGTAAAACTCAACTAAACTGGCCTGCAAAAATAAGTATCACACTTTTAAAATTGCAATAACTTTTTAAGTACACAAGATATACTTTCGAAACGAAAAGGAATGGAAAAAATTGTTTAATTTGGTCTATAGTTTCAAAGAAAGCTGATAAACATTGCTTTATAACGTTTTTTTTTTATTTTAAATTTCTAACTTCTATAGTTTAGGAAAAATTGAAATTTAAAAGTGTAGTACTTATTTTTGCTGGTCAGTGTATTAAAAATTAGCTAACCCGACAGACGACGTCCGGTCCAAATTTAAAAAAAGAAAAAGACCGGGTAACTAACTAACTCCTCGAACATCAAACGATATTGCTCAAATCGCCGTACCAAATATGCTAAAAATATCAATCAATTTACATTTCTGCTGGCAAACTAATTACATTGAATATTATGTTGCCGACCACAATAATCTTTATGCCAAAATATGATTTAGTTGGAGCCAAGTAGTATTTGGCACTAACTGTAATAACTCTCCTTCGTTTGACATCTTAAACGTGTGTCTAGTATCTATGCACACTTGCTATGAACGTTAATGTCATATCATTTTCATCTTTCTCAATAATACCCTCTGTGTCTGCTAACCTCCACGGGAAAAAGGCGTCAGTTTACGTATTATAAATGATATTATTATTCGTAATTAGCCAAGTGATGTCTCGAGTGCGAACCCAAGACACGCATACTGATTTTTCGGATTCATGAGCGTATTGTTTAATTATCACTTGCTTGGGTTAAGGAAAACATCGTGGGAAATTATGCTGCATGCCTGAGAGATATTTCTCCAAAAGACAAGTCAGAAGCCCATGGACGGTATAAAAACTCTTACACCAGGTTAACCACACGAAAAAAACTAAAATAATAAGAAGTTTAAGTGATTTCTACATGTTAAGAAGTCACAAAAACAATAGCCATTTTTTCCGATATTACGAAAAACCCTATCTAAACACTGAATTTTCCGGTCAATCGCACTAAAATACCACCCACACTGTTTAATGTGCAGTAGTTATACAGGGGCGTAAAACCTCTCTTAAACCTCGTTTATATCCCACCGCTGGTTTTCCATTACATTTACGAGGTATGTTCAAGGGCCATGGGGCCCACGGGTGCGAATGTCGAAAAAGGTTTTAAAAGTTAACCGGTTGTGTTTTAATCGAATTCCCGGCGGTCGAGGGAAACCGTCATGGATCAAGAAGGAAGCAGATAAGCCGCTCTGGGATTTCTAAAACCTTTTTTTTGAGAGATGTCAAAAGTATAAGCAATGATGGGACGTCGTGACTGAATAGATCTCGCCTTTGGGGACTGTTTTTTCACTCTATGTTCGCTAATGGGTGCCTTTTTAGAGAGTGACAGTTCTGTTCACGACATGGTTTGAACATAAAAAATACATTATCAACATAAAATGTGATTTTGACAACGTAGCTGGTGGCTTGCTGTTGTTTCTGCCTCACCTTCTTGGGAAAAAGGCGTGAGTGTCATGTATGTTTTCATCTTTACAAGAAAACATACAGCGTGTACCAGTAATGTGTGGTCCTATTTCAGGGTGGGATTCAGACCACCATAGTGAACAACTGTGTCTGTGAGACCACCATCGAAATTTCGAAAAACAATAGATGTCTAGCACAAAACTTCAATACTGGACCCAAATGTATGGGACGGTTGATATTTATGTCGATGGTGGTACCATGGTGAAAGTTGTTCAGTTTGGTGGTGTGAATTACACCCTGAAATATGACTACATATTTCTGGTAGTCATTATAGAAGTTTTTCCAACAATTTCTGCAATATCCCGTTTCACTAAGATATCTACAATTAGACGAACTTCATCAATTTGTATTTAAGTAGTTGTAATTGTAAGCCTTAACCTCGCTTCTTGGAAATGAGGCTTTGAAGCTAAACGACAAGATTTCCCTTATTTCTAAGAAGTAATCTTGCCACGGCACAACAAGCTTGCAAACACAACCAATTATTCCTCTAATGGCGGTTTGTTAAAGCAAGGTAAAGGATTATTCTGAACCCGCGGTCTACCTGTAAACTTTGCCCATAAATATCTCCACGACATCGGAAAGGCCTAACTGTAGTTTTAAAAGAGGTCTGTTTATAATACCTCGTTTATCTTATTGGCAGATATCTAAGCCGGCTACTAACTGGTCTTGTGAAATTTTGCTTTGAACCTTCGTGAATAAACTGAAGATGGAAGAAATTTCAGATTTTTAGCGGAAAATTCGAAAAAATATTGGGGATGTGTCGTCATCATACTTCTATGGTCTAGTGATGTGTGCTTTCGAAGTTTGATATTTTTTCATGGTGTAGTGATATTTTTTCATGCTGTAATATCAAATGACAACATTATAACTGTTGAATAAAAACAAAAACCCTCGATATTTCCACTTATTTACATAGCCTTTGGTCTATACTTACAACAAGCGACATCCAAAACAAACATTTACCGCCTCCAGTCGAAGGGCGTCGGCCATGACAGCTGCTGTCCGATATAAACCGATATACGATTGTACAGCCTTCAATCCGTGTTGCTTGTCTCGCCGACGCCATTCCTATTTTTGTTAGTCCCATTTTAGGAAGTTCAGTACTAAAGTGTTGGAAATTGATCTGTATTTCTGGATTTTAGGTGTAAAAATTGGTTTAACGTATCAAGTACTTGTGAGCGTGTGTTCGGTATAATTCATACTATTCGAACAATAGTAATGGTTCGAGACAAAGTTCTCTTTAGCTCATTATAAATTTAATGTATTATAGGAATATAGAATGCAAGAGCTCGTTAAAACTCAAAACTTCAAATACGTTAATATCTTCGTCTACGAGAAACAAATATGTAGACTTTTGTAAACATTCGTAGTATTGATTTCATAAATCCGACTAAATACATAAACGACGAAAAATTCACAAATTAACGAACGCTTCACGCTCAAAACAAAAATGGCAGCGCTCATCGAAAATACAGGTTTAATTCAGTTAGTCGCCGACACGTGGTTATCTCATTATAAATTTAATGTAATACAATATAGAATGCGAGAGCTCGTTAAAACTCAATACTCCAACATTAATATCTTCGTCTACGAGAAACAAAAATATGTAGACTTTTGTAAACATTCGTAGTATTGATTTCATAAATCGAAATAAAAACATAAACGACGAAAAATTCACAAATTAACGAACGCTTCACGCTCAAAACAAAAATGGCAGCGCTCATCGAAAATACAGGTTTAATTCAGTTATTCGCCGACACGTGACAGACGATCCAAATTCAAGCGTTACGTATTATCGAATTTTTTAACATGGCAACCTTTAACAAGATTAATTTTAATGATCAATCAAGCATTTTAGTTGTTTCAGAGTTTTGAAAACTTATACTAGGGAAAGCTTTTACTATGTAAGACGTTCTCTACTTTCTACAGCAACTTTTTGACATATAATTATGTGTTAGTATTCTAGACCTAGAGTATGATAATTTTTGAGTAGATTTTTAAATGATAAAGTGACAGGGTACCCAGATAATTGGTAATAATTTTCAAAGCATTTTGTATGTCTCCAAGGACTGGCATAATATCAGTGTACATAATTTTTGACGTTCACATAATCTTTATCGCTGATAAAAAGTGACTTTGCCGCGGTAAATCATATCTAGCTATTCTGTATGCATTAGCTAGTCATTAGGGTTATGGGCAAGCAAAGTTTGTCGTATTTACCCAGTAACAAGTTTGTGTAGATCAGATAGGCAGACGCTCCATATGAAATACTGGTATTAAGCTGCACCTGGTTAGACTGGAAGCCAACCCCAACATAGTTGTGTAAAGGTTAAGCTTTGATGCGATATATTATGGGTAAGTTCTGTCCACTACAAATAAATGAAATAATCAAACCTTCAATCAAATTACGTAATTATTGGAAGGATTCTTAGACACAGCATTTTTTTGGAACTTGCGCTGCTATATTGTTTTTTAATTTTACTTTCCACAGTGTATTTAGCAAATGCTAACCAAGAGCGAACCTGTCAATGTCATTCAAGCGCCAGAAGCATTTAGCAGCCTAGCAGCTGCGGGACTATTCGAAAGAGATACCGTGGCCCCGGAACACAAAGGGCGAGGAAGGAACATGGATGGGTTTTAGTCAGTAAAAGTCTGACACTCCCTCCTGCTCCGCCCAGAGTGGGAGGAGTCATTTGATGACTTCTCATCCGAAAAAAAAAAGCCTAGCAGCCTATCAAACTTTTTTTTACCATAATTAGAAATGTACCCATGATTATGTGCTTTAGTATTATACGTATGTTTCAATCATCGTCTATAGTTGGTGCCAGATAGCGGGCATTGCCCTTTCCCTAATATCTCTTCCTACGAAACAAAACAAATGAACCATGTATCGTTTTTCGTTAGAAAAAATGTTGAAGATCACGATAGATGACGATTCAAGACTTGAACAGGCTTATTTTTAGATTTCAAAGTTAAGAACATTAATAAATGAAACCCACCTAGGGTCAATGACCGCTTTTGCGATTTAACTGGCACCAACTATAGGAATAACTTTTAAACATTAGTGTCAGATTCAACAAGATTATGTATTAGGTGTCGAAACTAACTTCCTATTTCAGTAATACATAGCCACGATATCTAAACCCAGCTGAATTTGACGTCAAGAGTTGAGATAGCGTCGATTCCGCCAGTGCCAACTAGGTTTTGCTGGCTCGGGCGGTAAAAAGTACTATCGTATTGAGCTCGATTAAATTCACACTGGCGCTTCTGTAATGTGTTTTTAACGTAATAGCGCCGTTCACACCAGCTGCAAAAAAAACGAGGGAGGGGTTTATTCGAAGTAAAAAATCAAAGATAGCGATGGTGAACCGTCAAAAACATTTAAAACTTTTTTGTAGTTTCTGTCAATCCTCATGAAAGCCCTCGCAGGCCCTTGATTTTAAACCATTTTGGCGGTAAGAATGTTACAATATCGACATTATCCTATACTATTAAATGAGAAATATTTGTGATCAAGTTCTCGAAAACGGCTTTAACGATTTCGATGAAAGATACCGTTTACGGGGACAAAAAATCGATCTAATTAGGTCTCATATCTGGCAAAATTCGTTTTCTCTATTCTCACCGGAGCAGAACTTGGTCGCCCAGGTATTAAGCATAATAGTTTAGAACGTTCTAATGCTCTCATTAGAAAAAAACTCTGACAATAATTTACTTACATACTTAACATTTCTCAGTCTATTCAATATCCATAAGTCAGATTTCCAATTTATTGAAAGTAAAATATCATAGTATCAACAGTCTTTAGTTATAAGATAAAAACGAATCGCGATCACCGCTACCAAAAGCACTTAATACTCATTTAAATGGAGGATGGCTAGTGATTCCTGGAGGTAATTCAAAAACTAGACTTTACGGCTACAGTGCCACACTTTTATTGGTTTTCCTGACTTCCGCTGATTAACTTCTGTTCTTCTAACGGTAGTTTTAATTTGGCTCGTTTAGACGAGTTTTATTTTCTTTCAATTTTCGATTAATAAAAGTAGCATTTTTCGTAGGTTTATTTTTCAATTATATTTCAATTCCATCTTCAAGCTTTACCTGGTTTATGCCAAACCAAATCTGTTTATTAGAAAAAGAAAAAGAAAAAATGTTCCTTATGTCCGAAAATTTTCAATCAGTATTTATCATTTAAGTAAACTGTTTTATTTAAACAAAATGTATAAATAAACGTTTAAATATTAATATTCAACATTTCTATTTTTTCGTGAAATTAAAAAAGTAAACAAGTACAAATTAAAATATGTAAATAGGTACCGTCCGTCAGCGGAAAATATTTCATGTAAACCTTCACAAAGCTTTTTTGGATATGAAACGATTCTGGGTGAGTACTTGCTTTTGTTAAAGCGAGGGTAGAATCAATCGAGTTTCAAACATTCAGATCAATTGATTTTCCCGTTAGTGGTCCGTGATTTTGTGTTTTGTGTTCCTACGTTATATAAATTGGGCATGTGCCTTTGCCAGTCGGCCATTTATCAATAACATGTTGAGTTGTTGTCAGTCCTATGTATACTGGATATGGGCACTATGTGCCGATGAATATAAATGTGGAGTTTATGGTTTGAAAAACAGCCTGTTATTTTTACAGCGTGTGGTATTTGACGATGTGAAAGAGGGTGATAGATGAACTTATGGACAGTTGCCAGACACATTTATAAACACAGACAGTATTAACATATCATAAATCCATGCTTGTATTTCCCCGAAGGTTAGGCAGAGGAACGCCATAGTGCATCTACATTTCGGCAGTTAGGTTTAAGTCCCATGAACAAGGGGCAAGCCTATTGACACTAACCGGAGACAAATCCAAACCACGCTACTACTGAGATATTCCTAATGAAAGACCTCAATAGCGCTTTGATCGGCATCGGAATCGAACCCACACTCTAGACCAGTGGCTCTCAACTTTTCTTGGACCAGGGACCACTTTGGTGTACATACTGCCCTAGATAAACATGGACACCGGCAGGATTATATCTAGGTTATATCTTTAACTCACAAAATGCAAAAAATGGAAAATAGGATGAAAACCTTTAGAATTACTATAGTGAAGGATACAAAAGCGATCGAAGTGAGCTCGAAAAATGTTGCAATAATTCATACGGAATAAGGAATAAGTATAATAAGATGCTCAAAAAATTTTAGCAAGTCGCCTCAGGTAAGTTCAATTAGGTTGGGTTAAGCTTGCATCTTCTCTAGAAGTTAAAAACGTGCGAATAACATTTTAACCTTTCGCGGTTCATATTCGAGACCCCTGCGGACCACTCGTGGTCCGCGGACCATAGGTTGGGAATCACTGCTCTAGACCAACGAGGCGATTATCTAATTAGGAGAACTGAAAATCATCATAAAGATTGGTATGATATCTCAATTCTCAATAGCTCCTTCCGTAGCGCAGCTACAAGTATTCTAAAATGATGGATATTATACCTAATTAAAAATTTAAACCTAGAGTACGTCGTTAGCATGTGGCAACATGATTAATAGCTACCTCTCTGATCCTATAAACTTAAGACTAGCCGGTGTTGATTACATTATGCATGAGTACAATAGGCACCGGAATTTTAAGAATGAAATTATCAATGTTGATGGATGGAGAGGGAGAGGAAGACCAGTGTGAGGAATGATATGAAGGAAAAATGAGTAAATGATAGTGTGACGGTTGACAGAGGAGAATGGAAGAAAAAAACGTGTTGCGCCGACCCCGAGTAACATGGGACCAGGGCAGGAAGAACCTTAATTCGTTGTAGGTATCGAAAATATTGTTAAAATAGTTTGAATTACTTGTCCTTACAAAGAATAACATACAAGCAAATACTATTGTCATGTAAAACTGGATTATTCTCTAAAATTCTTTGATGATATCATTAAAATTCTGAAACTGCAACAGCACACATTCACCAACAAAAACATTTCGTCACATAATAATTTACAAACTTGGTCCATCCGAAGCATGTGAAACACTCAGCGTGTATGCGAAACAGCTTGAAACACTTTATTGTACCTGTGATAAATGGATTCATAAGCAGAAAGAGTACCGGTGGCCATGTCCCAGAAAATTGTGTAGTTGTAGCCCTATAAATCTACGAGGGTGGAGCAACAGTGAATTTATGTGGGCTAAAAATAGAAGGTGTACCTCAAGGATGCATATTTGGACCACAATTCTGTGGGAAATGCGAGCGTGAAGAGGGTTATATTTTTGCGGTCCTGCTGTGCGAAACAGGAAGCTGCATAATTTCTTTTATGTTAATGTTTAGCCATACCTACTAAATGTTAGTAATTAATAATGTTTTGTATTTCGGGTTACTATAGGAGTAGTAAACGAATATTATAATGATAGAGTATCTACTCGTACAGGCAAATAAAGTAATTAATTACGCTGTCACTCCAAGCTGCTATCATTAGAACGAGTCGATATCAAGAACCGCCATTACCTTGATGGCGATAGCATATGAGTAGATAATGTTGCGATAGTATGGAGAAGGTAGAGGTTACAGTTTATTACATTAGGGATGTACGTGTACGTAAAGATAGTGTAGGTTGTCTATGTTTTATTGAAAACGATACTGACGGTAGACATTTGTGTTGAATTGCTTAATAGCCACTTACGCGTCTTATTTGACTTAAACGATGATAAGAGATTAGTAAGGATTAAAGAAGTTGATTACTGCAAAATTTTAGATACCAAGTAATATCTAAAATAATTGACAAGCTATGAACAAACAATAAGAAAATGCTTTCTCCGTATTATAACATGAATGGACAGTAAACATTTTTCGGCCGGTGATGGAGGACGTTTAAATACAAAAGGTAGTGTTGTGGCAATGAAAAGATGATTATTGTCAGCATTAACAAGCTACGTGTAACTATAAAAATATGATTATTATTATGATTACTTCTTTTATTGTTCATTCGTCTTGAATATCCTACATATTTATTTATTTATTTTACTATTTATGTACACACAGTATACAGCACAGGAAAACACATTAAAAAATATGAGTACAAAGGTACTGCTTATTATATATTATTATATATTTCCTGGAAGTCTTTTCTCCTATAACCATCCAAATATTCTAGGTACATATTTATATTCGTGATTTTTTTATTTCTGCCGATATTATCGAAACGCCACATGTTGAAAATCAGGCGCCTGCGATAAAATATGTGGCAAATACCTATTCCTCGATATTACTCTTAGTTCTTTGAACGGATAAACCCAGTTGCAATCCAAACTACTAACTGAGCGTGAATGGCTTTAGTTTAATCTTCTGGCAAAGCAACGATACCCAAAAAGGGATAAAAAATCGAAACATCTATTCCCCAATGAACTTAGAAAACATTCGGCATACGACGTATGTTCTTTAAATGCAGCACAAAGCGGCTAAATTACGAGATTGCAGTGGCGTTGACAGTTTGACATACTTGGAGGGAGCTGAAAACCACCACATTGGTTTAACACCGCAAAGCGGATTTCCAGGTTTGTCAAAGTGTCGGGACGACGGTTTTTCAGTTAGGTTAAATCTTACTAGCTTGTGGTTTGGGATTGTGTCCAGTAGAATGTTAATAGGTTTAACTCTGTAACAGAACGCAGAGGTGTATAGAATCTACTCCGCTATACCCATATTAATTGTGTTAAAATCCCATGTAACGTGGCGGTGAGCTTTTTGCAAACCGTAACACGAATGCCTAATTTCTGCTGATCCGAATTAATCACACTATGCCTGACCCAAGTATCAAATTCAGTACCCTTCATTAGTCTTGCTTACGTTTATAAGACACAGCGGCCCTTCAGTGCGCTAAAATAAAAATGTCAGTAAGCGATTGAGGCACACTCGCTTAAATGAAAAAATCGATAGCACATATCCTGTTTACGGCACACGTCTATAATCTGGTGCACAAAAGAACTGAGTTATGATAACCTAGTGGCTTTGACAGTTGGCAATACTTGGCGGGAGTTGTATGTATTGTGTGAATCGAATGGCTGTTGGCATGAGTGGCGACGCGGGAAATCTATTTAACATTCTGTGCGTATTTGTGGATGAAAAGTTTGAGGAAGTGGGTAGACGGATATTGGAGATGAGAAATTGGTATTGATGAGTAAGTGTCTTATTGTTATCGGCCAGTGACTTTCTTACTATTTATTGGAAGGATTCTCCTCTCTTTTTGACAAGGACTTAGTATTTGGCATTACGGTTATTCATGTTGATTTCGGATAAAAAAGTACGTTACCTGACCTATAGTTAACTGTTCAAAAAATTTGAAAATCCGAGGGGAAGATAGAAAGTGGCACAGTACCGATCTGGCCCGTATGGCAAATATTGATATTTTGTTCGTAAACTGACAGCTTGTACAATGACAATGGTTACAAACACATTAGTGGAAGCGTCAGGGCAGCCAGCCCGCGAAATTAATTTAATCACCTTTTCATGAAATAGTCATTCAATATGATTAAATGCACTTAGAGGGTTGTAAAAACGAACGACTAGTGGTCCACATTGGCCCTGGATCGAAAAATTTGGAAGTCATCGGGAGAGGCCTTTGTCCAGCAGTGGGATGGACACAGGCTAACAGTAACAGTAGAGGGTTGTATTGAAGATTTTAATTATTACAATTTTGTAAACACATTACGGCCAAAATCATATTTTGTTCAACATACAGCTCGACACTGAACGGCAAATTGCAAAAAACGTAAGAAAATTGGAATTTCACGGGCTATCCCGCCGCTTCCACCTTAAGCAATAGGTACTACGTGGAAAGGCTTTTGACAGTCCGGGAAAGCGGGAACCCCGTAAACAATGTCAAAGAATTAATTTCCATTGCAATATCTGTTTGCCAATTTGCCATCACAAAATCAGCCAGCCGTATACCTACCAACGTAACTAGGTACGGCCCTGCGCCCAACTTTCTCAAAACTTTGCCTACACCTACCTACAATTTCAAGTTCGAAAATGATTGGGTCGACCTTTCAACATGAATCAGCAATAACTTGGTTAGCGCAACCTTTAATCTGGCAAGGCGCATCCGCTGATGGTTTTCCGATTCTATTAGCCGCAAAGCGGAGGCGATGGAGGTTTGATTAACCGGAATGAGTGAAGGAAACGACCTATTTATTAGGAACCCAGTTACTTACACCAAGATCTTAGCGGAATAGCGGCTTTCGTCTTTTATGTGCGTTTTCGTTTTGTTCCGGAATGAGATAGCGATTCATTTGTAAGTCAAATGTTTCCATTTAGTACTTCCTTTTTTAAATCCCTTGATGTATTTTTTTAGCAATTTTGTTACCCTACTGCCCTAGGAGGGTAATGATTTTGGAGTTTTAGATTGCTTTGAAAAGTGGAATTTTACGAGAAAATCACTGTCTGAAGATGACACGAAATAGACATGTTTCATCCCTTAGAAGTGACATCATCAACGTATGAGGCAATGTATGGAACTTATACTTCATATGTAATAAGACTCGAGTTTGTCATATACGTAAAGTTCTGAAATAAGGCAAAGGAAGTTCTTTGTAAACTTTTTGTATGTTAAAAGTTAGATTGGATGTATGTATGTACTTCTTCTGCGTCTGAAGGTAAACGTTTTATCGAATTTTGTAATCACAAGGATACACTCGAGAAGTTCGTGTGTTTGTAGAAAGTCTCCAACTTTGTGAATAAAAGGGCAATCTTGGTGGTTTACATACACGATTATATCTGTTGTTTAAAGAGTTGTTTTTGATGAGCTCCCAATAGGTGGCACCTTGCGAGGTTGCTTATAATAATAAAAGGAAGTTCCTCTCTCTGTTCCTCTCTCTCCCCCCATACTTATGTACTAATGCTGTAACAAAAAAATATTGTAATACCAAATGATTTGAAAAGAGTAACCATGGAGTTTCTTGCCGGTTCTTCTCCATGGAAACGACCAACTCGAACCGTGCACCTTTTTCGACGTTTTATAAGTGCCCATCTAGGCCTATGTGAAATAAAATATTTTGATTTTGATTTCTGGAGCCTGGGCTCCGGCACGAACAGTGTGATAAACTGTATGATACCGGTGGACTAAATTTTTTTTATACTTTTATATGATTTTGCTTTAATGTTTAAAAATGTAAAATTACGGGGACATGTAAGAAGAATAAGGGTCATTAAATATAAGATGTTATGAAATAATAATAGCGATGGCAACGGGCTAATCTCATAAAACCTGGAAAACGGTACGCATTTTTTTGTTATTGCATAATTTATTGTTTATTACAAGCGTTTTAAAAAATAATATATCGTGGGTATAATGGGCTGACCTCGAAACAAAAACTACGTACCTACGTGTATTTCATAATTCAATTTCCAAACTTCTCTTTCATTGCTTTGTTAGTTCAAACTCTCGCGTTAATTGTTATAGATATAAAACAATGGACTGCAAAACAATTGAAAAGCTCGCATTGCGCGCTCTCACAGAGGGTCCCTTGATTGAATACGACCCTCGTCAATTTCACATCTTTGTCAGAGGAAATACAATGTTATTTGTTGCTGTTCTATGAGATGTTCGCTCACTTTGATACACAATTGGAAAAGCTTTTGTAGGGAAGGGTTTCTTAGCGTCGAAGTGTTGAAAACCACCGATCTTTATTTGATAGAGAGAAAATTGACGAAAAGATAACTGAAATCGTTTTCACTTTTCCTTATCTCATCTGTAAGTGATATTGGGACGAAAGTATCGCTTACGTTGACTTGTTTTTCTTGAATTATGTAATAATGATTGTTTATGGTTTGCACGGGTTTTTGTCACGTGAATCATCGCTAAGGGTCTCGTGTCCATGTGTAAGCAATTACAATTTAAATAATAATATTTCAATATGATTTAAGTAAGTTCCGGCATTTGAAAGTGTTATAAGTGCGCCATTTGACTAGTAGCAGTAAGTAATTGAGTTCCATAAAACTTAATAAATTGATTAAATATTATTTAATGATGTAATACTTATAGATTAACGTAAATTCAATTTAAAACCCTTAAAATTATATAATCAGCAAATAGTTCCGAGTAAGAATTAACTTTGTTCTCCTATTGGCTAAAAAATGGCGCGCTTTCCCTCTTTGGTAACGTAGACACAGAGCTGTCGAGTAAATTGAATAATCTTTTTGGAGTTAGTATTTTTGTAACCGTCGAGCTGTGCAGTACAAATAAAGTGTTTATCCAAGTCTCAGTGTCTTTTCTTTCAGTTCAGAAGTGGGATAAATTCACGTCATGGACAGCAATGATGATAGAAGTTTGGTTCAACCGCCGCGGTCCCCATCAGCAGTGTTGGGCAGGCCGAGCCGCAAGCGGAGCCGGGACCCGGGCCGCACCCAGTGCGACAGGCAGAGCAGCGGTCACAGGCGCAGCAGCAGGTGCAGCCGCAGGCGCAGTCGCAGTCGTGTGCGGAGTCCCGGCCGTCGAATGCGACGCCTTGAGACGCCGCCGCTGGAGCGGATTGCTACACATCTGAGCCGCAGCCCAACCAGGGTTCAGCAGGAGGAGCAGCCCAGCGAAAATGGCAGATCACGGTCAAGACGCAGCAGGAGTAACATTCGAAATTACCGGCGAAGCGGGGATCCCCGTCGTCACCGAGGCACCCGTTCGCCAAGCAAAAGTACCAGCGCACGTGAGTCTTTTCCTGACATGTTTTCTAAACTTACCGATGTTCTTGATAAAATTTCGAGTAGGGGTAGTGAGCGAATAAGTAACTTTAATGTCGTTCCTGAGTTTGATCCATCTTCCAAAAACCAGAACATAAATAATTGGATACACAAAGTGAATGAAATAGGAAACATATACAGTTGGACAGACCGACAAATCATACATAATACGATACCTAAACTTACTGGCAATGCAAAGCGGTGGTATGAGGGTCTTTCAACCGTCAATTATAGTTGGGTTGAGTGGCAAGAGAAGCTTAAAGCAGCTTTTCCATCTGATGAAAATTATGGGCAAATGCTTTCGGATATGTTGGACAAAAGGGCAAAGTTTGGGGAATCCTTAGAGGATTACTATTATGATAAAATTGCATTACTCAATAGGTGCGAAATTAAGGGCAAAAGGGCGTAATCTTAATGAATGCGTAATCTTTGGCATAGATGATAGAGCCATTAGAATAGGAGCGGAGGCAGCTCAATTTGATAACCCCGACAAACTTTTGGCATACCTACGAAATGCAAAAAGCATAGGTACTAAAAGGAACGATAATGTGCAAAGAAATTCAAATAAGAAATTTCCAACCAAGGATAGACCACCTGGTAATAATAGACCAATGAGGTGCTATAATTGCAAAGAAGAGGGTCATATTATTAGTAAATGTACTAAACCAATAAAAAAATGTACAATCTGTTCAATAATTGGTCACGAATCTAATGATTGTTATCGAAAAAAGGAAGACGCGAAAGCTGTCTTAGAAATTTCAATTACCAAGCCTAAACCTAACGATAAATATGTACAAACCGTTTTTATCAACGGCCATGAAAAAGTTGGCTATTTAGATTCAGGTAGCGAATGTACGCTCATTAGAAAGACAGATGCTATTGAAGTATTTGGAACATGGGATAGAAATTACTCAGTGGCAATGGCGGGATTCGGTGGCGCGGTAGTTCATGCGATAGGTCGATGTTCAGTAGTTCTGGAAATTCAAGGCGTTATTGTCAAACTAGATGTTATTGTAGTACCGGACAATTTTTTGAAATACCCATTATTGGTTGGCCAGTCATTTACCGATGCGTTGGGGGTAAACACCTAAAAACTAATAGTGAATTGATAATCTCACGTGAATTTCCAGACACTATTAGCACGGTTAAACTATTTTTAAAAGAGTCTTGTTTAATTCTCCCCGGATGTTCTTATGTAGAAGTTTACTCTTCTCAAAACGTAACAGGTTCCATATTAGTATACGATAGTTATAGACCCATCCCTAATTTTGAACATAATATAGAAGAGGGGGTCTACTCAATTGTAAATGGCAAAGGCGTGTTATTAGTCGATAATATTTCTTCAAACGCAGTAACTTTTAATAAAGACCAGCTGATAGCCAGAGGACAATATTTGCAAATAAAGATTATAAATTGTCCCTCTGTAAATAAAATTGATATTGTCAGTCCTTTAGAACCTTTTAGTTTAAATGACTTGTCTTTAGATGATAGCATAAATCATATTCAGAAAATGCAACTGTTGGATGTTATAAATCGTTACCGAACTTGTTTTGCTACTAAATTATCTGAGTTAGGCTGTACTAATGTAGAGACAATGAATATTGATTTGGTGGACCCCCAACCTGTAGTTTACAGGCCTTATAGGTTGTCTCACAAAGAAAAACAAGAGGTTAGGGGTATGACCGATGAATTAATACAATGTGGTATTATAAGAGAATCTTGCTCTCCGTTCGCGAGTCCAATAATTCTAGTTCAAAAAAAGAACGGTGAGAAACGTCTTTGCGTAGATTACAGGGCTTTAAATCGGAAGACTGTAAAACAACATTACCCTTTGCCTAGGATTGAGGATCAGATGGATAGGTTAGCAGGCTATAATCTATATACCACTTTAGACCTTGCGTCAGGATATTACCAAATAGAATTGGCTGAACAAGATAAACAAAAAACTGCTTTTGTAACCCCAGAGGGTCAATTCGAGTTTAATAGGATGCCTTTTGGTCTGACAAATGCACCAGCGGTTTTTCAAAGAACTATTAATAAAGTTCTTGATAACTTAAGATTTGACACAGTTGTCGTGTACATGGATGACGTCCTAGTACCGTCGGTTTCATTTGATGACGGTCTCAAAAAATTAGAATCGGTATTTGACAAAATTAAAAATGCAGGACTTACTTTAAAACTCTCGAAATGCAACTTCTTCCATTCAAAAATTGAATTTCTTGGTTTTGAAGTTTCGGGGAATGGTATAAAACCGGGAAAGTGCAAAATAGATGCGGTTGATAAGTTCCCTACACCTAAAGATGTCCACAATGTTAGACAGTTCTTGGGCCTAGCTAGTTTCTTTAGGCGCTTTATTAAAAACTAAAATAGCTCGACCTTTGACACAATTGCTAAGAAAAAATGTCAGTTGGACTTGGGGGAAAGAAGAAGAGACTGCATTTGCTCAGTTAAAAACAAAATTAGTATCTCGACCAATTCTAACATTGTTCAATCCAAATGCTGCTACCGAGTTGCATACAGATGCCAGTAAACATGGTGTAGGTGGTATGCTATTACAGAAACAAGATGACCAAGCTATGAAACCAGTCGCTTACTTTAGTAGGCGCACTTCACCAGAAGAGCAACACTTTTCATCATACGAGTTGGAAACTCTAGCTGTTGTTAATAGCTTGACTAAATTTCGATGTTACTTAATAGGGTTACAATTTACTATTGTCACTGATTGTAACTCTTTGCGGGCCACTTTTACTAAGAGGGATATGATTCCACGTGTTGCTCGCTGGTGGAGTATGATCCAAGAATTTGATTTTAACATAATTTATAAACCAGGGACTTCTATGTCGCACGTAGACGCATTAAGTAGGAATCCTTTCGAAGAAAATACTACTACTATAGACCCCGTTGATTTACAAGTTTTTCATATCACTGTTGACTGGTTGGCCACGGTTCAAATGAATGATGATGAGATGCAGAGGATTAAACGGATTTTAGATGACAAAGATTCAAAAACAATTAATTATATTAAACAAAATTTTACTTTGAAACGTGGGATAGTTTATAAAATAACGAACGAAGGACTTAGATGGTATGTGCCAAAAGGCGTCAGATGGCAAGTTTTACGTGCTTGTCATGATGACATAGGTCATTTTTCTTATGAAAAGACCTTAGACAAAATTAGAACAACTTATTGGTTCCCAAAATTAAACAAAATTGTCAAAAAATATTGTCAAGCGTGTATTCAATGCGCTCACGGAAAAATACCGGCTGGAAAGAGGTCCGGGTTCTTGCATCCAATACCAAAGGTATCTGAACCTTTTCATACCTTACATGCGGACCATCTCGGTCCTTTCAATGAGAGCAAAAAGAAGAACAAATATATATTAGCCGTTATTGACGCGTTTACGAAATATATTATCCTAAAACCTGTTAAAAATACGAAAACTCACACAACTATTTCAGTTTTTAAAGAATATTTCGGTTTTTTCGGTGTACCTTCACGAATAATAACAGACAGAGGCACTACTTTTACTAGTTCAAAATTTAAAGAGTTTTTGTCAGAAAAAAGTGTAAAACATGTTTTAAATGCTGTCGCTACTCCTCGCGCAAACGGTCAGGTAGAGCGTTATAATAGGACGGTATTAGACTCATTAACAGCCATGACCTTCGGAAAAGATGAGAGACTATGGGATGAGTACTTACTACAAGTACAATGGGGCTTAAATAATACAACCAATAAAGCGGTAGGTAAAACCCCAGCTCAATTATTATTTGGATTGCGATTAACTGGGTTGACTGAGAGTGGACTGGCCTTACCAGTTCAGGAACATGATGATACTAATATAAATAATATTCAAGACATAAGAAACGAAGCATTAGACAAAATTGTACGTACTCAAGAAAAACAAAAGCAAATTTTTGATAAAGCCAGAATTCCCCCTCGTCAGTTTGAAGTTGGACAGCTAGTTAGGGTGGAAAGAGAAGTATGTCAGAAAGGGAAGAGTAAGAAATTAGTTCCAAAATGTTTAGGTCCTTATCGCGTTACGAAAGTCCTACAGAATGACAGGTACGAGGTAGAGGATACGCCTATCACTAAAAAGAAAGGTAAACAAAAGTATGTAGGAATCTTTTCGGTCGATAAAATTTACCCTTGGCTGGTGTATCAGTCGGTGGACGAGGGTAATGATGACGATAATAATAATTCTGACATGGATACAGATCAATAAATTGTGAATGTACTGAATTGATGTATTGTAATGCAGCTATGTTGAATACTTTAGGATCCTAAGTGGTTTAGTTTAGAGATTCGCACAGAAGAATTCTTATTTGTTATTGGTAGTTCTGAAAAGTATAGCTTACAGTTTAGATAGTATGGTAGTAAAAGGGAAACACCTGTAACAGTCTAGAATCTGCTCATATGGTTAGTAAAGTGAGGCACCACTAGTTGGTGAGATACTATATGATTCAAGTGGAATCATATGGTTAGTATGGTTAGTAAAGTGAGGCACCACTAGTTGGTGAGATACTATATGATTCAAGTGGAATCATATGGTTAGTATGGTTAGTAAAGTGAGGCACCACTAGTTGGTGAGATACTATATGATTCAAGTGGAATCATATGGTTAGTATGGTTAGTAAAGTGAGGCACCACTAGTTGGTGAGATACTATATGATTCAAGTGGAATCATATGGTTAGTATGGTTAGTAAAGTGAGGTACCACTAGTTGGTGAGATACTATATGATTCAAGTGAAATCATATGGTTAGTATGGTTAGTAAAGTGAGGCACCACTAGTTGGTGAGATACTATGATTCAAGTGGAATCATTTGGTTAGTAAAGTGAGGCACCAATAGTTGGTGGGATTCAATGTGATTCAAGTGGAATCACACAAGTGAAATTGTGAATTTGTTTTGTGACATGGTTATGATTCAAGGGGAATCTGACAAGTGAAAATTGGTTATTTGTGTTGTGATATGGTTATATGATTCAAAGGGAATCAGAAAAGTGAAAATTGGTTATTTGTATTGTGATATGGTTATATGATTCAAGGGAAATCAGAAAAGTGAAAATTGAGAATATGTATTGTGCTAAGGTTGTATGATTCAAAGGGAATCAAACGAGTTTAAATTGTGAATTTGTATTGTGAAAAAGAATTCTTTCAAAATTAATTGGTTATGATCTCAATAGACTTTTATTAACAGATTGTTGATTATGTTATGTTTATTTTTATTAACCATCTATGAAAAATGAGTATTTTTTTAAAATTTTTATTACTCTTCATTTATTAATAAAATTGTATGATATTGTTCTTATCCACGTTGTGATATTTTACGTTTATTTTTTTTTATATCATGTACAGCTCTATTTGTAAATTTTGTTTATGTATAAATTTCGCGAGGGCGCGACTTATAGGTCAGGATGGACGAATGTAAGCAATTACAATTTAAATAATAATATTTCAATATGATTTAAGTAAGTTCCGGCATTTGAAAGTGTTATAAGTGCGCCATTTGACTAGTAGCAGTAAGTAATTGAGTTCCATAAAACTTAATAAATTGATTAAATATTATTTAATGATGTAATACTTATAGATTAACGTAAATTCAATTTAAAACCCTTAAAATTATATAATCAGCAAATAGTTCCGAGTAAGAATTAACTTTGTTCTCCTATTGGCTAAAAAATGGCGCGCTTTCCCTCTTTGGTAACGTAGACACAGAGCTGTCGAGTAAATTGAATAATCTTTTTGGAGTTAGTATTTTTGTAACCGTCGAGCTGTGCAGTACAAATAAAGTGTTTATCCAAGTCTCAGTGTCTTTTCTTTCACATGGTACTTGTAAGGTCAGTTTGGCCCAGTAACTGCCCTAGATAATATTAGCGCGAATACCGTATTGAATTCTCAAAATTACAGTTGCATGGGCACTTAGGAAAGTCCAGTAAGCGGGTTATGTTTTAGATATGAAAGAAAAAGAAAAAAAAACAGTGAAAACCACTGAACCGAAATTGAAATAAGTTGTAGAGATACGTTTTACTTCTCCAAAATGAATTATTACAGTTTCAATATCTAAAACACAGTTGTAACATAAAATTGAATTCAACCGTCTTCAAATCAGCAGGGACCAGGGAACCAGCAAAGCGCAGCGCTAGATAATTCCTAATATCAATGGATTTCCAGTCGAGAGGGCACGCCACCGCGCCGCTGCACTGCGCTGCGTCTCCACTTTATTCTACTGAATCCTTCGCTTTAATTGCTGATGTGATTCAAAACTTTATGCAGAGGAAATGTGGCTTCTTGATAGTGTTAGCTTTGGAACACGATTTGTTAGTTTACGTCTAGGAAAGACGTTAAAATGCCATTATAAATTAAGTTCGAACAAGAGTGGTACAGGAATCTTTTGGCGCTTGAAGGATGTTTATAGGGCGTTACTGTTGGTTAACACGTTTTTCTTTCTTTCTTTTCTTTTCTTTCTTTCAAGAACTTAGGAACTTGACCCTTTTTTCCATAGATACGATGTTATTACATCATACAAAAATAGTAAGCCAATTGGCATAAAAGAACAAATCTTTCTTTTGTTAATTACATTTTCACTCTATAAATTATTGGGAATCTTAAAATCCCTGAAACAAGTAAATTATTGTACTTCATTAAAAGTTAAGAACACTCAATGACTAATTTAAAGTTAATTACAAAAAATGTGTAGGCAAGTAAGTAGATTTGAATAAAAACGGAAATGTGTAAAACGCCCTTAAAATCAAGACTAATTATAATCAATTTACGAGAACCCTTGAGTCTACTTCGTCTGAAACGAGTGTTAATTAAAACTGAAATCACGATTTCCTTTTATTAAGAATTTCTTCCATTAAGAGGAAACACAAGGGCCGTTTTTCCACACAAACGTAGTCCCCTGTTTCCTCCCTGGATAATGCCAGCGGAAAATCTGGCCAATTTCTTAGGTTTTTGAAGGTTCATATCTCTTTTAATAAATAATTTATGAAAAAAAGAAAACATAGGGTCTATGCCAATAGTGGTCATAGATTTTTTGGAAAAGAAAATATTGCTCTTCCGGTAGAGCAATATTTCAAAAACCTAAAAAAATTGCCAGATTTTCCGCTGTGTTCAAACATCCACAAAAAAACAAATTTGACTAAATTATATAAAAAAGAAAACATAGAAAATAGGCCAAAACATTTCTTTAATTTTTAATGAAAAAAGTAGTTAAATCGGTAAATTTTTGGAGAAGTTATCAGGGGGACTACAAATCGTTGTTTTTGTGTACTTTTAATTGGTATTTTCTGCTGTTGTCTCTTTCGCGCTCTGCGCACGGTCGTTTGGGCACTGCGCGACAGCAATACATTTTACAAATACCTATTTCTCAATTCTCTCGCCCTTTTTGTGTCCTCTTAATTGTTAGGAGAAATATTAGTTCTATTTTCGTTAAAATATTGGTAAGTTTTTCTTCAATAGTGCTTTCGCTTTGTTCTTTTGATTGTAAATCTACTTTCGTTTGCTTTCTTCAACTAAATTCGGAATTAAAACTGAGTAATAAATTGGATCAAGAGTCTTAATGGTTCAGTGGTTCTTTAAATAGTGGAGCTATCTCGTTATGAAGTTCACGAATAGTATCTCCACTTTCATTTCTTCCACAAGCAGGCACTGTTGAGTTATGTTATTACTTAAAACTACATATTTTGTTGGAGCATATCCAACAAAATTTCGTAAATTTTGTTGACATTCGTCCGAAGAGTCTGTCCGGCAAAGTTTTTCTTTGAAAAACTCATTATTACTTAAAACCATAATCAGTCCATGATGGTGCTACTGTTGGGCTATAGGCAACCTCTCCGTGCGAGAGAGCGGGCTGCAATCAACGAACTAGCCCAATGCGAAGCGAACTTTAAATTAAATAACTTAGTGTCATCCTCCGTTCTGTGTGGTAGGTTCCTATGTTTCTCTGCTACAAAGCTGAACATAACATAATAAACATCATTACGCCAGTTATGTTTGAGTCCCATCCATGGTAGGGGACGAGCCTATTGCCATTAACCATGCAGAATCTAGACTTCGTGGCTGTTAATCGAACCTGGGACCTCATGATCAGCAGTCCCGCTTACAACCACTATACCAGCGAGGCAGTCAGCAAGTTGAACATAATAGTGCAAAATATTTTATATACGTATTAGTTATTTTGTTTCCCAAAGTAACTTAATCCTTTTCGTCTAAACACAGACAAAGCCCAGCCTTGTCATCTGGTTGGTCCATACACGGACATATTTCTATTAGGTATACGATACAGCTGGTCGGCCGATTACCGTCCGTCCAGTGTTTCGTCGGAGTAACCAACTACGGCTAGCAACGACGTCTGATGTCCTAACTTTATTAAGGTCGAACCAATTACATTTAATTATACAAGGTGTAGTTTTGCATCCTAGTCAAAATTCAGGAGCTTATCACAAAAGACATAAATAACCAATTTAAATTTATTGTGATATCCGGTCAAATAATTAATAAAAAGCTGCTATTTTAAATTGTTCAAATTTGACTGTATTTCAGAATAACACGAAAGTACAGTATGACCACTTAAAGTGTGCAGTTCAAGGTGGCGCTGCTTGTCAAGGAAAAATCCATCGATTTGTCAAACTTGGTATATTTATTTTAGTTCTGTGGTTTCCCGCCTGCACAGATAAGTTAGCTGAAGTGCAATAGAAGAATCACCCATCGCGCGAGATGTCTCTATGTACGTTTATTTTTAACCTAACCCATTATACTATTGATTCGGTTCGAGAATCATTAGCATAAATACCTCCTTGAATTTGACCAGGATGTAAAGCGACACCTTGTATACACGATCATGTAACAAGCTGAGTTGTCTTCTTTAAGTATTTGTGGTACAGTTGAGATACAGGTTATTTTTATCCGACTTCCAAAAAGAGGAGGTTATCAAGTAGGTATAACTGATAAGTGATTTTAAGCAGAGATGATGGTGATCTATTTTGTTTATAAGACATATAGTTTTGCTTTATGGAAGGCTATTATACACGCGTGGGGAAATGGCTCTTAATCTCTCATTTCGATAACAACAGAACTACACTTATAGTACTTACGCGATAACATCCGTGATTTTCTTTTGTTTCTATGAGCTCCCGATATGAACCGTGAAAGTCTAAAACAGAACAAGAGAATTGTCAAGTCCTTATCCAAAAAATATTACCCTAATCATCATCCACAGCCTGAATTACCCACTGCTGGGTTTAGGCCTCTCTTTTCTTGTGCCAGTCTCCTCGTTCCTGTGTCATCCTCATCCAGGTTTTTCTCCCGAATGGCAACTATGTCGTCTGCCCATCTCGCCATTCACACTTCGACTCACATTTCTTATGCCAGTTCTTGGATTCCATTCGGTGACAGCCCTGCAGGTCTATGACGTATCTTTCTGATATCCAGTGACTATCAAGCTGCGGTTGTACACCGAACTTTGATGACAACCCTGAATGTCATAATATTGGTATCACACTGAGTGGATATCACTTTACGGTGACTAACAGGGTCATACATAATACGAAACTAACCTTATGACAGTTAATTGATGGACACAGAGCCCTGTTACTATCATTTCAAGCTGTCAACAGAGATACGTAATAGCCCTACTGGTCCACCTGTCATAACTGCGCCTTACTGGGTGTCCTGCCTAACTCCATTTGAGTTCCGTAACGCGATTTCCAATATCAAAAAGCTTTGTACGTCTTCTGATTTCGAAGTTAGAAACTCGATCTACCAGCTTTATGGCATGGAACGCTCCACATGGCTCTCACGACTTAACAATTGTGTTTTCTCGCATTTTTCATCCACCCATATTTTTTTCTTTTCAGCATTATGGAAAAACGTACCCAAAAACAATTAAAAAGCCTCATGAATAGTAACGAGTCTGTAATATCCCTTATTTAAAAGTTGCAAGTACTTCAAAAGCTAATTGAGAATAATTAAATTATTCACAAACTTCTAAAACACGATGTTTTTGATTAACGTTAAAAGGTGAAAAAGCCTTCAAAATGTTCGTAATTAAGCCGACAGTCTTTTGTTTCTCAATTCAGTTATCAAAATTTCTTTCTTTCTTGTGGCAAATCCGTCAGGCTATTCATGCAATTAAATGCCAACGTAAATAGCAATTACATAGATTTAATTAAAACTAACTGCTTGACGTTAAGTCGTTATAATCCCGCCACACCAAGTGGTCGGCAACGAAGAAATGTAAACGCAGGATGATTAAAATTTAAATCTTCTGATCTTGGTTTAAAGAAAGTTTTTTAAGTTTTGGCACTTGATTTTAAATGGTGTCTCAGATTAGGTACGAGATTTTTTGTGATGTGTGGGTTCTAGCAAAGTTTTTCCGTGCTTCACTCTGCGTTTACTTTATAGTCCAGCAGTATGCCGAGTGATGGTAATTTGCACGGATATGAACTGAATTGCTTGACTGTTCTGTTTTGTTTAGTGGTTTTTGGCGTTTTCTAAATGTAATGTTATCTGGGTGATCAATAGTTACCAACTGGAAGATTCTAGACGTCTGTCTAATCATGAGCCGATTAGACAAACGTCTCTGCTGTTCAGCCTAATCATTGGAAATAAGCTTTAATTCATTCATGCATTCATTAAGAAAGATAACATAGCTATAAATATGACAGTTGGCAGTAGGCACTCGTATTTTCCTTCGCTTGGCAATGTAATCAATTACGTAAGGTAGATACGTTATTATATGAACCTGTTCACTAATAGAGTTATACCTCGTACATGGTAACTTAGTTTTAAGCTAGTACTGGCTGCAAAGGACAGGCGACAGACACTTTGAGATAAACCAGAGTCACAATGCTCGTCGTAATGAGCAACGTGGGTACTATTAAGTTGTATTAAACATAAAAATGTCTCATTCGTTCGACCTTGGGTTTAACTCTCAAGTATTTATTAGTACAGTCATACTTTATGACTACCAATTGTGATGAACAGGTACTGGTACTAAATTAGTATGCTCATTTCCTATTACAAGTCTTCATGAATCTATTTCGTTACAAAGCATACGTGAGTGATTCTGTTAAAGCGGTCATTTGTACAGTAGATCTTTGACAGTCGTTACAGGTAGTCAGTGGCCCGAAAGTCTGACAATCAGTCTTAACAAGGGGTACCGTATTACCCAGTACTAACTAGGTTGTGGAGGTCAGATAGGCAGTTGCTCCATAGAAAATACTGGTATTCAGCTGCATCTGGTTAGACTGGAAGCCGACCCCAACATAATTGGAAAAAGGCTAGGCAGGTGATGATTATGTTAAAACGGTCAGTAGGCGACTTTGAAAATAAGCGAGATGTTTATTCATTACTAAACATCCTAAACAATCACAAATTCCAAACGGCTCCTACACAGCAATAACCTAACAAATTGCGTTCACAACTCACAGAAACAATTAGTGAAATTGGGCGAGAAAGAGCATTGTTTTTTAAGTCTATTAATATTAGTCTTCGCCGGACAAAATAAACCAATATTGCGGTGGACACGGGCTGAAACAATAGCTCTCTGTCACGGCGACGGAGACAAATAGACCCGAAGGGGGAATAACGGTGATCTGGAGCAACTCGGAGCAAGCATTGGCAATAAATTCCTTTTTAAAACCACTGAGCTGTTTTAGCCTTTAATTCTTGGGTCGCAACTGACCTAAGACCGGAGACTTTTACAATACTCATGTTGTCGTAAACAGGTTAGAAAATAAGTAGTTTGAACTCTCGTGTGTAAAAGGTAGCTTTTTTGTTTTATGTCTTGTTTGCCTTGCAATGTGAATTTTATGTCTGCAGAATAAACCGTTTTATTTTCTTTCATTAGTGGAGAATCGACTTTTATAAGCTATTGTAAATGTTCGTTTTTCTACTTTAAGTTAAAGATAGTAACTGATAGAGGTGAAGTCTGGATCGGATCGTAAATAAATTTCGAGATATATTCCTTTGAGAATTATTGTGTCTCCACTTATATTCTTCATAGACTTCTACTGTATCTTATGCAACACTTTCGATCTCCTGGTATGAGTGTCTATCTCCCGCAGTGACGATTCCATTGATAATAACATACATAATAAAAGCATAAGTATATGAATGTACTGACATTGTGATACTGTATTTGTTACTCGTGTTGATGTTTTCACATCTATTGAATGTCATTCATGTGAAGAATATTAGGTGTCGTATTTTCGTGTTCAATAAGGAGGTACGTTTTTTTTTTAATATAGCCAAACATCACGACATTCAGCCTGGTTTTCATTATTTAGTAATATTACACAACGTTCCATGATTTCCATTACACGGTTGATATTTTCCATTAACATGATCACGTACTTGTTTAGTAGGTATCGCGTATCGTGTATTTTAATATACACATGATTTTCGATTCAGAACCTCTTTTCAAAAACTCATATTATATTTTCAGAGCATGTTCTTCTTTTATATGTGTACCTATCTACTTCTTTTTCATAATTACACCTTCGCACATAAGCAGGGGTTGCCGCGAATTCATTAGTGTGCATAAAATGCCTGTGTTGCCACTCGCAACCTACTTCCGTACAGGTGGGCAGGTGAAAATATTTGTGCGATATTGCCGTGCAGTCAGGGTTGCCATATTTTGTTATTTTTAATATTCAGTGAGGCTTTGTGTTAAGTGACTAGACTGTTGAATGTATCGAGCTGGGTTGGTAGAAGGATAAGTTAATATCTCTATTGGGTCGATCAACGGCGGATTAATTTATGTTTTAAGGGCACATAAAGAAATGGCGTAAGAGGAACAGAACCAACGACCAGTGTTCCACATTGGCCCTGTCTCGAATTATTTGGAAGTCATGGAATGAGGCCTTTGCCCAGCAGTGGAATGACACAGGCTAACAGTAACCTAAAGAAACATGAGTAGGTGTATAGCATAACTGTAGGGTATGTGGTTAGGTCGTTGCAGCCAATAGAAAGCAACTCAAAAATAATATCTTTTTTTTAATATTTTACAATTATACATACGCAACAAAGAAAATTGACGTTTAGGTTTTAGTTCCCTGAAATAATCTATTATTAGCTCTGATTACAGCCAGGAAATTGACCTTTGCGGCATATAGACCAGGCACCGACGTAGTTCGAGCGGCACTTTGACATTAGGAGTTGATGTACTACATTGTCATGTTATTTACGTATAACGCTGTGTTCCCCTACACTACACCGTATATTTAAGGCCTGTTTCACGATGTTCGAATAGCCCTATCACCGAATAAATTCAGAAATGGAACAGAATTTGTATCAAATTACCTACCAAGTAAGTTAACGGGCACTTAATCGTAGTTGGTGAAACAGGTCCTTTGGCTTGTAAAAGAAAATTCTGACTAACACTAGAAGACTGGTATACAAATTTTTTATAATCCATCGTTCTGGGCGTTAGTTGTGTGTGATTGGTAGATGTCACATGTCTTCGAATTTTTTGGTTCTAGGACATGCCGATTTTCTCACGATGTTTTCCTTCACCATTTTGAGAGCAGTGGTGATGAATTAATTACACAAAGTAATGCGCCTGTCTGGGTTCGAACCCACGACTTACTGTTCGTAAGTCAAGGCCGCCACCACTGGGCCACCGCTGCTCTAACTATTATCACTTAGAAATAAAAAATCAGAATGGTTGTGATTTTCTATTGAGCTGCAAGCCTTTTGCATACTTCACACATCGCATGTTAAGCTCCCTTTGAACGCAGGTAATAATAATAAAGCCTGGACTGGACTTGTCCTAGCACGAATATACGACCGAAAGATAACGTAAATTCGATCAATTTGTTATTCGAAAATACTACCATACCATTTTGTTCAACATTTTTGAGCCAATCATAATAAGTATCACCCAAAGATACGAATAATATCTTTTATAACACATTTGCTCGTAAAGGGTCTCTTATTTCACCAATTTCAATATCGTAATGTATCTCATTACGAACTAGTGCTGTAAAGTAAAATGCACGGTTTATTACTTTACTTTGGGAGATGATATAATAAATAAACATTTATTTCTTTAATTTAATTAATTTTGACAATAAATTACAATCTGTAACAAAAACACAAAAATATTAATTTACTTTATTAGTAATACTGGCTGTTTTTTGTGTCTTTGCCTTAAAAAAAAGCGCTGATGCGCGCGCCTCGCTAATTTGTGAACAAGTAAAATTATTCCGTACGCTTTTTCTTTTCGCTGTATTGTTTTTATTTATTTCCTCGCAAATATGTTATAAAACGTCGTATGACATACGTGCGCTTTGATAATTACAGCCTCTGCTTTTTTATCGCCCTCGCCTACGGCACGGGCTAGTAATATCGCCTCGGCTGTAATTTTCAACTTATCGCACTTATATCATAATGTACTATTATTACGGTAAATAATCTAGTATTTTTTGGCGTCAAGTTGAAACTGCGCTATGCGTTAATAGGATGGTGTCCTGAAAAAAACTAATTAGTCCGTCAGTTAAATTTTAAAAATATATTTGACACGTTTTTTTTCTTTTGTGACGTAAACCAAAATTGACGAAGATACGACGCTTTTAAAATTATCAATACATCACGCCGTGCTATAATATTTAGTGCGTTGTGATGTCACAAGCCCCTCCCGAGTTTTGATGCGTTTTATCTTTGTCAATGTTCATTGATTTACAAAAACAAAAAATACGTGTCCATTATTTTCCAATACTCTGACGGACTAAATAGATTTGCAATTTATTTATGGTGGAAATTAGCCTATTTCAACGATTTTTTACTCGAAAATATGACTATGCTGTAGCGTTTTGGTTAACATTTTGGTATAATTTTAATTTTGAAATCGTTTGGATTGTTGGTTTGGGCCCACTGTTCTTGCCAACAAGCTATATTGACAGACTGATCCTGTCTGAACGAGGCTTAATGAAAACGTGCGTGGGACGATATTAAATTACATCCGATACGCCACAAAGGCAATGTCCATAATACTAATTACCTATTTTATAACAAGCCAAAATATTTTGGTAAATCTCTGGTATGAGTGGATTTCAGCTTGGCTTCGTTTGGTTATTATGTCGATGTTTACCCAAAATATGCCTACTATTCTGTTGGATTGTTGACAAGATCGCATGGAAAGCATGTCCATTGTCCACATCATCATTCTCTTGTCCTTGTCTTTTTGGTTTTCCCATCATGGGTGTCATTTTCATGGTTTTCGTGGTCGCTGTTAACGAAAGTGAGGTCAAAATGAAAATCCAAGATGGCGCCGACGAAAATTTTCGGTCCAGACAGACCTCGAAAACCATGAAAACGACACCCATGATGAAAATGTCGCGCAAAAGTCCATGCGCGCATATGTCTTTTCGCGCAAGTGGGTTCGCACAAGTGTATTTCGCACAAAAGTCCCAGATCCGATACTATTAACATTGCTGAACTTAACAATGGAAGTAATAAGCACGTTTCAAGAAGACCTGTATCAGCTATGCACATGCCGAGTGAAAGGATTATTTAATTTAGTGTTCATGGTTTGCTGTACTAAATAATAAATAAATAAATGCCTTATCTGTAGTCCTATATAATTATGAAGTTGGTCCAAATAATACTTTGGACAAATAAAAGACTTGTTGCATCTAGTGGTGATACGTAACGAGAGTTGCAATGATAATTTGCTTTTAGTAAGGAACATCGTGGCACAAACTTGCACCGGATTCAATACAATTGATGATCCTAGAACCAACCGAATTGTTTTTTTTTTGTCGGTAATTAAAAGAACAGCTGTTGATACTAATGTATATGAAGTAGGTATATAGGTAACCACCTCATCATCGGCCTGGCCTTTCCCAACTATGTTGAGGCCGGCTTCTATTCCATCCGGATGCAGCTGGATACCTGTATTTTACATGAAGCGTCTGCCTATCTATGCGTCCACAACCCAGTTAGTACCGATAAGACTGGTTGTCAGACTTTCAGGCCACTGACTACCTGTAACGACTGTCAAAGATCTACAAATGAGAGCCGGGACCAACGGCTTACATGCTTTCAGAGGCACGAGGATTGAAGACCTGCACCGATCAGGTCCGGAGGCTTTTGGGACCAGGACCGCGGTCCCGGGTTCCCCCTAAATATTTTTAAGTGGTATTTTGGGACCACAAGAAAATAAAAACAAAGTTATGTCCTAGGAAAGTACGGTCAACCAACCATATTTCGTATTTTTATTTTTATAAAACCAAAAATAGTTTAGTACATTTTGATATAAGTAGAGAAAGTTTTTTTTTCTTTTTCCTAATACCCCGTCTTTATAGAGGTTTCACTTCAATAATAAATTCATGTTGATCACAATATTATTTCAGATTACTGTACTTTCCCTGGTCCCAAAAGCGTCTCGATCCCACCGATCATACAAAAAATAAAATAATTTGTCTGCTGACCCTATAATTATCATGATAGCGTTCTACTCGCTACCAAGTCTCCGCCAACTAGTACGTGTAAAAATGCTTAGAGCGTTTCTACCGACCGACAACTTTTCCGTTCTCGAGATAAATGTACATATTTCCGTTATCGCTTCCGCATCCGGAACCTGTAAGCGGACACAAAGCAATCACATGTGTATTGTAAATACGTTTTCATAGATGCATGCGGATTGGTTTTTTTGTACTGATAATACAAAGTTTCAGTAACTTTCTTCTTATTATTATTATTGTGTTTTATTTGAACTTCAAGTTAATTTGGGATTGATCTTAAAAATAATTGTAAGAATTTGTGCCTCATATTCTATTGTATTATTTATTACCATTGAGGTTATAAGTAGAAATAATTGGGTTGTGGAGGTCAGATAGGCAGTAAAATACTACCACGACCCGAATGGCGCAGTGGTAGTGAGGCTGCCTTACGTTCGTAGGGTCCCGGGTTCCAATCCCTGTAGGCACAAATGTTTGTGTGATGAGCATGGACCCTTGTTTCCGAGTCATGGATGTTTAAATGTATAATAAGTATGTATTTACAAAAAAAAAATGTACATATGTAGTACATAAATATCAACTATCTGGTGTCCACGACACAAGCCTCGTTGCTTAGTGTGGCACTAGATGGCGCTGTGTGTAATGTCCAGCGATATTTATTTATTTAATACTGGTATTCAGCTGCATTCGATTAGACTGGAAGCCGACTCCAACATAGTTGTGAAAAGGCTAGGCAGATGAGGATTCTATTTACTACTGGTAGATGACAAAAAAAAACTAATTAAACCGTCAGATAGATTTCAAAAAAATATTGGATACATAGTTTTCCTTTTTTCACGTAAACAAAAAATGAAGGCGATACAGTGCGTCGAAAACTCGTCTGACGTCACATTTGAGTACATTTTTCACTCAAATGTGACGTCACAAGCCCCAAATCATGATCTTTAATACGTTTTATCTTCGTAAATTTTTATTAATTTGATAAAATAAAAAAAACATGTTTCCAATATTTTTCGATAATCTAACTGACGGACTAAACAGAATTATATTTCTTTAAGTCAGTCATCATCCCTATTATTACCTTAACTTAGTTCTTGGCTTAATAGTTTATAATATGCACTTTTTACTAATATTAGGCGGCACCAAATTTAAAGATTAAATAAACGTACACTGATGCATTATAATGATCGATTCAGGGCATTCTGTAACACCCAACCTTGGTCTTTTATAATGCCTAAGAAGGCTGACATAAAATACTTTTATCCACAATATGGCACCCTCAAAGTTGATTTAATTATTGGAAAACACTTCGCAATCTCTCCTAAATATAGAATATTGGTAGACATTTGGAGCTGTTGAAGAAAATAGGATTTACATGACATTATTTGATAAATAAGTACCCAAAAATTATGTGTCGTGAATGAGTGAAAGTATCATACATGATGAGGCCTGAAAAAAATTGATAGTCTCGGTCGTCATGATCTGCCTAGCCTTTTCTCAACTATGTTGTGGTCGGCTTCCAGTCTAACCGGATGCAGCTGAATACCAGTATTTTACATGGAGCGACTGCCTATCTGGCCTCCACATCCCAGTTAGTACTGGGTAATACGATACCCATTGGTAAGTCTGTTGTCAGTTTCGGGCCAGTGACTACCTGTAGCGACTGTCAGAGATCTACAAAAGACAGCTGGGACCTAAGATTTAAAGTGCTTTCCGAGGTAAGGAGGAAACTCGGTATGTAATGGGTGGTCACCCATCCACAGATCAACCTAGGTAAGCGCAGCTTAACCTGAAGATTGACCCGAGCGGCTGTTATTATTCATCAACTACAAGAAAGTTAATTCTCCACAATATCTAATTTACTCAAAGCTTTCAGTTTTTCATGTAGTCACTAAATTACTATCTTAATGTTTTCCGCTTGGATTTCTTTTCTTTTACTCCTGTCCTCATAATTCGCATTAAACGTTTAAACGTTGTGGTTTAAAGATAGTTCTTTTGTGAGACAGTTTTAACGTTGGCTATCAAGTATAAAAATATAATCATTTCTTGTTTTGTTTCTCAAATTGCCGTAAGTTACCCTGCTACATGTTGCCTTATCCCAATGTCTTTCCTCATACAAGTAAAAGCGACCAGCGATCACTTGCACTGGCGATTTTAGATGAAGCGATGTCAAAGCCGTTTTCTACAATCATAAGCAGGGTTAATAATTATCAAGATAATTACTTTCTTTGGTAATTATAGGATAATTATTAGATAATTATCAAATAAGTTTTTTGATACAAATAATGTCTGTGACCGTTTTTTTTAGGTTCACGCTTTTAGACACGCGCGGAAGCGGCAAACCACGTAGAGCGCTGGTTACCGGCGCCGCCGAACGTCGCCGACAAGTTCCGACCTGCTTACGCCGTCGGAACTTGTCGGCGCTTACCGGCTATGGTTCGGCAGAAATTAGAGAGACTACCTGCGCGGACTGGTTCCGATAAGCGCTGGCAGATCGGCGCCGCACATACACGTGAGTGATTTTCATTGACCTGGTTTTTTGTTATTATCAAGACAATTAACAAAGTAAAATTATCATGGTAATAAGTTAGATTTTGTATCTTTTATTAGTTAAGAAAGTATACAGGTAATGCAGAAACAGAGGTAAACACTTTTATTCTTACCAGGGCTTCAGGAGCCCGTTAATCTCCGGTCTGCCACGAGGCTGACGCTATATCATTATCCTTTTATCAAAACGATGAGTTGATACTAAAATCTACTGGGTGACTGATCAATAATATTCGCAAGAATATTTTAAATGATTGTATATTTTATCACAGTAGCCACTTATGCACGTCTGAATATATCCATAAACGTTTCGTGGAAATCATACTTTAATGTATTTTATTTCTAGAGTAGATATATTATAAGTTCCATTGAGAAGAAAGTAATTTGTCTTAGTATCTGAACATAAACTACTTAACGAACTGTAAATGCAGATATTGTTTCATTGTCTCTTACTTCGAAATAAACGTTGATATTTTATGAAAACGATTTCATGTTTTAACAGGGTATTCGTGTTAGTTGAAGCGCGTTTAATGTTACTGTAAAATGGCGAAGTTAGTCTTTACTTTTGGCTGTTTAAAGGGGCAGAATTTTGACTTACGTTACCATATACATTAGGCAAATGCTTTAATATAATAACTTTCAATTTGTTGTTTTATTATTTACAATTTAGAAATCTATTAAAATAAAATAAACTAACTAACTTAAAATAATTAAAAGGCCTATTTAACGATACCCCATACAATGGGGTAGACGACGAAAAAAAAATCATCCCCATTTCACATGTAGGGAGCTACCCTAAAAAAATATTTACCAAAATTTTATTTTACCACTTTGTCGGCGGCATTGATATAATAATAATATATCATTTAATTCAGGTAACAAGAGACCCATATCATATATACCTTACAGACTAACATACATATTAATAAAATCCACAAAAACCTAATTAATCTATTGAACATGAAGAGACGGCGTCATTTTGCGCTGCGTGGTGTCGCGTAGCCTTCCGCGGAATCGCCGATACATGACACCCTTCGACCAAAACTCTTCCTTGAGGAAGGTCTCAATATGATGAGTCGGAACTCGCACCACGAACGAATTAAAATTCGTGTTGTGGCGCGACTCCAACTTCTCGACCCTCAAGGTCCAGCTGGTCTTCGCTCGGACCTACTCCACGATCTCCTCGACCTTCGTGGTGTGATGTAGTCGGGACACATAGAGCTGCGTCGATGGTATCGCCGGACGCAGAACATTGGGTCCTGCCAGCGCGGTCCCGCACTGGTTCCGACTAGGAGGCTTCTTCCTCTTCTTCCTCTCCACCTTCACGAAGCCATCCTTGCCAATATACACACCTCTACAAAATTACAGCTTTCTAGTACTAACGGTCTCTTAGCAAAACCTCGGACAGACAGACAGACATGGACATGACGAAACTATAAGGGTTCCTTGTCAGGACTACGGAAATAAGTATTAAAGGACCAAACTCGTAAACTACTCAAGCAAAGTTTATATACTAACTTGCTCTACCAAATGAAAAGATCTCGGCATAATAATCACGAAGTAATCGGTGAACATACATTAAAAAAAAATTATGCTTATGGAATACATAACCTCCTTCTATAAGTCGGTTATAATTATAATGGGTGTAAAAAACCTTTTAACGAAGCCACATGTTCTCCCCGTCATTGCGATATTTTTTTTTGTTCTATGGCATACCTGGGAACCTTCTAGATACGGAGATATTGGGGGTCAAACTTCCAACTTTTTGACAAGTTTTTTTTTTTAATACAAGTTTTTAATGTAAGATTTTTACATTAAACACCTCCACGACCCCCGTATTATTCAATCCATCCATCAGCACAATGTTTTGATTGCGTAACATTGAGTTTTACCACAAAACATGATTTTTCACCCAAAAAAAAAAATGTCGTTTCCCTGCAATAGTTTTTGCGTAAAGTTGCTTGGTTTGATGTACAGAATGCTTGGTTGACGGCTTCGTGATGAGGTGGTTTACACCCTGTATAACATTTGCCAGATAACTGATTACTAACACGAACCTGCTATTAAACTTCAACAAAAAGAAACTAGGTATTTCAAAAAGTAAACTTTAAATTGAAAACGTTTCCGTAATAATTAATGGGTACTCTTCCCAAAGGTCTATAAACTAGTTCAAGTAGAACTTGGAACGCCAAATTATAGTTCGCCAAGTTTGAAATATCTTGACATTTTTCACCGAAACTATTAGGAAAATGTTCTTGTTCGCCTGAAACCGACGTTAATAGTAGCTATTAAAAGAGGCTGCCAACGTGGAAAGCGAAGTTACTTTTATTTATTTTTCTAACGATGCCGTTTTAAATTCTGGAGTTTGGATTTTGTGGAACAGGTATTAAAAGGTGTTTGGTATTGACTGGAATGAACGTGAATGATGTAACCGAGTTTCTTAACTCTGGAGAAGTTAACATTCTATGGAATGGACGACTCAGCAAGCATTTTTTTTCTTTATATTTGTACACCAATTTCATTGGTCATTGGACATAGAGCTCAACTAAAATGACCTTTATTTCAATACCTGTGTTCACAAATAAAGATGATTTGATTTGATTTTGATTTGATTTTATTTATTGACACTTTATGCAGACAACCTTTGCAGAAACAAATAGTGGTAGGCGTAAATCTTTAAATTGATGAATCAGGTCTTCGATATTTAAGTAAATGCTATTGGGTGAAACGAGCGACTTGATTACGCCATTTCAAAGTGCTTTAAAAGTGTAATCCAAGATCCCCAACGTGGGTTCTTAAAGGAAAGATCGTTCTGTCGAATATAACTGGTGGCAAAGCTGTACCATCCAGGCTACTTGGAAGTTCTCCCAATGATAATTGCCTACAGTATCGTACGTCTATCTTAATATATATAAATCTCGTGTCACAATGTTTGTCCTCAATAAACTCCTAAACCACTTAACCGATTATAATAAAATTCGCACACCATGTGCAGTTCGATCCAACTTGAGAGATAGGATAGTTTAAATCTCAAATTATAGTCGCAATTTTAATTTATTGATAATTATTTGTCTGTTATTATTTGACAGTCACAATTATCTGTTAACTCCAAATGATTCTAACAGATGTCGATACCTTTCGACTGGGTTGAGTAAGTAATCAATAGATGGCGCTGCTATGGTAAATCTACGAAAGTGTAATATAAGCTACATTTTAACAGCATAATTAACACGTGTTGTTGACGCTATAAAATTAATTAAATTTATTTTGTAGTGAACGAAATACCGTATAATTCAGCTAATTATTTGTCTGTTATTATTAGTAAAAAAATATGAATAGGTACATATGTCGGCAGATTATATTCATCTATTTGGTGGACTAAAGGATTTACAATAAAACAAAAAAAAAAAAAATTACCAAACCCGTGCGAAGCCGGGACGGGCCGCTAGTTGTTTATAATAATATGTTGTCATCGACGGGTTCAGCTACTGACAGGCTGCAGGAGCTACAGAGTGATCAGATATAAGTTTTACTAAGTACTTTTGATTCCACTTTGTTTTTATCTTTGTTATTGCCGTTTATGTCTTAAATTTTTCCATCAGCCTGAAATCCATCACCGCTTAACAGAAAATCCATAAACTACCCGTATTATGTAAATCCACTTATAGCCACTCGTGCCTCTGTATCCTTTGCACCCCTACCCTTATAGCTAGTGAAACGGGGAAGTGTCGGCGTCATGTGGGCTTTGCACTTGACGTTCCCACTGACGGACGGAAGGTGAACAGCTGATCAACATAGCGGCCATGACAGTTGATCGTGACGTCATATTGATGAGATCACGGGAAATGGAAGGAACTGTAATTTGTGGAACATCAACGATGTTCTATTGTTTTTCTAAAGTAGACTTGAAAAGTTACAGTTTTCGGATGGAAAAGGAAATTAGGTCGATTAGTGACCTTTCAGACTTAACTTTATGCCCCTTGGATAGTAGTTCTATACTTTAATTATTGTGCTATTATAAGACTACTTCGTTGTTATACTGGCTAGACAAAGAAGCGACCAATGTGTTTCTGTGTTTTTGATTCCGCCGCCAGCGCCGCTCCCACTGTGTTTGAACACTTAGGCGATTATTACACGATACTCCTCAATGGGCGTCGAAGTGATGTCGCAATGGCTTGTATGTAATCCGTTGACAGGTACACCGCTCGACCGCGCGACGCACCGCGAATGCATTTGCTTGGCCGCCTCCGCGAACATGCGGCGTTGTATGAGAATCGCCTCAGACATCTTGTACTTAGTATAAATTCTTTTTCAATGCACTTCCTCGAAAATTGGTTCTTAACGCACTATGATTAGGTTCAACATGCAATGTATTTCACACGCGTGTGATTTTATTCATTTTCCAACACGTGTGCGGGAATGAAAAATGCCACAGATAACTAATTATAATAATAATTTATTTGCATCAAGTTTAACATTTTACATACACAATATACAACTATACCTATACTTAGCCCAATTTGTTTCGTTTCCTAAAGTCGGAGGTGAATGTTTTTTTTTTATTTCGGCCAAGTAATAATGCGTCTTTACGGCGTAAATATTTTTTTAATATTCAAATTGTGTTTATAAATGTAATATCATAGATAGACATGATTATTTAAAACTAATATTTACTTTTATAAACAAATTAACATTTATTTGTGTTCTAAATTCAAAAATACAAAAAAAAACTATTTTTTATATTAGGCTGTATAACGGCTTCATACCTTTGCTTCTCCTTCAACCTGGTGAAAGCAAAGCGCGGAAAAGAAGAAAAGAAAATCATAGTTTCCTAAAAATTAATGACAAAAATATTTTTCTTTCTTTTATTATTTTTTTTCAAATGTGTATTGAAAAACGTCGTTTAATACACGTGGACATTTGTTATTGCAGTTCTCGGCTCAAAAACACCCTCGCCTACGGCTCGGGAGTTAATTCCGCCTCGGATGCAATAACAAACTTTGTCCACTTGTATCAAAATGTACTATTATGACAGGCAATGCTCAGCCCAAACCACTGGGTCGAGGAGCTTGAATTTTTTCACAAGAGTTCCAGAAAAAGATGAGCAATATAAAAAAAAAACATCCCATAATAGCTTCAATAATGAAACTTTGTATGGAAGCTCTTGATTTCTGATGATGGGTAATCCAAACGGGCGTACGACTTGTATATCTATAACTCAGCTTAGTTGTAACACCATAAACATAGAAAGGCTAAACTAAATACCAAACTACAAACAATGTTAAATACAAGTTCGCTCCCCAATCAGGATCGATGCTCACTTCCGTCACTAGTTATGCACTTCTCTCCACTTGATCGAGTTTACAAGCTAAGTATTAAAGTTATGGACGGTGGAGAGCGCTCTCACAAATTCTAAAGCCATTTTTGTGACAACGATTGACTGTGAGTTAGTTAAAACTGTCGTTCGTGGCTGATATTGAATTTTAACTGGACCATTACTCAATTACGCTTTTTGACGGTTGAAATTTACGGTTTGAAATAGTGCTGCAACTAAAGATTGAGTTTTCATTTTAATATTTGATTTGAAAGTTAGAGTTTGAAAGTTTTTCGTGTGCATAAAGCGTTGTTATGACGGTGATGTAAATTTGAATTGTCTGAAGTATAAGTATTCCCTGAATAGATTTTTTTTTATAATTTAGCATGGTTTGTACTGTGGTAACATCAACATGGCGCTGACCGTATATAAGTTCGCTGGACACGTAGCATTTTAATTACAGAGCTTGATAACGTGGTGACCATGATTTCGTTCCCAGCCTGTTACTGTCCCACTGCTAGGCAAAGGCCTCTTCTCATACAGAGAAGGCAAGAACTTTCATCACCACGCTTGCTCAAGACGGGGTGACGATTCAGACTTATATTAATGTTAAGTCCAGGTTTCCTCACGATGTTTTCCTTCACCCATGTCTGTGATGTCCAAGATAAAATACAATAAAACACAATATTTTAGAAGCCTTTAAATGTGGCCCTTATTAATAAAGGCCACAGAACAACATCAAAAATAACCAATACACAAAAAAAATCACGCAACAAGGTATTTAGAGGACCAAAAAGTGGCCTCAGAAAATTTCGTCCGGATTTGAAGAGGTCTGTTATAAAAAAAGCACAATGGTTACATTGTACGCTTTTCCACGATTCGGAATGAATAATGACGTTTCACCAAATGCCCTGTGAAAATGATAAATTGCTTTATAATTTCGTCGAAATCCTGTTACGGGCTTGATCATGATGATGCGTTGTTATTGTTTGTGTGTAAAAAGATGGACGTAATGGGTTATTGGGATTTTATGGAATCCTGGTACTTCGTGTCGGTTACACTTTTTATTTCTGAGGTTTTGAGTTGGGTTTCCCTGCGTTTACACTGACCGCGTCTCTGAGTGACTCGCTCACCGTTAATGTCGAAGCGGTGTCCTGACGACGACATCATTATCATGCCCAGCAGTCCACTGCTGGACATAGGCCTCCTCAATCGCACGCTACTCAACTCGATACTCAGCAACTCTCACGCAGTTGCTACCAGCCAAGATCGTTGTTCCATCGAGCCTGAGGGCCCTCCCACCTTACGCTTTCCGATTCGCGGTCTCCACTCAAGAACATGTCTACCCCAACGGTTATCGGTTCTACGGCTAAAATTGCTGGCCTATTGGCACTTTAGCATGATACACATGATATTATCATGTCATTTGACTGTCTTTGTTTATCTTTAAGACCTGAACAAGTTGTAAACTGACTATTTGGATACAATACTTGTTAATAATATCAAAACGGTGAACCAAATAGTTAACTATCTAAAACAACGTCAATACAGTATAATAATTGTGTTTAAACACGACATGTTTTTTACTTGTTTATCAACATAGGATTTATTGTCAACATAGGCAGGACTGTTGTTTTTTAAAGACAAGTGTCTGACGAAAAATTACAGTAGTGGGTGGTGAGTGACACAAGATAGTATAAATAGATGCTTTCTTTCAATTAAAATAAAAAGACTATCAGGGGTGAGACTCATTGATATACTTTATTTTCTCGCATAAAATAGAAACAACTTTGTTATATGATTCTTAAAACGATCTTCCAAAGTATTTAAAGAAAAATAATTGCCTTTAGTAACTAAGGCTTAGCCTATGAGGTCGTCCTTAATTCTATAATATCTTTTATCATGTTTCTTTGAGATTATCTACAGAAATAAAGCCATACTTAAAATATAACACATTTTATAATTAAGTATATAAGATTTTTGAGTGACGTTTTTGCTTTCAACATATTATGGGAAAACGTGACCTACTTTAAAAATAATTGCATTTCTGAATAAGCTCCTCAAAGACTTAAATTTTGTGGATCTCTATACCCGGAATTTTAATCGTATCTTCCTTAATCTCTTAAACTTAAGTTAAATTCTTGTCTTTCAAGTTAAAACCATAAAGATTTTATGGATGAGAGTAAAAACAAAAAAGAAACTTGCTTTTATTTGGGACTTAAATTGCTTCTTGAGTTTGTTAATTTAGTTAGTTAATTAATTTAACATGGTTCTTTGCCAGGCAAAAAAAAATCCTGTCTAAAATTAGTTCTAGCCTTGCATACAAGCATTCTTCTCCAGTACACTCAAAGAAGAATATTACCGTGTGAAGAAGTACTCAATTAAGGTTGTAGAAATAAAACAGTAGCAATTTACTCATGCCAACTCCAAACAAAGGCCAAAAGGGGCAAATATCTTAAAAAGATACAAAAATGTAAGGAAAACTCGCACTAAATATTTAGATTACGATCCTCTAGCTAGGCAATATTAAATTCTTTTGGGGACGTTGGATATTTATTCTGATATATTTTTCGATGTTTGCGACTTATGTCGTTTGCTTCGGATAAAAAATAAGGCTTAGCGGTAGATACTTTTCGATAAGCTGGCTGAAACAGTTTTTGTTCAACGTTCTTGGCTGCACTAAAGGTATTTCACTGAACGACAAAATAGGGTTTATCTTTCCCTATTTGCTCAATTATTTGTTAGAATAATCCTGAAATTTGCCGCTACGCATTCTATAGATTACGATAAATACAATAGGGAATATGCATGAAATACAAAAATCTATTTATTTATGAAAATTGCCTTGTATTCTCGCATAAAAACATTGGGTACACTTGCTTAAGTTTCTAATACATCACTTATTTTACAATTTACTGTTTTATGTAGCATGTTTTTGGTGAAACGGAACGCACTGTCAAAACACACCGTCCTCGATAACGCTGGTATTGACGTCAAAGTTCATTGTGTCAAAAACACTTTTATTTGAAAAGTAAAGGTGTAAAAGTTTCACTAAAATTATACTATATAAAGCTAAATTACCACTCACTCACTGACAGAATTGTTCTCCCTGATGGTGGATGGGGAGGTAGGTATATTTTGACAGATTCGTAAACAACTAACTCTAAAACCTATGGGAAAAGTGCCAAACCTCCCCTTTTCGCCCCCCTTCTCCCCCCTCCCTATCGTATCTCGGAAACCAAGAGACTTGGAAGATTTTTTTTTTCAGATTCGTATAGAGGAGGCTCGGAAAAGTAAAAACCAATTTTCAAAATTGCCCCCCCTTTCCCCCCTTCTCCCCCCCTTTAGGCGGATCTCGGAAGTTAAGAGACTTGGAACATTTTTTTTTTCAGATTTGTATAAAGGGGCTGATTTTTAGTCGAAATCATTTTTCAAAACTCCCCACTCTCCCCCCCTTCACCCCTCCCCCCATCGTATCTCGGAAACTAGGACACGTAGCGGAATTTTGATTTTTACTATACTTTATTATTGGGGTCGTTGAAATTTTTATATCCTCCCCTCCCCTCCCCAACCTCCCCTAAAAGTCCTGAGTGGAGCGAACCTGCGAGACCGAGTGGAGCGAAGGGGGGAGGTGGCGAGCGAAGCGAGCCGGCGACCTCCGTAGCGTAATGAAGGTTGAGTGGGTGAAGCTCCCCTCCCCAACCTCCCCTATATTTGAAAAGGGCTGTAACTTAATAACGGTTAGAGATAGCCATCAGGTGTTTGAACAAATATTATAGTAGGCGTCAAAACCTGTCCAGTGGTAGGTAGGTCCTGAGCGGAGCGAGCCTGCGAGACCGAGTGGAGCGAAGGGGGGAGGTGGCGAGCGAAGCGAGCCGCCGACCTCCGTAGCGTAACGAAGGTTGAGTGGGTGAAGCGTAACTCAGGGACGACGACAAGCCGTGTCGACGGCGCGTTCGTGTTCCACGCGCGCCTCAAAGAGAGTCAGCAATAAGGAAGGGGTCCGCAAGGGCCGAAGCCTGCCGGGGCTGCGGGACTATTCGAAAGAGATACCGTGGCCCCGGAACACAAAGGGCGATGAAGGAACATGGATGGGTTTTAGTCAGTAAAAGTCTGACACTCCCTCCTGCTCAGCCCAGAGCGGGAGAAGTCATTTGATGATTTCCCATCCTAAAAAAATAAAAAAAAAAAAAGGGACGACGACAAGCAAACATTAGGTTAATGTTTTTTTTTTATACTTCTCAAATGTTTTAGGGGTTCTTAAGGGTTCTCATACTGATTTAGGGGTAATTCTAACGGATTTTCTAATTCATTTAAGGATCCCTATGGATTCTCAAAATTTTATAAGGATAGGGAAATACTTCTCAAAAACACCAAACACGCGAGCTGCGTGCAGCTCGCGCACCCAAGCAAACTAGTTATATTATATAAAGCTGAATTACCACTGACTCACTCACTGACAGAATTGTTCTCCCTGATGGTGGATGGGGAGGTGGGTATATTTTGACAGATTCGTAAACATATAACTCTGAAACCTATGGGAAAAGTGCCAAACCTCCCCTTTTCGCCCCCCTTCTCACCCCTCCCTATCGTATCTCAGAAACCAAGAGACTTGAAATATTTTTTTTTTCAGATTCGTATAGAGGAGGCTCGGAAAAGAAAAAAACAAGTTTTCAAAGTTGACCCCCTTTCTCCCCTTCTCCCCCCCTTTAGGCGAATCTCGGAAGTTAAGAGACTTCGAACATTTTTTTTTTCAGATTCGTATAAAGGGGCCGATTTTTAGTTAAATTCTTTTTCAAAACTCCCCCCCTCTCCCCCCCCTTCACCCCTCCCCCAATCGTATCTCGGAAACTAGGACACGTAGCGGAATTTTGATTTTTACTATACTTTATTATTGGGGGGCGATGAAATTTTTATACCCTCCCCTCCCCTCCCCAACCTCCCCTATAATTGAAAACGGCTGCAACTTAATAACGGTTAGAGATAACTATCAGGTGTTTGAACAAATATTATAGTAGGTGTCGAAACCTGTCCGGTGGTAGGTAGGTCCTGAGTGGAGCGAAGGGGGGAGGTGGCGAGCGAAGCGAGCCGGCGACCTCCTTAGCGTAACGATGGTTGAGTTGGTGAAGCGTAACTCAGCAAACTTTAGGGTAATGTTTTTTATGGGAAAAGGTCTCAGTTTCTAAATAAGGTTTTATTAGGGGTCCGTAGGGGTTTTCATACTGTTTTAGGGGTAATTCTAACGGATTTTCCAATTCATTTAGGGGTGCCTATAGATTCTCAAAATTTTATAAGGGTAAGTAATACTTCTCTACTAATAAATAAATAATAATAAAAAAACCGCAATAATAATCTATAATACCAATAATAATAATATATGTGTAATTTAAATAAATATTAATGTATAAATCCAATACATAAGTAGTAAAAATTATATGACACAATTTATGTACCTAGTTGTAAGCCCTTCACAAAACGAATGAGTAGATAAATATTGAAGTTGTAAACTAATACTAATTTATAATAGCCCTCCTCCTAATTTGTATTTTGTTATGCCCGACAGGGCCCACAATGCTCTAAAACTACTGTATGTATATTCCTATGTACCTACCACCTAAGTTCACATTGTGGAATGCAATAAAAGTATTGAGTATTGAGTATTGAGTATTCTCATAAACACCAAACACGCGAGCTGCGCGCAGCTCGCGCACCCAAGCAAACTAGTTATTATATTATATAAAGCTGAATTACCACTGACTCACTGATTGACAGAATTGTTCTCCGAGATGGTGGATGGGGAGGTGGGTATATTTTTGCAGATTCGTAAACAACTAACTCTGAAACCTATGGGAAAAGTGCCAAACCTCCCCTTTTCACCCCCCTTCTCACCCCTCCCTATCGTATCTCGGAAACCAAGAGACTTGGAACATTTTTTTTTTCAGATTCGTATAGAGGAGGCTCGGAAAAGTAAAAACCAGTTTTCAAAGTTGTCCCCCTTTCTCCCCTTCTCCCCCCCTTTAGGCGAATCTCGGAAGTTAAGAGACTTCGAACATTTTTTTTTTCAGATTCGTATAAAGAGGCCGATTTTTAGTTAAATTCTTTTTTCAAAACTCCCCTCTCTCCCCCCCCTTCACCCCTCCCCCAATCGTATCTCGGAAACTAGGACACGTAGCGGAATTTTGATTTTTACTGTACTTTATTATTGGGGGGCGTTGACATTTTTATACCCTCCCCTCCCCTCCCCAACCTCCCCTTTCCGGCGGTAGGTAGGTCCTGAGTGGAGCGAACCTGCGAGACCGAGTTAAGCGAAGGGGGGAGGTGGCGAGCGAAGCGAGCCGGCGACCTCCGTAGCGTAACGAAGGTTGAGTGGGTGAAGCTCCCCTCCCCAACCTCCCCTAAAATTGAAAGGGCTGTAACTTCATAACGGTTAGAGATAGCTATTAGGTGTTTGAACAAATATTATAGTAGGCGTCGAAACCTGTTCGGTAGGTCCTTTTTTTTTTTTTTTAGGATGGGAAATCATCAAATGACTTCTCCCGCTCTGGGCGGAGCAGGAGGGAGTGTCAGACTTTTACTGACTAAAACCCATCCATGTTCCTTCCTCGCCCTTTGTGTTCCGAGGCCACGGTATCTCTTTCGAATAGTCCCACAGCCCCGGGGAGGTAGGTCCTGAGTGGAGCGAAGGGGAGAGGTGGTGAGCGAAGCGAGCCGGCGACCTCCGTAGCGTAACGATGGTTGAGTAGGTGAAGCGTAACTCAGGGGCGACGACAGGCAAACTTTAGGTTAAAAGGTTTTAGATTTAATTAGGGGTTCGTAGGGGTTTTCATACTGTTTTAGGGGTAATTCTAACGGATTTTCCAATTAATTTCAGGATGCTTATAGATTGTCAAAATTTTATAAGGGTAAGTAATACTTCTCAAAAACACCTAACACGCGAGCTGCGCGCAGCTCGCGCACCCAAGCAAACTAGTTATATTATATAAAGCTGAATTACCACTGACTCACTCACTGACTCATTGACATAATTGTTCTCCCAGATGGTGGATGGGGAGGTGGGTATTTTTTGACAGATTCGTAAACAAGTAACTCCCGTGAGTATGGGAAAAGTGCCAAACCTCCCCTTTTCACCCCCCTTCCTCCCCCTCCCTATCGTATCTCGGAAACTAAGGGACCCGTATTTTTTGTTTTTTACGGAATCGTATAGAGGAGGCTCGGAAAAGTAAAAACCAGTTTTCAAAGTTGTCCCCCTTTCTCCCCTTCTCCCCCCCTTTAGGTGGATCTCGGAAGTTAAGAGACTTGGAACATTTTTTTTTTTAGTTTCGTATAAAGGGGCAATGCATTAGTCGAAATCATTTTTCAAAACTCCCCACTCTCCCCCCCTTCACCCCTCCCCCATCGTATCTCGGAAACTAAGAGACCCGTATTTTGTGTTTTTTACGGATTCGTATAGAGGAGGCTAGGAAAAGTAAAAACCGGTTTTAAAAGTTGCTCCCCTTTCCCCCCTTCTCCCCCCCTTTAGGCAGATCTCGGCAGTTAAGAGACTTGGAACATTTTTTTTTTCAGATTCGTAAAAAGGGGCAAAGAGTTGGTCAAAATCATTTTTCAAAACTCCCCCCTCTCCCCGCCTTCACCCCTCCCCCCATCGTATCTCGGAAACTAGGACACGTAGCGGCATTTTGATTTTGACTGTACTTTATTATTGAGGAGCGTTACAATTTTTATACCCTCCCCTCCCCAACCTCCCCTTTCCGGTGGTAGATAGGTCCTGAGTGGAGCGAAGGGGGGAGGTGGCGAGCGAAGCGAGCCGGCGACCTCCGTAGCGTAACGAAGGTTGAGTGGGTGAAGCTCCCCTCCCCAACCTCCCCTAAAATTGAAAGGGCTGTAACTTCATAACGGTTAGAGCTAACCATCAGGTGTTTGAACAAATATTATAGTAGGTGTCGAAACCTGTCCGTTGGTAGCTAGGTCCTGAGTGGAGCGAAGGCGGGAGGTGGCGACCTCCGTAGCGATGATTGAGTGGGTGAAGCGTAACTCAGCAAACTTTAGGGTAATGATTTTTATGGGAAAAGGTCTGAGTTTTTTAAATAAGGTTTTATTAGGGGTCCGTAGGGGTTTTCATACTGTTTTAGGGGTAATTCTAACGGATTTTACAATTCATTTAGGGGTGCCCATTGATTCTCAAAATTTTATAAGGGTAAGTAATACTTCTCAAAAACACCAAACACGCGAGCTGCGCGCAGCTCGCGCACCCAAGCAAACTAGTTTATATTATATAAAACTACAAAGCCACTGACTCACTCACTGATTGACATGCCGTTTCTCGGAATGGGTGAGAGATGGGTTAGGGGTATGTTTTGCAATAATGTATAAAACCATAGAGTGAGTAGAGGAAAATTATAGAGGAGATTCAAATCCAAGATGGCGGCCGAGTCCATTTCCGGTTTCGGTGAGGAAAAGACTTGGAGAGATTTCGACTCATAGGTCCTGTATAAGATCTGGAATGATTTAAAAAAAAAAGAAAAAAAAAAAAAAAAAACAAGATGGCGGCTGCGCTAGGACGTTTTGAAAATTGCTACTTTTTTCACTCGACTTTGGTGAATTGTTTTGTTCAACCGATTTCAAACATTGGCAACACCAAGTACACCAGTCGAGGCCCTATATCTTTGAGATTTCAGAAAAATTGTGACTTTTAAAAAAACAACATGGCGGACGCTGTGGCGGCCATTTTGTAAACAGTTGGAATTTTCGACTTTTTTCAAATCCATTTTTCGTGTAGTTGGCAACATCTGACGGGTTCGAGTTGTACCGAGCGGTTGTGTGTTACAACAACGAGTGTTGCCTGGTAAAATAAATTTCCCCATTTTTAGGGTACTTTCCCAGATTTTCCCCAAAAACATGAAAAGTAGAAAAAACGACAATTCGAATGAAGACTTTGACTAGCTGGCAGCATTGGAGTCGCCCAAATGACATTTGACCATTTTGGTGCGTTTTAGTTGGCAACCCCAAAAAAGATTGAATATTTTAATTTTTGGGACTTTTTGACTTTGGCGAATTCATTTGTTCTACCAAACTCAAAAGTTGGCAACACCAAGTACACCGATCGGTAGCCTATATCCTTGAGATTTCAGGAAAATTATGACATTTCAGAAAAACAAGATGGCGGACAGTGTGGCGGCCATCTTATAAAAATGACGAAAAATCCCAATTTTCGACACGATAAATGGGACAGCTGGCAACCCCCGACTGGATTGTGTTGTATGAACCGGTTGTGTATTTAGTCGAGGAGTGTTGCCTGGTGCAAAAATTTTCCCCATTTTTAGGGAGTTTTCCCAGATTTTCCCCAAAAACATGAAAAGTAGAAATAACGACATTTTGAATGGAGACTTTGACTAGCTGGCAACATTGTGGTCCCCCAAATGACATTTGACCATTTTCATCACTTTTAGCTGGCAACCCCGAGAGCCATTGGGGCTAGAATTTTCGGGTCAGACCCGACTTTGGCGAGTTCTTTTGTTCTACCAAACACAAAAGTTGGCAACACCAAGTACACCAGTCGGTGGCCTGTGTCCTTGAGATTTCAGGAAAATTATGACATTTCAGAAAAACAAGATGGCGGACAGTGTGGCGGCCATCTTGTAAAAATGACGAAAAATCCCAATTTTCGACACGATAAATGGGACAGCTGGCAACCCCCGACTGGATTGTGTTGTATGAACCGGTTGTGTATTTAGTCGAGGAGTGTTGCCTGGTGCAAAAATTTTCCCCATTTTTAGGGAGTTTTCCCAGATTTTCCCCAAAAACATGAAAAGTAGAAATAACGACATTTTGAATGGAGACTTTGACTAACTGGCAACACTGGGGTGCCCCGAATGACATTTGACCATTTTCATCACTTTCAGCTGGCAACCCCGAGAGCCATTGGGGCTTGAATTTTCGGGTCAGACCCGACTTTGGCGAGTTCTTTTGTTCTACCAAACTCAAAAGTTGGCAACACCAAGTAAACCGGTCGATAGCCGATATCCTTGAAATTTCAGGAAAATTATGAAATTTCAGAAAAACAAGATGGCGGATATTGTGGCGGCCATCTTGTAAAAATGATGAAAAATCCCAATTTTCTACACGATAAATGGGACAGTTGGCAACCCCCGACTGGATTGTGTTGTATGAACCGATTGTGTATTTTGTTGAGGAGTGTTGCCTGTTTTAAAAAATTTCCCCATTTTTAGGGTGTTTTCCCAGATTTTCCCCAAAAACATGAAAAGTAGAAACAACGACATTTTGAATGGAAACTTTGACTAGCTGGCAGCACTAGGGTCCCCCAAATGACATTTGACTATTTTCATCATTTTCAGCTGGCAACCCCGAGAACCATTTTGGCTTGAAGTTTCGGGTCAGACCCGACTTTGGCGAGTTCTTTTGTTCTACCAAACTCAAAAGTTGGCAACAACAAGTACACCAGTCGGTGGTCTGTATCCTTGAGATTTCAGGAAAATTATGACATATCAGAAAAACAAGATGGCGGACAGTGTGGCGGCCATCTTGTAAAAATGACGAAAATTCCCATTATTACATATTTTTGACGCGATAAATGGCACGACTGGCATCCCCCGACTGGATTGTGTTGTATGAACGGGTTATGTGTTTTGTTGAGGAGTATAGCGTGGTAAAAAAATTCTCCCAATTTTTAGGGTATTTTCCCAGATTTTCCCCAAAAACGTGAAAAGTAGAAATAACGCCATTTTGAATAGAAACTTTGATTAGCCGGCAACTTTGAGATCCCCCAAATGACATTTCACCATTTTCATCACTTTCAGCTGGCAACCCCGAGCGCCATTAGGGCTTGAATTTTCGGGTTAGACCCGACTTTGGCGAGTTCTTTTGTTTTACCAAAGTCAACGAACAGCCACCGTTTTTTTACTGACAGGTACCTTGTATCCTGGTTACTTTAGGAAAATTGTGACATTTCAAAAATTCAAGATGGCGACCGTGCCATTTCCGGTTTATTACCACTCACTCACTGACATAATTGTTCTCCCAGATGGTGGAGGGCGAGTGGGGTATATTTTTACAGATTCGTAAACAACTAACTCTCAAACCTATGGGAAAAGTGCCAAACCTCCCCTTTTCACCCCCCCTTCTCACCCCTCCCTATCGTGTCTCGGAAACCAAGAGACTTGGAACATTTTTTTTTTCAGATTCGTAAGAAGGGGCAAAGAGTTGTCAAAATCATTTTTCAAAACTCCCCACTCTCCCCCCTTCACCCCTCCCCCCATCGTATAGAATTGATCTCCCAGATGGTGGATGGGGAGGTAGGTATATTTTTACAGATTCGTAAACAACTAACTCTCAAACCTATGGGAAAAGTGCCAAACCTCCCTTTTTCACCCCCCTTCTCACCCCTCCCTATCGTATCTCGGAAACCAAGAGACTTGGAACATTTTTTTTTCAGATTCGTATAGAGGCGGCTGGGAAAAGTACAAACCACTTTTCGGAGTTGGCCCCCTTTCCCCCCTTCTCCACCCCTTTAGGCAGATCTCGAAAGTTAAGAGACTTGGAACATTTTTTTTTTCAGATTCGTAAGAAGGGGCAAAGAGTTGGTCAAAATCATTTTTCGAAACTCCCCACTCTCCCCCCTTCACCCCTCCCCCCATCGTATCTCGGAAACTAGGACACGTAGCGGCATTTTGATTTTGACTATACTTTATTATTGAGGGTTGTTGAAATTTGTATACCCTCCCCTCCCCAACCTCCCCTTTCCGGTGGCAGGTAGGTCCTGAGTGGAGCGAAGGGGGGAGGTGGCGAGCGAAGCGAGCCGGCGACCTCCGTAGCGTAACGATGATTGAATGGGTGAAGCGTAACTCAGCAAACTTTAGAGTTAGTTTTTTTATGGATAAGGTCTGAGTTTTTAAATAAGGTTTTATTAGGGGTCCGTAGGGGTTTTCATACTGTTTTAGGGGTAATTCTTACGGATTTTCCAATTCATTTAGGGGTGCCTATAGATTCTCAAAATTTTATAAGGGTAAGTAATACGTCTCTAAAACACCAAACACGCGAGCTGCGCGCAGCTCGCGCACCCAAGCAAACTAGTTATACTATATAAAGCTGAATTACCACTGACTCACTGACAGAATTGTTCTCCCAGATGGTGGATGGGGAGGTGGGTATATTTTGACAGATTCGTAAACAACTAACTCTGAAACCTATGGGAAAAATCCCAAACCTCCCCTTTTCGCCCCCCTTCTCACCCCCCCCTATCGTATCTCGGAAACCAAAAGACTTGGAACATTTTTTTTTTCAGATTCGTATAGAGGAGGCTGGGAAAAGTAAAAATCACTTTTCAGAGTTGTCCCCCTTGTCCCCCTTCTCCCCCCCTTTAGGCGGATCTCGGAAGTTAAGAGACTTGGAACATTTTTATTTTCAGATTCGTATAAAGGGGCAATGCATTAGTCGAAATCATTTTTCAAAACTCCCCACTCTCCCCCCCTTCACCCCTCCCCCCATCGTATCTCGGAAACTAAGAGACCCGTATTTTGTGTTTTTTACGGATTCGTATAGAGGAGGCTAGGAAAAGTAAAAACCGGTTTTAAAAGTTGCTCCCCTTTCCCCCCTTCTCCCCCCCTTTAGGCAGATCCCGGAAGTTAAGAGACTTGGAACATTTTTTTTTTCAGATTCGTAAGAAGGGGCAAAGAGTTGGTCAAAATCATTTTTCAAAACTCCCCCCTCTCCCCGCCTTCACCCCTTCCCCCATCGTATCTCGGAAACTAGGACACGTAGCGGCATTTTGATTTTGACTGTACTTTATTATTGAGGAGCGTTACAATTTTTATACCCTCCCTTCCCCAACCTCCCCTTTCCGGTGGTAGATAGGTCCTGAGTGGAGCGAACCTGCGAGACCGAGTGGAGCGAAGGGGGGAGGTGGCGAGCGAAGCGAGCCGGCGACCTCCGTAGCGTAACGAAGGTTGAGTGGGTGAAGCTCCCCTCCCCAACCTCCCCTAAAATTGAAAGGGCTGTAACTTCATAACGGTTAGAGCTAGCCATCAGGTGTTTGAACAAATATTATAGTAGGTGTCGAAACCTGTCCGGTGGTAGCTAGGTCCTGAGTGGAGCGAAGGCGGGAGGTGGCGACCTCCGTAGCGTAACGATGATTGAGTGGGTGAAGCGTAACTCAGCAAACTTTAGGGTAATGATTTTTATGGGAAAAGGGAGGAAGAGTTTTTTAAATAAGGTTTTATTAGGGGTCCATAGGGGTTTTCATACTGTTTTAGGGGTAATTCTAACGGATTTTTCAATTCATTTAGGGGTGCCCATTGATTCTCAAAATTTTATAAGGGTAAGTAATACTTCTCAAAAACACCAAACACGCGAGCTGCGCGCAGCTCGCGCACCCAAGCAAACTAGTTTATATTATATAAAACTACAAAGCCACTGACTCACTCACTGATTGACATGTCGTTTCTCGGAATGGGTGAGAGATGGGTTAGGGGTATGTTTTGCAATAATGTATAAAACCATAGACTGAGTAGAGGAAAATTATAGAGGAGATTCAAATCCAAGATGGCGGCCGTGTCTATTTCCGGTTTCGGTGGGGAAAATACTTGGAGATATTTCGACTCATAGGTCCTGTATAAGATCTGGAATGATTTTAAAAAAAAGTAAAAAAAAAAAAAAAAACAAGATGGCGGCTGCGCTGGGACATTTTGAAAATTGCTACTTTTTTCACTCGACTTTGGTGAATTGTTTTGTTCTACCGATTTCAAACGTTGGCAACACCAAGTACACCAGTCGGGGGACTATATCCTTGAGATTTCAGAAAAATTGTGACTTTTAAAAAAACCAAGATGGCGGACGCTGTGGCGGCCATTTTGTGAAAAGTTGGAATTTTCGACTTTTTTCAAATCCATTTTTCGTGTAGTTGGCAACATCCGACGGGTTCGAGTTGTACCGAGCGGTTGTGTGTTTTATTGACGAGTGTTGCCTGGTGCAATAAATTTTCCCATTTTTAGGGTACTTTCCCAGATTTTCCCCAAAAACATGATAAGTAGAAATAATGACATTTTGAATAAAGACTTTGACTATCTGGCAGCATTGGGGTCCCCCAAATGACATTTGACCATTTTGGTGCGTTTTAGTTGGCAACCCCAAAAAATATTGAATATTTTAATTTTTGTGACTTTTTGACTTTAGCGAATTCATTTGTTCTACCAAACTCAAAACTTGGCAACACCAAGTAGACCGATCGGTAGCCTATATCCTTGAGATTTCAGGAAAATTATGACTTTTCAGAAAAACAAGATGGCGGACAGTGTGGCGGTCATCTTGTAAAAATGACGAGAAATCCCAAATTTCGACACGATAAATGGGACAGCTGGCAACCCCCGACTGGATTGTGTTGTATGAACCGGTTGTGTATTTAGTCGAGGAGTGTTGCCTGGTGCAAAAATTTTCCCCATTTTGAGGGAGTTTTCCCAGATTTTCCCCGAAAACATGAAAAGTAGAAATAACGACATTTTGAATGGAGACTTTGACTAGCTGGCAACATTGTGGTCCCCCAAATGACATTTGACCATTTTCATCACTTTTAGCTGGCAACCCCGAGAGCCATTGGGGCTAGAATTTTCGGGTCAGACCCGACTTTGGCGAGTTCTTTTGTTCTACCAAACACAAAAGTTGGCAACACCAAGTACACCAGTCGGTGGCCTGTGTCCTTGAGATTTCAGGAAAATTATGACATTTCAGAAAAACAAGATGGCGGACAGTGTGGCGGCCATCTTGTAAAAATGACGAAAAATCCCAATTTTCGACACGATAAATGGGACAGCTGGCAACCCCCGACTGGATTGTGTTGTATGAACCGGTTGTGTATTTAGTCGAGGAGTGTTGCCTGGTGCAAAAATTTTCCCCATTTTTAGGTAGTTTTCCCAGATTTTCCCCAAAAACATGAAAAGTAGAAATAACTACATTTTGAATGGAGACTTTGACTAGCCGGCAACATTGGGGTCCCCCGAATGACATTTGACCATTTTCATCACTTTCAGCTGGCAACCCCGAGAACCATTTTGGCTTGAAATTTCGGGTCAGACCCGACTTTGGCGAGTTCTTTTGTTCTACCAAACTCAAAAGTTGGCAACAACAAGTACACCAGTCGGTGGTCTGTATCCTTGAGATTTCAGGAAAATTATGACATATCAGAAAAACAAGATGGCGGACAGTGTGGCGGCCATCTTGTAAAATTGACGAAAATTCCCAATTTTTGACGCGATAAATGGCACGACTGGCATCCCCCGACTGGATTGTGTTGTATGAACGGGTTATGTGTTTTGTTGAGGAGTATAGCCTGGTGCAAAAATTCTCCCCATTTTTAGGGTATTTTCCCAGATTTTCCCCAAAAACGTGAAAAGTAGAAATAACGCCATTTTGAATAGAAACTTTGATTAGCCGGCAACTTTGGGATCCCCCAAATGACAATTCACCATTTTCATCACTTTCAGCTGGCAACCCCGAGCGCCATTAGGGCTTGAATTTTCGGGTTAGACCCGACTTTGGCGAGTTCTTTTGTTTTACCAAAGTCAACGAACAGCCACCGTTTTTTTACTGACAGGTACCTTGTATCCTGGTTACTTTAGGAAAATTGTGACATTTCAAAAATTCAAGATGGCGACCGTGCCATTTCCGGTTTATTACCACTCACTCACTGACATAATTGTTCTCCCAGATGGTGGTGGGCGAGTGGGGTATATTTTTACAGATTCGTAAACAACTAACTCTCAAACCTATGGGAAAAGTGCCAAACCTCCCCTTTTCACCCCCCTTCTCACCCCTCCCTATCGTGTCTCGGAAACCAAGAGACTTGGAACATTTTTTTTTTCAGATTCGTATAGAGGAGGCTTGGAAAAGTTAAAACCATTTTTCAAAGTTGCCCCTTTGCGCCCCTTCTCCCCGCCCCTTTAGGCGGATCTCAGAAGTTAAGAGACTTGGAACATTTTTTTTTCAGATTCGTAAGAAGGGGCAAAGAGTTGGTCAAAATCATTTTTCAAAACTCCCCACTCTCCCCCCTTCACCCCTCCCCCCATCGTATAGAATTGATCTCCCGGATGGTGGATGGGGAGGTAGGTATATTTTTACAGATTCGTAAACAACGAACTCTCAAACCTATGGGAAAAGTGCCAAACCTCCCCTTTTCACCCCCCTTCTCACCCCTCCCTATCGTATCTCGGAAACCAAGAGACTTGGAACATTTTTTTTTCAGATTCGTATAGAGGAGGCTGGGAAAAGTACAAACCACTTTTCGGAGTTGGTCCCCTTTCCCCCCTTCTCCCCCCCTTTAGGCAGATCTCGAAAGTTAAGAGACTTGGAACATTTTTTTTTTCAGATTCGTAAGAAGGGGCAAAGAGTTGGTCAGAATCATTTTTCAAAACTCCCCACTCTCCCCCCTTCACCCCTCCCCCCATCGTATCTCGGAAACTAGGACACGTAGCGGCATTTTGATTTTGACTATACTCTATTATTGAGGGTTGTTGAAATTTGTATACCCTCCCCTCCCCAACCTCCCCTTTCCGGTGGCAGGTAGGTCCTGAGTGGAGCGAAGGGGGGAGGTGGCGAGCGAAGCGAGCCGGCGACCTCAGTAGCGTAACGATGATTGAATGGGTGAAGCGTAACTCAGCAAACTTTAGAGTTAGTTTTTTTATGGAAAAGGTCTGAGTTTTTAAATAAGGTTTTATTAGGGGTCTGTAGGGGTTTTCATACTGTTTTAGGGGTAATTCTTACGGATTTTCCAATTCATTTAGGGGTGCCTATAGATTCTCAAAATTTTATAAGGGTAAGTAATACGTCTCTAAAACACCAAACACGCGAGCTGCGCGCAGCTCGCGCACCCAAGCAAACTAGTTTATATTATATAAAACTACAAGACCACTCACTCACTCACTCATTGACATGTCCATTCTCGGATTGGGTGAGAGATGGGTTAGGGGTATGTTTTGCAATAATGTATAAAACCATAGAGTGAGTAGAGGAAAATTATAGAGGAGATTCAAATCCAAGATGGCGGCCGAGTCCATTTCCGGTTTCGGTGGGGAAAAGACTTGGAGGGGTTTCGACTCATAGGTCCTGTATAAGATCTGGAATGATTTAAAAAAAAAGTAAAAAAAAAAAAAAAAACAAGATGGCGGCTGCGCTGGGACGTTTTGAAAATTGTGACTTTTTCCACTCGACTCTGGCGAATTGTTTTGTTCAACCGATTTCAAACGTTTGCAACACTAAGTATACCAGTCGGGGGCCTATATCCTTGAGATTTCAGAAAAATTGTGACTTTTTGAAAACACAAGATGGCGGACGCTGTGGCGGCCATTTTGTGAACAGTTGGAATTTTTGACTTTTTTCAAATCCATTTTTCGTGTAGTTGGCAACATCCGACAGGTTCGAGTTGTACCGAACGGTTGTGTGTTACGTCAACGAGTGTTGCCTGGCGAAATAAATTTCCCCATTTTTAGGGTACTTTCCCAGATTTTCCTCAAAAACATGAAAAGTAGAAATAACGACATTTTGAATAAAGACTTTGACTAGCTGGCAGCATTAGGGTCCCCAAAATGACATTTGACCATTTTGATGCGTTTTAGTTGGCAACCCCAAAAAATATTGAATATTTTAATTTTTGGGACTTTTTGACTTTGGTGAATTCATTTGTTCTACCAAACTCAAAAGTTGGCAACACCAAGTACACCGATCGGTAGCCTATATCCTTGAGATTTCAGGAAAATTATGACATTTCAGAAAAACAAGATGGCGGACACTGTGGCGGCCATCTTGTAAAAATGACGAAAAATCCCAATTTTCGACACGATAAATGGGACAGCTGGCAACCCCCGACTGGATTGTGTTGTATGAACCGGTTGTGTATTTAGTCGAGGAGTGTTGCCTGGTGCAAAAAAATTCCCCAGTTTTAGGGAGTTTTCCCAGATTTTCCCCAAAAACATGAAAAGTAGAAATAACGACATTTTGAATGGAGACTTTGACTAGCTGGCAACATTGTGGTCCCCCAAATGACATTTGACCATTTTCATCACTTTTAGCTGGCAACCCCGAGAGCCATTGGGGCTTGAATTTTCGGGTCAGACCCGACTTTGGCGAGTTCTTTTGTTCTACCAAACACAAAAGTTGGCAACACCAAGTACACCAGTCGGTGGCCTGTATCCTTGGGATTTCAGGAAAATTATGACATTTCAGAAAAACAAGATGGCGGACAGTGTGGCGGCCATCTTGTAAAAATGACGAAAAATCCCAATTTTCGACACGATAAATGGGACAGCTGGCAACCCCCGACTGGATTGTGTTGTATGAACCGGTTGTGTATTTAGTCGAGGAGTGTTGCCTGGTGCAAAAATTTTCCCCATTTTTAGGGAGTTTTCCCAGATTTTCCCCAAAAACATGAAAAGTAGAAATAACGACATTTTGAATGGAGACTTTGACTAGCTGGCAACATTGTAGTCCCCCAAATGACATTTGACCATTTTCATCACTTTTAGCTGGCAACCCCGAGAGCCATTGGGGCTTGAATTTTTGGGTCAGACCCGACTTTGGCGAGTTCTTTTGTTATACCAAACTCAAAAGTTGGCAACACCAAGTACACCAGTCGGTGGCCTGTATCCTTGAGATTTCAGGAAAATTATGACATTTCAGAAAAACAAGATGGCGGACAGTGTGGCGGCCATCTTGTAAAAATGACGAAAAATCCCAATTTTCGACACGATAAATGGGACAGCTGGCAACCCCCGACTGGATTGTGTTGTATGAACCGGTTGTGTATTTAGTCGAGGAGTGTTGCCTGGTGCAAAAATTTTCCCCATTTTTAGGGAGTTTTCCCAGATTTTCCCCGAAAACATAAAAAGTAGAAATAACGACATTTTGAATAGAAACTTTGATAAGCCGGCAACTTTGGGATCCCCCAAATGACATTTCACCATTTTCATCACTTTCAGCTTGCAACCCCGAGCGCCATTAGGGCTTGAATTTTCGGGTCAGACCCGACTTTGGCGAGTTCTATTGTTTTACCAAAGTCAACGAACAGCCACCGTTTTTTTACTGACAGGTACCTTGTATCCTGGTTACTTTAGGAAAATTGTGAAAAAATTCAAGATGGCGACCGTGCCATTTCCGGTTTATTACCACTCACTCACTGACATAATTGTTCTCCCAGATGGTGGAGGGCGAGTGGGGTATATTTTTACAGATTCGTAAACAACTAACTCTCAAACCTATGGGAAAAGTGCCAAACCTCCCCTTTTCACCCCCCTTCTCACCCCTCCCTATCGTATCTCGGAATCTCGGAAACCAAGAGACTTGGAACATTTTTTTTTTCAGATTCGTAAGAAGGGGCAAAGAGTTGGTCAAAATCATTTTTCAAAACTCCCCACTCTCCCCTCTTCACCCCTCCCCCCATCGTATAGAATTGATCTCCCAGATGGTGGATGGGGAGGTAGGTATATTTTTACAGATTCGCAAACAACTAACTCTCAAACCTATGGGAAAAGTGCCAAACCTCCCCTTTTCACCCCCCTTCTCACCCCTCCCTATCGTATCTCGGAATCTCGGAAACCAAGAGACTTGGTACATTTTTTTTTACAGATTCGTATAGAGGAGGCTTGGAAAAGTAAAAACCATTTTTCAAAGTTGCCCCTTTGCCCCCCTTCTCCCCGCCCCTTTAGGCGGATCTCAGAAGTTAAGAGACTTGGAACATTTTTTTTTTCAGATTCGTAAGAAGGGGCAAAGAGTTGGTCAAAATCATTTTTCAAAACTCCCCACTCTCCCCCCTTCACCCCTCCTTCCATCGTATCTCGGAAACTAGGACACGTAGCGGCATTTTGATTTTGACTATACTTTATTGTTGAGGGTTGTTGAAATTTGTATACCCTCCCCTCCCCAACCTCCCCTTTTCGGTGGCAGGTAGGTCCTGAGTGGAGCGAAGGGGGGAGGTGGCGAGCGAAGCGAGCCGGTGACCTCCGTAGCGTAACGATGATTGAATAGGTGAAGCGTAACTCAGCAAACTTTAGAGTTATGTTTTTTATGGAAAAGGTCTGAGTTTTTAAATAAGGTTTTATTAGGGGTCCGTAGGGGTTTTCAAACTGTTTTAGGGGTAATTCTTACGGATTTTCCAATTCATTTAGGGGTGCCTATAGATTCTCAAAATTTTATAAGGGTAAGTAATACGTCTCTAAAACACCAAACACGCGAGCTGCGCGCAGCTCGCGCACCCAAGCAAACTAGTTTATATTATATAAAACTACAAAGCCACTCACTCATTGACATGTCGTTTCTCGGATTGGGTGAGAGATGGGTTAGGGGTATGTTTTGCAATTATGTATAAAACCATAAAGTGAGTAGAGGAAAATTATAGAGGAGATTAAAATCCAAGATGGCGGCCGAGTCCATTTCCGGTTTCGGTGGGGAAAAGACGTGGAGGAGTTTCGACTCATAGGTCCTGTACAAGATTTGGAATGATTTAAAAAAAAAGTAAAAAAAAAAAAAAAAACAAGATGGCGGCTGCGCTAGGACGTTTTGAAAATTGCGACTTTTTCCACTCGACTCTGACGAATTGTTTTGTTCTACCGATTCCAAAAGTTGGCAACACTAAGTGCATTAATCGGTGGCCTATATCCTTGAGATTTCAGAAAAATTGGGACTTTTCAGAAAAACAAGATGGCGGACGGTGTGGCGGCCATTTTGTGAAAAGTTGGAATTTTCGACTTTTTTCAAATCCAGTTTTTGTGTAGTTGGCAACATCTGACGGGTTCAAGTTGTACCGAGCGGTTGTGTGTTACGTCAACGAGTGTTGCCTGGCTAAATAAATTTCCCCATTTTTAGGGTACTTTTCCAGATTTTCCCCAAAAACATGAAAAGTAGAAATAACGACATTTTGAATAAAGACTTTGACTAGCTGGCAGCATTAGGGTCCCCCAAATGACATTTGACCATTTTGGTGCGTTTTAGTTGGCAACCCCAAAAAATATTGAATATTTTTATTTTTGGGACTTTTTGACTTTGGCGAATTCATTTGTTCTACCAAACTCAAAAGTTGGCAACACCAAGTACACCGATCGGTAGCCTATATCCTTGAGATTTCAGGAAAATTATGACATTTCAAAAAAACAACATGGCGGACAGTGTGGCGGCCATCTTGTAAAAATTACGAAAAATCCCAATTTTCGACACGATAAATGGGACAGCTGGCAACCCCCGACTGGATTGTGTTGTATGAACCGGTTGTGTATTTAGTCAAGGAGAGTTGCCTGGTGCAAAAAAAATCCCCATTTTGAGGGAGTTTTCCCAGATTTTCCCCAAAAACATGAAAAGTAGAAATAACGACATTTTGAATGGAGACTTTGACTAGGTGGCAACATTGTGGTCCCCCAAATGACATTTGACCATTGTCATCACTTTTAGCTGGCAACCCCGAGAGCCATTGGGGCTTGAATTTTCGGGTCAGACCCGACTTTGGCGAGTTCTTTTGTTCTACCAAACTCAAAAGTTGGCAACAACAAGTACACCAGTCGGTGGCCTGTATCCTTGAGATTTCAGGAAAATTATGACATTTCAGAAAAACAAGATGGCGGACAGTGTGGCGGCCATCTTGTAAAAATGACGAAAAATCCCAATTTTCGACACGATAAATGGGACAGCTGGCAACCCCCGACTGGATTGTGTTGTATGAACCGGTTGTGTATTTAGTCGAGGAGTGTTGCCTGGTGCAAAAAATTTCCCCATTTTTAGGGAGTTTTCCCAGATTTTCCCCAAAAGCATGAAAAGTAGAAATAACTACATTTTGAATGGAGACTTTGACTAGCCGGCAACATTGGGGTCCTCCAAATGACATTTGACCATTTTCATCACTTTCAGCTGGCAACCCCGAGAACCATTTTGGCTTGAAGTTTCGGGTCAGACCCGACTTTGGCGAGTTCTTTTGTTCTACCAAAGTCAACGAACAGCCACCGTTTTTTTACTGATAGGTACCTTGTATCCTGGTTACTTTAGGAAAATTGTGACATTTTAAAAATTCAAGATGGCGACCGTGCCATTTCCGGTTTATTACCACTCACTCACTGACATAATTGTTCTCCCAGATGGTGGAGGGCGAGTAGGGTATATTTTTACAGATTCATAAACAACTAACTCTCAAACCTATGGGAAAAGTGCCAAACCTCCCCTTTTCACCCCCCTTCTCACCCCTCCCTATCGTGTCTCGGAAACCAAGAGACTTGGAACATTTTTTTTTTCAGATTCGTAAAGAGGAGGCTTGGAAAAGTAAAAACCATTTTTCAAAGTTGCCCCTTTGCCCCCCTTCTCCCCGCCCCTTTAGGCGGATCTCAGAAGTTAAGAGACTTGGAACATTTTTTTTTTCAGATTCGTAAGAAGGGGCAAAGAGTTGGTCAAAATCATTTTTCATAACTCCCCACTCTCCCCCCTTCGCCCCTCCCCCCATCGTATCTCGGAAACTAGGACACGTAGCGGCATTTTGATTTTGACTATACTTAATTATTGAGGGTTGTTGAAATTTGTATACCCTCCCCTCCCCAACCTCCCCTTTCCGGTGGCAGGTAGGTCCGTAGCGTAACGATGATTGAATGGGTGAAGCGTAACTCAGCAAACTTTAGAGTTATTTTTTTTATGGAAAAGGTCTGAGTTTTTAAATAAGGTTTTATTAGGGGTCCGTAGGGGTTTTCATACTGTTTTAGCGGTAATTCTTACGGATTTTCCAATTCATTTAGGGGTGCCTATAGATTCTAAAAAATTTATAAGGGTAAGTAATACTTTTCAAAAACACCAAACACGCGAGCTGCGCGCAGCTCGCGCACCCAAGCTAACTAGTTATACTATATAAAGCTGAATTACCACTGACTCACTGACAGAATTGTTCTCCCAGATGGTGGATGGGGAGGTGGGTATATTTTGACAGATTCGTAAACAACTAACTCTGAAACCTATGGGAAAAATCCCAAACCTCCCCTTTTCGCCCCCCTTCTCACCCCTCCCTATCGTATCTCGGAAACCAAAAGACTTGGAACATTTTTTTTTTCAGATTCGTATAGAGGAGGCTGGGAAAAGTAAAAACCACTTTTCAGAGTTGTCCCCCTTGTCCCCCTTCTCCCCCCCTTTAGGCGGATCTCGGAAGTTAAGAGACTTGGAACATTTTTTTTTCAGTTTCGTATAAAGGGGCAATGCATTAGTCGAAATCATTTTTCAAAACTCCCCACTCTCCCCCCCTTCACCCCTCCCCCCATCGTATCTCGGAAACTAGGACACGTAGCGGAAGTTTGATATTTACTATACTTTATTATTGAGGGGCGTTGAAATTTGTATACCCTCCCCTCCCCAACCTCCCCTTTGCTCCCCTCCGCTTTCCGGTGGTAGGTAGGTCCTGAGTGGAGCGAACCAGCGAGACCGAGTAGAGCGAAGGGGGGAGGTGGCGAGCGAAGCGAGCCGGCGACCTCCGTAGCGTAACGAAGGTTGAGTGGGTGAAGCTCCCCTCCCCAACCTCCCCTAAAATTGAAAGGGCTGTAACTTCATAACGGTTAGAGATAGCCATCAGGTGTTTGAACCAATATTATAGTAGGCGTCGAAATCTGTCCGGTGGTAGGTAGGTCCTGAGCGGAGCGAACCTGCGAGACCGAGTGGAGCGAAGGGGGGAGGTGGCGAGCGAAGCGAGGCGCCGACCTCCGTAGCGTAACGAAGGTTGAGTGGGTGAAGCGTAACTTAGGGACGACGACAAGCAAACCTTAGGGTAATGTTTTTTTTTATACTTCTCAAATGTTTTAGGGGTTCTTCAGGGTTTTCATACTGATTTAGGGGTAATTCTAACGGATTTTCCAATTCTGAGTTTTTAAATAAGGTTTTAGATTTTATTAGGGGTTCGTAGAGGTTTTCATACTGTTTTAGGGGTAATTCTAACGGATTTTCCAATTCATTTAAGGATGCCCATATATTCTCAAAATTTTATAAGGGTAAGTAATACTTCTCAAAAACACCAAACACGCGAGCTGCGCGCAGCTCGCGCACCCAAGCAAACTAGTTATATTATATAAAGCTGAATTACCACTGACTCACTCATTGACAGAATTGTTCTCCGAGATGGTGGTTGGGGAGGTGGGTATATTTTTGCAGATTCGTAAACAACTAACTCTGAAACCTATGGGAAAAGTGCCAAACCTCCCCTTTTCACCCCCCTTCTCACCCCTCCCTATCGTATCTCGGAAACCAAGAGACTTGGAACATTTTTTTTTTCAGATTCGTATAGAGGAGGCTCGGAAAAGTAAAAACCAGTTTTCAAAGTTGTCCCCCTTTCTCCCCTTCTCCCCCCCTTTAGGCGGATCTCGGAAGTTAAGAGACTTGGAACATTTTTTTTTTCAGATTTGTATAAAGGGGCCGATTGTTAGTCGAAATCATTTTTCAAAACTCCCCACTCTCCCCCCTTCACCCCTCCCCCCATCGTATCTCGGAAACTAAGACACGTAGCGGAATTTTGATTTTTACTATACTTTATTATTGAGGGGCGTTGAAATTTGTATTTCCTCCCCTCCCCAACCTCCCCTTTGCTCCCCTCCGCTTTCCGGTGGTAGGTAGGTTCCGAATGGAGCGAGCCTGCGAGACCGAGTAGAGCGAAGGGGGGAGGTGGCGAGCGAAGCGAGCCGGCGACCTCCGTAGCGTAACGAAGGTTGAGTGGGTGAAGCTCCCCTCCCCAACCTCCCCTAAAATTGAAATGGCTGTAACTTCATAACGGTTAGAGATAGCTATTAGGTGTTTGAACAAATATTATAGTAGGCGTCGAAACCTGTTCGGTGGGAGGTAAGTCCTTTTTTTTTTTTTTTAGGATGGGAAATCATCAAATGACTTCTCCCGCTCTGGGCGGAGCAGGAGGGAGTGTCAGACTTTTACTGACTAAAACCCATCCATGTTCCTTCCTCGCCCTTTGTGTTCCGGGGCCACGGTATCTCTTTCGAATAGTCCCGCAGCCCCGGGGAGGTAGGTCCTGAGTGGAGCGAAGGGGAGAGGTGGTGAGCGAAGCGAGCCGGCGACCTCCGTAGCGTAACGATGGTTGAGTAGGTGAAGCGTAACTCAGGGGCGACGACAGGCAAACTTTAGGTTAAAAGGTTTTAGATTTAATTAGGGGTTCGTAGGGGTTTTCATACTGTTTTAGGGGTAATTCTAACGGATTTTCCAATTCATTTAAGGATGCTTATAGATTGTCAAAATTTTATAAGGGTAAGTAATACTAGCAAACTAGTATTATATATAGCTCGATTACCACTGACTGACTCACTGACAGAATTGTTCTCCCTGATGGTGGATGGGGAGGTGGGTATATTTTGACAGATTCGTAAACATATAACTCTGAAACCTATGGGAAAAGTGCCAAACCTCCCCTTTTCGCCCCCCTTCTTACCCCTCCCTATCGTATCTCAGAAACCAAGAGACTTGAAACATTTTTTTTTTCAGATTCGTATAGAGGAGGCTCGGAAAAGAAAAAAACAAGTTTTCAAAGTTGACCCCCTTTCTCCCCTTCTCCCCCCCTTTAGGCGAATCTCGGAAGTTAAGAGACTTCGAACATTTTTTTTTTCAGATTCGTATAAAGGGGCCGATTTTTAGTTAAATTCTTTTTCAAAACTCCCCCCCTCTCCCCCCCCTTCACCCCTCCCCCAATCGTATCTCGGAAACTAGGACACGTAGCGGAATTTTGATTTTTACTATACTTTATTATTGGGGGGCGATGAAATTTTTATACCCTCCCCTCCCCTCCCCAACCTCCCCTTTCCGGCGGTAGGTAGGTCCTGAGTGGAGCGAACCTGCGAGACCGAGTTAAGCGAAAGGGGGAGGTGGCGAGCGAAGCGAGCCGGCGACCTCCGTAGCGTAACGAAGGTTGAGTGGGTGAAGCTCCCCTCCCCAACCTCCCCTATAATTGAAAACGGCAGTAACTTAATAACGGTTAGAGATAACTATCAGGTGTTTGAACAAATATTATAGTAGGTGTCGAAACCTGTCCGGTGGTAGGTAGGTCCTGAGTGGAGCGAAGGGGGGAGGTGGCGAGCGAAGCGAGCCGGCGACCTCCTTAGCGTAACGATGGTTGAGTTGGTGAAGCGTAACTCAGCAAACTTTAGGGTAATGTTTTTTATGGGAAAAGGTCTCAGTTTCTAAATAAGGTTTTATTAGGGGTCCGTAGGGGTTTTCATACTGTTTTAGGGGTAATTCTAACGGATTTTCCAATTCATTTAGGGGTGCCTATAGATTCTCAAAATTTTATAAGGGTAAGTAATACTTCTCATAAACACCAAACACGCGAGCTGCGCGCAGCTCGCGCACCCAAGCAAACTAGTTATATTATATAAAGCTGAATTACCACTGACTCACTCACTGACAGAATTGTTCTCCCTGTTGGTGGATGGGGAGGTGGGTATATTTTGACAGATTCGTAAACATATAACTCTGAAACCTATGGGAAAAGTGCCAAACCTCCCCTTTTCGCCCCCCTTCTCACCCCTCCCTATCGTATCTCAGAAACCAAGAGACTTGAAACATTTTTTTTTTCAGATTCGTATAGAGGAGGCTCGGAAAAGAAAAAAACCAGTTTTCAAAGTTGACCCCCTTTCCCCCCTTCTCCCCCCCTTTAGGCGGATCTCGGAAGTTAAGAGACTTGGAACATTTTTTTTTTCAGATTCGTATAAAGGGGCAATGCATTAGTCGAAATCATTTTTCAAAACTCCCCACTCTCCCCACCTTCACCCCTCCCCCCATCGTATCTCGGAAACTAGGACACGTAGCGGAAGTTTGATATTTACTATACTTTATTATTGAGGGGCGTTGAAATTTGTATACCCTCCCCTCCCCAACCTCCCCTTGCTCCCCTCCGCTTTCCGGTGGTAGGTAGGTCCTGAGTGGAGCGAACCAGCGAGACCGAGTAGAGCGAAGGGGGGAGGTGGCGAGCGAAGCGAGCTGGCGACCTCCGTAGCGTAACGAAGGTTGAGTGGGTGAAGCTCCCCTCCCCAACCTCCCCTAAAATTGAAAGGGCTGTAACTTCATAACGGTTAGAGATAGCCATCAGGTGTTTGAACCAATATTATAGTAGGCGTCGAAATCTGTCCGGTGGTAGGTAGGTCCTGAGCGGAGCGAACCTGCGAGACCGAGTGGAGCGAAGGGGGGAGGTGGCGAGCGAAGCGAGGCGCCGACCTCCGTAGCGTAACGAAGGTTGAGTGGGTGAAGCGTAACTTAGGGACGACGACAAGCAAACCTTAGGGTAATGTTTTTTTTTATACTTCTCAAATGTTTTAGGGGTTCTTCAGGGTTCTCATACTGATTTAGGGGTAATTCTAACGGATTTTCCAATTCTGAGTTTTTAAATAAGGTTTTAGATTTTATTAGGGGTTCGTAGAGGTTTTCATACTGTTTTAGGGGTAATTCTAACGGATTTTCCAATTCATTTAAGGATGCCCATATATTCTCAAAATTTTATAAGGGTAAGTAATACTTCTCAAAAACACCAAACACGCGAGCTGCGCGCAGCTCGCGCACCCAAGCAAACTAGTTATATTATATAAAGCTGAATTACCACTGACTCACTCATTGACAGAATTGTTCTCCGAGATGGTGGTTGGGGAGGTGGGTATATTTTTGCAGATTCGTAAACAACTAACTCTGAAACCTATGGGAAAAGTGCCAAACCTCCCCTTTTCACCCCCCTTCTCACCCCTCCCTATCGTATCTCGGAAACCAAGAGACTTGGAACACTTTTTTTTTCAGATTCGTATAGAGGAGGCTCGGAAAAGTAAAAACCAGTTTTCAAAGTTGTCCCCCTTTCTCCCCTTCTCCCCCCCTTTAGGCGGATCTCGGAAGTTAAGAGACTTGGAACATTTTTTTTTTCAGATTTGTATAAAGGGGCCGATTGTTAGTCGAAATCATTTTTCAAAACTCCCCACTCTCCCCCCTTCACCCCTCCCCCCATCGTATCTCGGAAACTAAGACACGTAGCGGAATTTTGATTTTTACTATACTTTATTATTGAGGGGCGTTGAAATTTGTATTTCCTCCCCTCCCCAACCTCCCCTTTGCTCCCCTCCGCTTTCCGGTGGTAGGTAGGTCCTGAATGGAGCGAGCCTGCGAGACCGAGTAGAGCGAAGGGGGGAGGTGGCGAGCGAAGCGAGCCGGCGACCTCCGTAGCGTAACGAAGGTTGAGTGGGTGAAGCTCCCCTCCCCAACCTCCCCTAAAATTGAAATGGCTGTAACTTCATAACGGTTAGAGATAGCTATTAGGTGTTTGAACAAATATTATAGTAGGCGTCGAAACCTGTTCGGTGGGAGGTAAGTCCTTTTTTTTTTTTTTTAGGATGGGAAATCATCAAATGACTTCTCCCGCTCTGGGCGGAGCAGGAGGGAGTGTCAGACTTTTACTGACTAAAACCCATCCATGTTCCTTCCTCGCCCTTTGTGTTCCGGGGCCACGGTATCTCTTTCGAATAGTCCCGCAGCCCCGGGGAGATAGGTCCTGAGTGGAGCGAAGGGGAGAGGTGGTGAGCGAAGCGAGCCGGCGACCTCCGTAGCGTAACGATGGTTGAGTAGGTGAAGCGTAACTCAGGGGCGACGACAGGCAAACTTTAGGTTAAAAGGTTTTAGATTTAATTAGGGGTTCGTAGGGGTTTTCATACTGTTTTAGGGGTAATTCTAACGGATTTTCCAATTCATTTAAGGATGCTTATAGATTGTCAAAATTTTATAAGGGTAAGTAATACTAGCAAACTAGTATTAAATATAGCTCGATTACCACTGACTGACTCACTGACAGAATTGTTCTCCCTGATGGTGGATGGGGAGGTGGGTATATTTTGACAGATTCGTAAACATATAACTCTGAAACCTATGGGAAAAGTGCCAAACCTCCCCTTTTCGCCCCCCTTCTCACCCCTCCCTATCGTATCTCAGAAACCAAGAGACTTGGAACATTTTTTTTTCAGATTCGTATAGAGGACGCTCGGAAAAGTAAAAACCAGTTTTCAAAGTTGTTCCCTTTTCCCCCCTTCTCCCCCCCTTTAGGTGGATCTCGGAAGTTAAGATACTTGGAACATTTTTTTTTTCAGATTCGTAAGAAGGGGCAATGCATTAGTCGAAATAATTTTTCAAAACTCCCCACTCTCCCCCCCTTCACCTTTCCCCCCATCGTATCTCGGAAACTAGGACACGTAGCGGAATTTCGATTTTTACTATACTTTATTATTGGGGTCGTTAAAATTTCTATACTCTCCCCTCCCCTCCCCAACCTCCCCTAAAAGTCCTGAGTGGAGCGAACCTGTGAGACCGAGTGGAGCGAAGGGGGGAGGTGGCGAGCGAAGCGAGCCGGCGACCTCCGTAGCGTAATGAAGGTTGAATGGGTGAAGCTCCCCTCCCCAACCTCCCCTATAATTGAAAAGGGCTGTAACTTAATAACGGTTAGAGATAGCTATCAGGTGTTTGAACAAATATTATAGTAGGTGTCGAAACCTGTCCGGTGGTAGGTAGGTCCTGAGTGGAGCGAAGGGGGGAGGTGGCGAGCGAAGCGAGCCGGCGACCTCCGTAGCGTAACGATGATTGAATGGATGAAGCGTAACTCAGCAAACTTTAGAGTTATTTTTTTTATGGAAAAGGTCTGAGTTTTTAAATAAGGTTTTATTAGGGGTCCGTAGGGGTTTTCATACTGTTTTAGGGGTAATTCTAACGGATTTTCCAATTCATTTAAGGATTCCTATGAATTCTCAAAATTTTATAAGGATATGGAATACTTCTCAAAAACACAAAACACGCGAGCTGCGCGCAGCTCGCGCACCCAAGCAAACTTGTTATTATATTATATAAAGCTGAATTACCACTGACTCACTGATTGACAGAATTGTTCTCCGAGATGGTGGATGGGGAGGTGGGTATATTTTTGCAGATTCGTAAACAACTAACTCTGAAACCTATGGGAAAAGTGCCAAACCTCCCCTTTTCACCCCCCTTCTCACCCCTCCCTATCGTATCTCGGAAACCAAGAGACTTGGAACATTTTTTTTTTCAGATTCGTATAGAGGAGGCTCGGAAAAGTAAAAACCAGTTTTCAAAGTTGTCCCCCTTTCTCCCCTTCTCCCCCCCTTTAGGCGAATCTCGGAAGTTAAGAGACTTCGAACATTTTTTTTTTCAGATTCGTATAAAGAGGCCGATTTTTAGTTAAATTCTTTTTTCAAAACTCCCCTCTCTCCCCCCCCTTCACCCCTCCCCCAATCGTATCTCGGAAACTAGGACACGTAGCGGAATTTTGATTTTTACTGTACTTTATTATTGGGGGGCGTTGACATTTTTATACCCTCCCCTCCCCTCCCCAACCTCCCCTTTCCGGCGGTAGGTAGGTCCTGAGTGGAGCGAACCTGCGAGACCGAGTTAAGCGAAGGGGGGAGGTGGCGAGCGAAGCGAGCCGGCGACCTCCGTAGCGTAACGAAGGTTGAGTGGGTGAAGCTCCCCTCCCCAACCTCCCCTAAAATTGAAAGGGCTGTAACTTCATAACGGTTAGAGATAGCTATTAGGTGTTTGAACAAATATTATAGTAGGCGTCGAAACCTGTTCGGTAGGTCCTTTTTTTTTTTTTTTAGGATGGGAAATCATCAAATGACTTCTCCCGCTCTGGGCGGAGCAGGAGGGAGTGTCAGACTTTTACTGACTAAAACCCATCCATGTTCCTTCCTCGCCCTTTGTGTTCCGAGGCCACGGTATCTCTTTCGAATAGTCCCACAGCCCCGGGGAGGTAGGTCCTGAGTGGAGCGAAGGGGAGAGGTGGTGAGCGAAGCGAGCCGGCGACCTCCGTAGCGTAACGATGGTTGAGTAGGTGAAGCGTAACTCAGGGGCGACGACAGGCAAACTTTAGGTTAAAAGGTTTTAGATTTAATTAGGGGTTCGTAGGGGTTTTCATACTGTTTTAGGGGTAATTCTAACGGATTTTCCAATTAATTTCAGGATGCTTATAGATTGTCAAAATTTTATAAGGGTAAGTAATACTTCTCAAAAACACCTAACACGCGAGCTGCGCGCAGCTCGCGCACCCAAGCAAACTAGTTTTATTATAATATTGTTATTATTTTTACTTGAATAAAACACATACAATTGCAAAAACAAGGCAGATTGTGGATAATGACGTCACATCATGGCCGTGACAGCTACGGACGTTTGAACTGTCGTAGAAAATTGCAGGAGTTTAATATTATTTTTGTGCGACAAGCAGTACTTGAACTTAACTTTTAATACTATTCTTGGGTTGATAGTACAGTATTTTACTGATTTAAGTAAAGTAACGTAGTTAACTAACTTAGTAACGTAGTTAAGTTCACACTGAATTCAACAAAACTTTTGAAAAGAAGACAAAAAGTATTTGCCCTAAATTTATATTTAGTGATTGGGCAACTAGAGGTATCAGAAAAAGTAGGGAAACACTATTTGAGCTTTATGGCCTTAAGCCTTATATAAACACTGAAACTTTTAACAAATATGTTGCTAAGTATTCAAAAATTTTTAGAAATACATGCAAGGTTGCCAAAGCCCTACACATTAGCAACAAGATCAAAACAGCAGGAAACAAAATAAAGACAGTTTGGAAAGTCACAAATAGCGAGACTAACAGGAAGAAAATACGTAATACTAGCTATACATTAAATACAGCATGTGGTCCTAAAAGCTCTAATCAGGAAGTAGCTCAAGAATTTGTAAATTTCTTTACCGATATACCGTTAAAAACAACGGAGGCTCTTAATTCCTCTCCTGAAGTCTCAATTGATTTATTAAAGGCGAATGTGTCTGGATGCCAGGCTGAATTTAAATTTGAACACATAAACCCAATGATAGTTATTAAAGCTTTCCGGCAAATAAAAATCAAACTGACCGAAGATCTATGGGGTATGTCTATCAAAGTTTGTACATCCATACTTGAGACTATAGCTCCTTACTTAGCTTTAATTTTTAATTTGTGCGTAGACCAAGGAGTTTTCCCTGATTTAATGAAATACAGTAAAGTCATACCCCTTTTCAAATCCGGGGATAGTAAAGATACTAATAATTATAGGCCTGTTTCCGTGTTGCCAGTTTTTAGCAAGGTGTTCGAAAAGGTAATGCTTAATCAAATGCTCCATCATTTTAACACCAACAGAATCTTACACGATCAACAGTATGGTTTCACTAAGGGACGTTGTACAACTGACGCTGGTGTAACTTTATTAAAGCACGTAATATTTGCGGCGTGGGAAGAGTCCCAAGACGCTGTAGGAATATTTTGTGACCTCTCCAAAGCATTTGATTGTGTAAATCACGACACATTACTTTTGAAACTTGAGCATTACGGACTAGGTAAACTTGCACTTAGTTTGGTAAAATCTTATTTGAGTGATAGACAACAATATGTTCAAATAAATGGTGTTAATTCACAGGGTTTAAAAGTCAAAATGGGGGTTCCACAAGGCTCAATATTGGGTCCTTTCCTCTTCTTGGTATATATAAATGATCTACCGTATTTACTGAAAATCCAACCTCAAAATATGGTGTTATTTGCCGATGACACTTCCCTAATTTTTAAGATAAATAGACGAGCCCAAAATCTAGACGACGTGAATAATGCCCTACTTCAAGTTCATAATTGGTTCACAGCAAACAATTTGGTAATCAATGAAAAAAAAACGAAATGCATAAGATTTGCTTTACCGAATGTCAAAAGTAGCGATTTTGATATTATTATAATATTGAATAAAGAGAAACTTGAATTCGTAGATAAAACGGTTTTCCTGGGGATAACGCTTGATTCAAGGCTTCAATGGGGTTCTCATTTAACAGCTCTGGCGGGGCGGCTAAGTTCAGCAGCATATGCTATTAGAAAAATCCGTCAATTTACTGATGTAGATACTGCTAGATTGGTCTATTTTAGTTACTTTCATAGTATAATGTCTTATGGCATTTTATTATGGGGACGGGCTGCAGACATTGAATCTATATTTATTCTGCAAAAAAGAGGCATCAGAGCCACGTACAATCTTCGTAGGCGCGATTCTCTGAGGGAACTGTTTAAGAAAATTAACATCATGTCGGTACATTGTCAATACATCTACGAAAACATAATGTACGTGAGGAAAAATCTACACCTTTTTGGTAAAAGAGGTGACAGACACAATTACAGTACTAGAAATAGGGACCAATTAGTTCAGCCAGGCTTCAGACTCGCTAAAGTAAAAAAAAGACTCTTCTTTCATGGGGTACTGTTTGAGATGCTGTAATAAAATTCCACAAAGCATTCTTGAACTGAATTAAACAAAATTTAAAACATGCATTAAACGCACATTAAGTAAGCAAGCATATTACAAAATGGACGATTATATCGCTGATAAAAATGCTTGGCTCAATGCCGGTCCTGCTCCATAAGAACAGGGGCGCATAAATGGATAGCACTAATTGTATTGTTGGATTCAATATTTTTGGTATTATATAAACGCATATCCCATATTGTGTGAGTGCTTTGTACTAGAATGCTATAAGTCGCTGGAAACCTACGTCTTTTCTTGACTTGAATGTGCCCTGGCGGTTAAGAGTATGTCATGCTCACTCAATGTCTCACTGATGGTGGCGCGTGTGTCGGATCATTTAGTTCCCTTCAAAATGGTTGAGTTGAATGGTGCTGATCCATGCGTCATCTTCGTGAACGGGCGCTGTCAGTTGGGACTGGTCAGCTCTTGGGTGCCACAGCTTATTTGAATTAATTTTTTTTTTTTTTTGAATTGTTTGTTTTGTTTTTACTATGGACACTTTTAACGTGCACATCTTGCTACATTGTTCTCACATAATGTACCATCTCAACATGAATGATGTAACCAAGGTTTTGTAAAAATATTCTGATTTAAAAGAGTGTCCAGGGAGTTTCTTGCCCGTTCTTCTCCATAGAGATCTACGCTAGGTAATGGGCAACTACAGTACTTTTACAGTTTTTATGCCTTGTGACTGGGACTGTAGCTACATTTAATTTTCATCTTTGTTTCGACAGTTCAAAAGTGCCTGTAACTGGCCTACTTGAAATAAATGCTTTGATTTTGATTTTACATATACGTGCATATTCCCTATTAACCGCTGTTATATGGCAGAGAATTGTAAAGCTTTAGTTAAGTACATAAATTCATAGTATACTCACCTACCCTTTACTACATACACATTACACACGTTGTCGTACGTTTTTTTTTCATTCACTCACCACGCCTTTTTCCCATGGGGTAGGCAGAAACCACGGAACGACACCTGCTACGATCATAACATACCTACTTTTTGCGTCGTCCACGTTCAGCTGGTGGAGTACTACGCACCTGACATTTCTGAAGAAACCAATAAGGTCAGTGTATGTTCTTCTAGGGTGTCGTCCCGGCGTTGCCACTCACATCTTCCTTAACTATATTTAGATACTAGCACTATTTAATTACCAGCACTTCGCACGCGACTTCGTCCGCGAAAATTGTGATAACTCGGTTAATTTGCATGATATCAATATAATTTGTAGCCTGTATTACTCGGTAAAGATGTATCTTTCTAATGGTGAAAGAATTTTTAAAATCGGTTGAGTAGGTTAGATCGTAACAAACAAAAAAAAAATCAAATCTTTCCTCTTTATAATATTACTTTAGTTAGATATAAAATGTCGTACATAATTGTTTTATTTTTTGTGAACTGAAGTAAGAGGCCAAAGTACCATCCAAATTTGATTTATAAAGCAGTTTTAAACAAAGTTCAAGTGTAAAGTGTTCCCGTGCTATCACACTACAGGTACACTACAGGTTACGATGCAAGCATACAGGCAGACCCCGTTGAGTTCCATACCTCTAGTGAACTCAACGGGGTCTGCCTGTATGCTTGCATCGTAACCTGTAGTGTATTCAGCACTTAATAAGCTTAAAAAATATATCTTCTTACGTAGGTATAGTTCATTGCTTTCCTCGGCCTTCAAAGGCTTGCGGTAAATTCATTTATGTATCTATGAACCTTTGTAAATATATGTGGGTAGGTAAACTCGTGGTATAGGTCTGTACACAGGTTCATAAGTATCTAGTTTAATTTTTGGGGGATTTGATTTTTCTTGTAACTTTATTTTGTTTTCATTCCAAAGAAATATCGCTTATTCACGATAGATATTTTATACTAAATACTTATTAAATTAAACGAAAACAGTAATGGACGGCGTGGGAGCCGTTTTGAAACAAGACTGCTTATGAATACCAAATCACGATAAAAGATTGCCTTCCTTTACAAATGGATACTTACACTTTTCTTTTAAAATAAATTCAATACTTAGTTCCTAGCGTCGAAGTCATTTGAATACTAAATGAATAACGAAAAAAACTACAAAATACCAAAAGGGTGTTTTTATTTTTTTGGAAGAAGTGTAACTTTTCTCCATGGATAACGATGATAAAACTAAGTATCTTATAGATAAGAGAGTCTAAATTGACCGCTTTAGCAGAAACATAGTTGGATAATGGTGTCGATTCTGTTGTGCACAAACTAAACTTAATTTAGGCTATTGCTATCTTTTACTAAAAGGCAGTGCGAGAAAAGGACGGCTATAGCTATGAACTAAGTTAGAGATGTCAAACTAGTTTATGCCTTGCGCTTCACCGTGTTTTTGATCGACATGTTTTTACGTGCACCCTTCATTTGTATGGAAATGTTAGCTCCAATTAAATTTGACAGCTCTAATTTACGTCCGTCTCTTTCTCGTTTTATTAGATAGAAAAAGATAGCAATAGCCTAAATTAAGTTTAGTCTGTGCACAACAGAATCGACACCAATATTACTAATATGAATTACGTTAAAAAATTAAAATGGTCACAGACACAGTTCATGTTATGAATTATCACTTTATAATTCATGTTATTTTCCTATTATCATCATCCACATATATCAATCAGCCCGGAATCACCCACTGCTGGGTATAGGCCTCCCCTTTGTCTGCTACACTACCCAGTTCTGTGCGTCCCTTATTCAGGTGTTTCCATATTATGATTCTGTTTAAACAGCCATTTTAGGCCCCCAGGTGAGTATCAGAATGTTTACTTCCTGCTTATTATTCGACTGACATTTGTAATTGACAGCGACCTCTAATTCCTCTACATACACCAACTACCAAGTATTTTTGCTGTAAAACCAGCATTAAAAGCCGGAAAGGCTTCTTCACACTGACATGAGTTTCTAACTACACTTCTCAAGCTAAAATCCATCGAGGCGTTCAGGCTGCAGAGCGTGCCAAACAAATAAACATACATACATACTCTCGAAAAACATAACCCTCCTTCTGGCGCAGTCGGGTAAAGAGCAAGTGCTGTGAGAACTTTGATTGATTGTTGATCTTCCGTGAACTACCATAACGCATAAAACACGTAACACATAACTCACGGTTCAAACACCAACTGTTTACACCGTGTTTACATGTCTGTGTTTTCATAACCTCTCTGCCAAATTGGTAGCGAAGCTGACCTAAGGTGAGCCGTTGAGTCCGGCCATCGGGCGAGCCAGGTAAAAAAGTTAGGAATTATGTAGAAAAGGATTTTCAAACGACAAAAACGGATGATATTTTATTATCATATTTCTCCATTTCCATTGTCGTTCGCATAATGCATGAGTTTTCGGCGAAGCATTGTTCGCACAAACAGGGCATTGCATTCCGCCATTTGTAAATTCTTGCTTGACGCAATTTGGCATAATGCCCGCCAGGGGTATTGTTCTTGTTGAAAGGAAGAGCTAGGTGTGTCAGGCTTCGAGATTTACTGCGTTATTAATTCTTCGTTTAGGTATTCGAATATTTTCAGGTGCTTTATAAGTGACCCAGCGATAGGAATATTGGATTTCTTAGTCAATTGAATTCCGAACGCATAGCAGGTTCATACGGTGCTGTTATCTGTAGTCTTTTTCTTAGCGTGTCAATGGCAAAAAAATGTGTTTAGCCCAAAATTCAGCAACGAAAATCTGAAAAGAAAGTAAAAAATGTAAACCTAATATTGTTGTAGTTTAATATTTCATAATTCAGCTCTTGTTAGCAAGAACAAGGGACTATAATTTATTGACTCATAAGCCTAAATATCCGATAAAATTCGCATCTACCGTGAGCACTAAAGTACCAAAACAGCTCTTGCCGTGGTTTGAACATAGCTAGGCAGGAAAGTTAGTAGTGAAGCTGATAAAGCGACCTACCTAAATTTGGCCTGAAGAAGTGATGCTAGTCCACCTCCTCATCAATACCCTGGTTAACACACCAGCTCAAAGAAAATTTGAAATCATCAAAGAATCGGACTTCAAAAAGTATGAACAAAAAATTCTTCGCTTTTCGAATCGGATAACTTTGTAAAGCCAGCGGTTGCAGCGCCAAAGCCGCGCGGTGTCGGTGGTCAAACAGCCACGTCGCATAATGAATGCAGCGCTTTATCTCAGCGCTTCAGTTAGGATTTATTTCCAAATGCCAGGCGTACGATGGAAGGTTCTATTTTTAGGTTTTTGTTATAATTTTGTGGGTTGTGGAGCTTTAAAAAAAGGATAGCCGAACTATTTCGGTATGGAGTTTTTGCTATTTTTGCTTATTTCTCAAAAGTTCTTTCATCTACACAAGTAGATTTTGAATGAACTCTTCATACAGTAACGTAATGTGAAGTAAATAAGGAAATAAAATAATATACTCCGTACGATATAATTTTGAAATGAATATTTTATGAAACGGTCATAATTATTAATTTCAATATTCGGCGTTGTCACGGAATATTAATTACTTCTGGTACATATTCATACCGGTATAATATGTGGCTTAAAAACTGCTTAATTATAGATAGGTACGGGTCGATCTGGGCAAAACGAACGACCGGTGGTACATTCGACCTGGATCGAAAGGACCTGGAAACCATGGGGAGGGGCGTTTGCCTAGCACTGGGTTGAAACAGGCTAACAGTAACAGTAGATGCAATAGATTAGCATCTTATTAGGTTACAATAAGGTGCTTTTCTTACATTAATTTAATTCCTAAATTTTTTTCCAAACAAGCTTTTGTCTAAACAATATTAATTCATACTCGGAACGAGTTTTTTCCCGCAATTCAAAAATTATTAAAATACAAGCCTTAACTGAAAAGGTTAGACGTATTTTCAGTAATTCAGGTCACGTTCAGACTGTTAAGTGCAGGTGTACGGTGCGTGGAAAAAAATGGCCGACATCGCCACCGCTTTGTTTCCTTCGAGTCGGATTTACATCATAAATCCTTTTAATTATGACATGCGATGGAATTGTTTTTAATTGGTTTATGGATGGAAGTTCCGAGGATTTCATACTCGTTGCGTGATTCATGATACCTTTTATTAAACCTGATAACTAACCTAACCTTTATCGTTATATGGCTACTGCCATGACGAGTCTGGTACACGCTACCTCGTTTGAAATAATTCCTCATTATCGGCGTCGCGCGTCGACATTGGTACATATTGATCTTAAGGGTAGTTGAGGTAAAGGAAGGGGTCCGCAAGGGCCAATGCCTGCCGGGGCTGCGGGACTGTTCGAACGAGATACCGTGGCCCCGGAACACAAAGGGCGATGAAGGAACATGGATGAAAGTCTGACACTCCCTCCTGCTCCGCCGTCATTTGAAGACTTCCCATCCGAAAACCAAGTAAAGGGTAGTTGAGGTTACTAATACATAGTCATATGACATGCAAAAGTTTACAATTCAGATTTTTTAATTGTGGTCACCTTTTTGGGTCTTGGACACCAAAATATCCGATAGGATATAGTACTTAATAGCTGTTTAGAATCATCAGAACAAGCATGTGGGAATTCAAAGGTTAGTTAGTCAGGTACGAAACAACGGCCCCATCTAGTTTAAAAAAAATTACATGACGTATAAGTTTGTAAAAACCTATTTGCAAAATAAACATAACTTCCGACGTCAGTCATGGTTTTTATTCAGTACTCTCTGAAATTATCATACTGTAGGTACGTAGCCTTTTCGCAACTATGTTGTGGTTCGGTCTAAACAGATGAATAAGTACCAGTATTTTACATAGCACTGCGTATCTGACATTCAAAACTCGGTTTCTAGGTATCACAAGTATTTTAACCAGTATAAACTAAAGTATGTTACTAAATAATCCGTTATATTTGTGGCAACGGAATCTTGCTTTAATAAACAGTCGGCCTGCGGTCTCAGGCAGCTAGGCGGCTTACCGCATCTTGTCGCGGCCTACCGCGAGAATACCGCTAAAAACGGACCATTTGATCCGGACTCTGAAAGTGGTACGAAAATATCCGTTTTTATGTCGCTCATCCCTTTGATGAACAACTGGGAATTTATCGGGTTATTACGTGAAGATATTCAGGGGTTGACGGATTAATAATTATGTAATTTTGGGTTTAATTGTGTGTTACAGACTTGAGGGAAGGAAGAGGGTGCGAAATTGGATTATGGTGGGGTTCAATAAAGTCATGGTTATCCGTTAGCCGAATAAGATCTAAAGGATCTTTCTTTTCTATCTTTTTTACATACAAAAAAATAATATTGAAGTGTCTCTTTGTAATTTCAAAATAACAGCTTTTTACTGAATTCATATAGGTACCATAGTATACTACTCTTTCAAGTACCGGGAAAAGATCAATAATACACAAAATATTAGTTATTCATCCAAATTTATTTTATCACCTTCGAAGTATCCTCCTCCACTCAACCGCCCCTGGCTGCTTTAGCAGCCAGTTGCCGTTTTGCGAAATGTCCCTGGCTGCTAAAGCAGTCAGTAGCGCCTTCGTCCAACAAATGCAATAAAAATTTATTAAACTGCTATTTCTAGAGCTTATTCCTCTTGTAGCAAACTCTATACTATATTCCACAACGTTCGGACCAACAATAGCAACACTATTCTTTCGACAAATGTCAAAATAAAAGTAAAAACTTTAGTGTAAACAAACTCCGCCATTTCTGACGTGTGGCGTCGTATTTCAATTGTTCTGTTATGTATATTGTTGTTTTCGGATAGTGTTATATATCAAATTAATCGTGAAATCTGTGCTACTATATTATCATAAAGGAAATCTAGTTTTCGAATCTCAAAGTTGAGTATTTCGCCTCCGAAAAGTGGTAGGTTTAAATACCTATAGTGATTGTGTTTATACAAGAAATAAGTGTTTTTGTGATTAAAACGTGTGTGTTAACGGAAAAACAGTGCATAATTAGTATTGTGAACATATTATTAAATTGTATATACAAAAACAAGTGGCTTCGTAAAGTTATAGGTACGTAAATAACCGTGTTCAAAAACAGTCGTTGGCGCAGGCCGCGTCAAAATAAACAGTGAGTATTCAAATTCTAATTTAATTCTAACTAGACTATCGTAAATAAACTAATAAGATTATGGTCTTATTGGAAAGGAAATATAATCTTGTTTATTTTAAAATTATTTTAATTGAAATTTAATATTTATAAAAATTCAAATTAATATTTTAATAGCGAAATATCCGTTTTCATCACTGTTTTTCAAGTTCTAAATTTTTTTTGAGTTTCAAATTAATATCAGTTTTTTTTTTTTTTTTTAATATATAGATTCCATAACTATTCAGCTATTCACTGTTATTTTTATTTAGCTATAACTCTTGTAGTTTGCAATTGTTTATCTAAAGTGTCAAATTACATGCGAATATTTCGCAATTTTTTGCACCCTGGGCGGTTTGGTGCAATAAAGTCGCGCGCGGGGCGGGTGAGTGGTTAGAAACGATACACTTACGTCAACTGATAATCCAATCATCAAAACATTTTTAAACGCTTTTTCCGGAATTAAGTTCAGGTCTCGCCGCGAATTCTCGAATGAAAACGGGTGCCACGAAGTGGTAATTTGAGTTTGGGAAAAAGAAAGACGTCGGCTGGAGCCATAACAATGCGTTTCATATTAGTTGCGTCGGAATTGACTCGTTCTAGCATGTCCTCAGCGACTCATAAGTGATTGAGTTTTTGGAGAAAATTCAGGTTTTTTGGGACTCGCCGAGCGGCAACATGTTTCTTACCAAAGTGATTATTTAAAATGGTACGGCTCGACTCGTCAGACACAGAAAGTTCGGCGGCTATGTCTCTCAAACTTGAATGAGAATTTTTAGTCACTATTTCCTTCGCTTTTGCGATGTTATTTTCAGTTGCTGACGTTGATGGCCTACCAGAGCGAGGCAAATCTTCCATCACATCTCGACCGTTTTTGAACGCTTTGTTCCACACATAAACACGTGTTTTTGATAAAGTCAATGCACACGGCAGTGAATGTCCGGGTTACTAAAAATGTTACGAGTAGAACACGAAATTCCATTGGCGATGCAAAATTTAAGACAAACTCTTTATTCGATGTTTTTGTCAATTATGGAATTCGCAATACATACTAAATAACAGACGTAACTTACTCACTCCGCGCCAAAATGAAAAACAGTTGTACCAATCTAAAATTTGAATTTGGAACCATAAACAAATCATCGTTCCCGACACTTTTTTGACTGAATATACGGTACTCATAATAAAATAGTTATTTGTTATACAAGAGTGCAAAGTTGCTTTTTAACCGCGTGCTCAATTTTGATAACCGAGCAAGCGAAGGATTCTAAAATTAAGTCACGAGCGCAGCGAGTTATTAAAAAATTAGAATCCTGAGCGTTAGCGAGGGAATCAAAAGAGCACGAGGTGAAAAATCTTTGCACTCGAGTGCAACACGTAACTTTTCATCCCACCTCAGCGAGGAAATTACTAAATGCAAAAAAAAAAACATTTACAATCACAAGATACTTTTATTTCAGTTTAGGTGTTAACTACTACATTATGGTAGGTAAGTATTACAGAATAATCTTTAAATTATAACAAATAATACTTTGGTACAATTAAGAAAAATTTAAAGTAACGTTGCTACAGTTAGATAAGTTGAGTGTAATATTTATTTATTTATTTATTAAAACTTTATGCACAAGTAAAAACTGTACAAAGGCGGACTTAATGCCTTGGGCATTTTCTACCTATTTTTTTTCAATTTTTTTAATATCGTACTGTTTCAAATCCTTCTCGCGTGATTGTTGAGGGAGAAAGCTCATTTGCGCATTATTAACAGTTTCAGTCAATTCTGTTGGCGTCAAATAAACTTCTTCGTCGCCAAAACCACTTATTTTACGTTTTTCACTTGTTTTAACCTAAGGTTTTAACAATTGACCTGACAAGAAAATGGCGCGCGCAAAGCAAATTATATTAAAAGTACACCAAGAAGGTTCCGAGTCTGAGTTTTTAACAAATTAAAAAAGGTTGTACCTATGATAAATTCGGCACCATGGAGGTAGAAGTAAATAGGTTTAATGATGTTTTGAATTCACAAACTTAGTGCACACGATGTTCTAAATTCAATTTACTTTATCCTCTAGAGGATAAAAACGACTTTTGCACTCAGATATCGAAGAGCAAAAATACTCTTTCCGAGATGGGGGGATGAAAAAATCTTTGTTATTTTGTGTGTCTGTCTGTTTGTTCTGGCTAATCTCCGAAACGGCTGGAACGGTTTTAACGAGACTTTAAACTGGCAGATAGCTAATGTTATATGGAGTAACTTATAATTCCTTTCTTATGACATTGATTTACACTTGTAATTTGACATATCTCACATACAATGTTTTGCTAAAGTACATGCCATGTAACGTAAATTCAATGAACAGTAAGCTGACCTACGGTTAGTTTATTAATCTTCCAATCATTCGTCACTAAGTACTACATACAACGAAACCACTTAAACCCCACTTAATTGACATAAGTTACTACTTAATATGTTGAGACAACACACCTAGTTCAGAGGTCTACCGTTAGTTAGTGACGTTTATTAGTAATTAATTCTTGGCTGAGGTTTAGCACGCCCTAATAACGGGAAGCAGCGGTTATGGGAATAGGGTCAGCCCAATATCGGTTGAGACAACAAACATTCTCACCCCGGCTTATTACAGATTCAGCTTTTTATCGGTTTAATGTCTATTTGAGAACACGGAAAGAATTTTAGCAGATTATGAAATAAAATGGAGGAGGCGTGTCTACGCGGATTAAAAAAAAAGTTTTGTATTAAAAACTTAGTTATAATGGTTTTATTTGTTACTAGCTGTTGCCCGCAACTTCCCGCAAATAATAATTATAAAAAATATTACTTCTCAATTTGAATCGGATTTTGTTAAGTATTTCAAGGGTTTTATTTTTATTGCACGGAACTGTATTTCTTTTTCTGAAATAAAAGTAGGTAACCTAAATTACTCCTTATGACATCAGCTTTCCGCTAGTAAGAGACCCGTCAGAATCGGCCAGCCGCCTAGCCGTTTCCGAGATTTGCCGGGACAAACTGACAGACAGAACATTAAAAAAAATGCAACATGCAAAACTCTTTCATATGCAATTAAGTTTATAACTGTTATTTTGAAATTACAAACAGACATTTCATATTTATTTACTAGCTGTTGCCCGCGGCTTCGCCCGCGTGAAGTTCGGTAACTGTCCCACGGCATTATACTAAAGGGATAAATAGCATCCTACATGTTAATCCAGGTTATAAACTATCTATGTTCCAAATTTCATAATGATTACAATTATTATCATCACTATGACGATCACCACCATTATCACAATCATTATCACAATCACCATCACAGTCATTGTCACAATCACCATCACTATCATCATCATCACTGTCACAATCACTGTCACAATCACTGTCACAATCACTGTCACAATCACTGTCACAATCACTGTCACAATCACTGTCACAATCACTGTCACAATCACTGTCACAATCACAAAAAAAAAACAGGAAAAATCCTTTCTTAGTGCACCCCTAGACCACATAAAGGAACCTACTTGCCAAATTTGGAATCTGTAGACCCAGTGGTTTGGGCTGTGCGTTGATAGATGAGTCAGTCAGTCAGTCAGTCAGTTTCTTCTTTTGTATATTTAGAAGATTTGTAGTATAGATTTTACGAAGTAACTAAATGAACATCAAGAATCTACTTATTTCTTGTATCCAAGCAATTATCTTGAAATATCATGGATGGCCAAAAGCCATCTAAAAGCTGATAGCCCTCCATCTTTGTGTACATTTGGACATCGAAACCCTCCCGATGTTTGACGACCTATTAATTATCTGAGCCATCTTGATCAGGGAAAATAAGGAAGGATATTTTATTTCACTCTTATCCTCATAACCTTTAGGAGGAAATCTGTAAGGGTGCGTTCACATTACCAAATGCGTTATAGTAGTGTGACAAGACACGCACCGCTGATTTTTGGCATTCTTGTGGGTATTGTTTAATCATCACTTCTTGCTTCGGTGAAGGAAACTAGCATCCCTTAGAAATATTTCTTGACGGCATGTAAAGCCAAATCAGAGGCCCATGGGCAGCGTAAAAACTCTGAAACCAGGTTAGGCACAGACCACAAACAGAAAAAGACCAACGTATTCCCGCGATCATGATGCTTGCAACAGCGTCGAAATATCGGGAGCTCATAGAACCTAAGGAAAATCACGGATATCATCCCGTAAGTACTTTAAGTGTAGAAAAAGACCAAATTTGTAATACCGAACTACGTTTTGGTCTATACGGTTTGGGCAAAACAAGATGGTTGACTTGATGGACGCCTTGCATCAGATGCATTATTGCACAACATTGCTTAGCAACAAGCAAGTTTTACAGTAAGAAAATGACCAGAAAATTGTACCTACTCTTTATGATGTAACGCATGTTGCTATTTGCAACAGATTAATTTCAAATGTTCATGTGTTTGTTCGTGTTAGTTCCACTCGTCTGTTGAAAACAACCTAGGTTACACTTCTCCACAAAGTGGTTACGCAATAAGGCAATCTACCAGATAATACTTTTTATTATTCCAGATTATTTCGTGCCTCCCACGCACAAGACAGACGGCCTGAATTTATTTTCGTTTCATTACACTCTAGAAGTACTTACCCAGTTATTCCATTTGTTTACTGTTCTGCGACACTTGCCCTTAGAAATGTATTACATGTATAGATAGACAGATCCTATGACACAGTTTTATGGGCGTCGATTTACAATCTCCGTCGTAACACCAGTAGGTACATTAAGTGCGCCATTAATGGCCACTTTAGTATTATTGACGTCTTCTGCGACGAACACAGTCACTTTTACGTTTCGAAGCCATTTTGCCGTTTTATGTCCGTATCGTGAACCCCGTTTGTGTGTGCTAACCTTTTCAATTGTTCGCGCGTGGTTTATTTCTATGTAGGCTAATATTGAGTTGGGATACGATTATTAAGTTTCTTCATTTTTGTTGTTGTTTTTAGGATTCCGTGCCTCATTCGGCAAAACGGAACCCTTATTGGATCACCTTGTTGTCCGTCTGTCAATACCCTTTTTCTCAGGAAGGGGTAGAAGTATGAAATTTATATCAAATACTCAGGTCTGATATCCTTTGTGTTAGCGTGCTTTGACTTCCTGTGTAAATGTTGTCATTTAATAAAAGCAAATGTTCTAACAAACACTGTTTTGACTTCCTGTATTATAACGTGTTAAATATTATCTGTGATAAATATCGAACTGCTGACTTCCGGTTGTCAGAATCACACCTTTGGCAGAAATTGCCGCAGGAGCGCACTATCGGCTGGACCGTCGACTAGAGAGGTCGATGATTACTATAGTGTACGTGTACAAGTGTAAAATGCTAACTGAAGTTGATTATTAAATTCAGTAATATCAAAGTGATTTGTGTTTTATTTTGTGATCTACAAGTATATTGCACCTGGAGGAACTAAGAACGCATACGTGCTTTTATTTGGAGCAGTGAAAAAATCAAACCACAAGTTTGATGTTGTTTTAGTCAACGCGATCAAAAGAAATGACCGTTTATGTCGCAAATTTTCAAATTTATAAGGGAATCAAAAACCTATAGGTTACTTCTCGTTGACCTAGAATCATGAAATTTGGCAAGTATATATCTTACAGTACATGTAAAGGAAAAAACCGTAAATATGTACTTTAATAACAAAATACCTACAAATTTATACGGAACCCTCGGTGCGCGAGTCCAACTCGCACTTTTCAGCTTTTTTAAACATTCTTTATCTTATGTCTTGGAGTGAATGTGACATTATAATACTCTCTACTTACTACATTATAACACATATTAGCAAACGAATTTAAACAATCTTACTCTATAAATTGCATTTAGGTTTGCTGCCAGGCAGTTTCAGATCCTGCACAGCCACCTGCACCTTCCAGGATTTAAACGAAACCAACGACAGGGCTGTGAAGGTGGCAACACACTGGTCGGGGATTATTTGAGTCTATCGACACGCAAAGAAGAAGAATAAGTAATAGGAATTTTTGAATAGTAACTGACATTGAACGACTGTGAAAATATTTAACTTACTGCCGTTATTTTGTTGAGTAATTACTCAGAATATTAAAACTCTTATAATACGAAACTAAAACAATATTTTCCACTCACCCATTTTCTTTATTTCCCCAAAAAAATGGTAATTAGGCAGACATAAGCCTAATACCTCCTAAAAGAACATACACCTAATTACAAGTTTATAATTACTTCCGTATACACAGACATCGCGTTGGTTAACTAAAGTTCTTCTCAGTAAACGGGATTCTGTTTAGGATCGAACAGATCCCCTCTACGCTCGAGGGGGCACGTCGAGTAATCGGTGTCGGATAGCGTCAACGAATTGATTTTTAGGGCGTGTGAGACTTCTTGCTTATTTATGTTTTCCTGGTACCGGAAGGAAGATTAGGGGTTAGTTTTTAGGTGTATACAGTAAATGTTTTCCTTTTACATTGCTGGGAAAACGTCTTTGTATGTATTTGGTATTTAAATTTTTCGTTTTTTTATTGTATTTTTTAACTAAATTTAATTTAGGATAAGCTGTCAAAGACTTTATAAAAGAGACGCTTATTAAACTTATAAGGGTTGGTTTTCTTTGTATTTTATACCAAGTGAAAACTTAACTCAGGAAACGCCTACACATGAAATTATGTATTTTGTGGTTATGTATTCTCACAGATAAAATTATTCTCATTATAAAACATATGGAAACGGGTATTTATCGCGAATTTTACCTTTAATATAAGCCCGACGTTTCGACCAGATTGCACCAGCCGTGGTCGCGGGAAGACTGAAGTATTGGAGGTCACAGCAAAGCGAAGGTGTTTGTTCAACTACCCTCACTTGATCTTCATAAATGTTAATTAGGGCCGGTTCATACTACTACAGCACACTACACTAACAGTGTCCGCATACTGAGATGATTTCAAGCGGAAGAGAGTATGAAGCCGTCTTCGCGATTGAAATTAGGATATTTCTTGATCTCAATGTGTTCTGATCGTGAAAGTTTAAAATATTTATTGTTACAGTTGTAAGGTAATGAGAGCAAGTATAAATCCAGTCAATAAAATGCCATATTCTTTGTGGCGGAATAAAAGCAAGGAAACAAATTGAAATTGTAAGAATTTCAATTTGTTTAAAAAATTCAGTTCTAGGAATGAGGATAAAAGATAATTTCGTTTAGTCTTTGTCATCTCAACTTACATAATGTAAAATAACAAGGGGCTTAAATTCGTAGTGAAATGTTAAACTGTAAATACTACGATAAATTAAACTCCGAAAAACTATGTCGTTTTAGAGATCATCTTGATCGATGTAAACTTGTCTACGAAAGTATATATTCGTTTTTTTGACCACGTGACTTAACGTTTACGATTGTAGAAAGAGAATCGATACGAATCGTTTGTAACTTGGCTAGGCCTGCTGGTTTTCAAATTTTCATTTCATTGAAATCATGCTTCTTCTTTGCGTGTCAATGGACTCAAAAAATACCCGACCAGTACATAGCACAGCTCTTTCGTTGGCTTGGTTTAAATCCTGGAAGCTGCAGGTGGTTGTGCATGATGGGCCAGTAAGAAATCACACTTAATTTTTGATTAGCCTATTCTGTCAAAGGCTTTCCTTTCAACTCTCTCGGTGTTTCTGCTCTGCAATCAGTTAAGAACGAAGTCCTAATCGTCACACAAATTCTTGGCCTGCTTCGGTGACGATGACTGGCTTCAGGCACCCACTGTGTGACGATTCTGGTCCATCTGTCCTGATCTATTCTGGAAACGTGTTGTCAAAAATTATTAATTAAAATAAATTATTAAAACAAAAATCAGCATTGTTCAAGGCAGCTCTATTTTTCAGGACTGAATATCATCTTTTTCAGCAGTAAGTAAATATCGTCTCTATTAAAAGTTGATATCGTGATTGTCGGATGGACTCGACCATTTTATTGCTTATTTCCTCATTTTCTCAGGAGAGCAATAAGTCCCCAAAGGCCCTGATTGGTACAGAATTTCTTTCCCAGATTTATCGCTTCATTAGCGAGCGATATTACCCCTGATTTAAATTAAAATGGAACCGAAACGTGCCTAGATTACTAAGCTTAACTTTCAGCACAAGTATTTGTAAGTTATTGTTCATTAACTGCTGTATTGGATTTGTTGCTTTATTTCTTTTAATTTCTATTCAGACTTCGTAAAGAATAAGGCATAATTTCTTGTTGGTCTGGGAGTAATAAAAATAAATGGAATACATTACTCATGATAATTTTTAATGATAAAAAGTGGTCGGTTCAATTAATGGACCTAGGTATACAGGGTGTAAACCACCTCATCACGAAGCCGTCAACCAAGCATTCTGTACATCAAACTAAGTAACTTTACGCAAAAATAATTGCTGAGAGACGTTTTGTTTTTTTTTGGAATGAAAAATCATGTTTTGTGGTAGATCTCAATGTAACGCATTCAAAACATTGTGCTGATGAATGGATTGAATAGTACGTTGGTCGTGGAGGTGTTTAAAGTAAAAACCTTACATTAAAAACTTGTATTTAAAAAAAAAAGTTGTCAAAAGTTGGAACTTTGACCCCCAATATCTCCGTAACTAGAAGGTTCCCTGGTATGGTGTAGAACAAAAAAATGATCGCAATGACGAGGAGAACAAAGTGCCTTTCGGCTTCGTTAAGAGGTGTTTTACACCCTTTATAAGCGTTTAGTAAAAGCGTAATTTTGCTATCTGCTCGACCGTGTTGCTACTAGGCGCCTACACCTGAACATCACGCCTGTAATCCCCGAAGAGTTAGGCAGAGGTGTACCTAAAGTACATCCACATTTTTCTAGTTATGTTTAAGTCCCATTTAATAGGGGCGAGCCTATTGCCAACAACCGGGCACAAATTCCGACTCCGTGACTGATACTGAGAAATTGCTGATGGGAAAAACCAAATAACACTTTGCCCGGCCTGAAAATCGAACCTAGGACCTCATGCTCGCTAACGAGGCAGTCTGCCATTGTGTGGCGCCTCCACCAGTAAGTAAAAACCCTTTCTTTGCCTTATACTTTATTATTATAGCTAGTCTGCACTATCTCACTGTTCGGCTGCAGGCCAACTTCTATATTTTCGATGAGTTCTGTGCCACTTCTACATACTTACCCTAGTAAAAACTAAATACTTCGGCCATACGTCTTCTATTCCATTTCACATCATTGTTATCAGTTATAATGGTAGCCAGACTATATTCTGAGAAGCTTTAAATCATTCTGGAGTCCATGCCGGCGAAGTCAAATCCAAAAGCGATTGTTCCACATAAAATCCTCGTTAATTATTCCGACTGCGGTGGAGACGTGCCCCCACAATGAAACCTCCACGCGTTCGTGTAACTGACGTGTGTGTCCAGCCATGTAATTCAGCGCTCACATTTACAGCCAAATGTATTGAAATGAATAGTGGGATAGCGGATTGAGCATAGAATTTAGTTTTGTATTGGATTTTATCGTGAATAGTTTTTGACTGAGATTTAAGGCCTTGTTACTAACTGTAATTAAAAATGTTTGTTACAATTTTTGGTAAGTTACCTCATTTTACATATTTTTGTTGTGGATAGGCTGCAGTCATTAGTTAAATTAAATCTGTCCTTCGATTTTTTTCGTTGCAAAAATCTTTGAAATGCGAATGAACTGATTAACTGTTTGAAGAATGGGTGCATCAAGATAATAGGCGAGACGACAAAAAAATCTAATTAGTCCGTCACTTAGATTACCAAAAAATATTTGACCCGTGTTTTTTCATTTGTTACGTAAACCAAAAATGACGAAGATACGATGCTTTTAAAATTTTCAATACGTCACGCCATAGTACAATTTTCTCCCGAGTTTTGATGCGTTTTATCTTTGTCAATATTCATTGATTTACAAAAAACAAAAAATACGTGTCCATTAATTTTCAATACTCTAACTGACGGACTAAATAGATTTGCAATTTTACTTATGTAATCATCTGTCATCATTATCCGTAGCCTGAATTCATCCACTGCCAGGTGGGGGTGCTAAGCTTCTCTCCTCTCTCTCTCTCTCTTTGTGCGAATCTCTATGTTTCTATGCTAGCTTCATCCAGATTTTTCCTCCACTCGCAACAATGTCGTCTACCAATCTCGCCGCGCCGGAAGACCAACAAATCAGTCGGTAAAAATGAATTATTATTCCTAAAATAACGATGTTATCATCACTCACTAGTGACGTAATTCGTAGCTATAGACTATTGTAGAGAATGTCACAACACACTTCATTAAAATTATGAACCTATAATAATTCCCTGAAGCGAAATTAATAAACAGTTAGTACCTATGTATAGCTTCTTAGAAAAAAATCCCTATTACTTATACCACATTTAATTATTTCCTTCGCTAGCTGCCCATTGGTTTTTTTACTAATTTGGAGGGAGACGCCGGAGGCCACATCAAATTGATTTTTAACGTACGAAGACTTTTTGCTCTTTCTGGCTAAAATGTGAACGATTTTTAGTGAAGTCGAGTTATTTTTGGAGAAATTAATTATTAGCGTGTCAATACCAATCTAAATTGTGTCGGTCCAGAACTGAGCCATGAGTTAGGCGCCTTCTGTAGCGTCTATCAGTTCCTGTAACGAACAAACAACAGGACACGCAGGACACGTTAGCGATAGCGGGCGGATTTCACTTGACGGTAAGCAACCAAAACTACCCTTAGTTAGTTCAGTAACTATACATGAGTTCTTAGGTGATTTTTGGTGTTGAAACCACAGTGCTCCATCGTTTGTGGAACAGCACTACATTAACACTCGAGAGGTCATCACGGAACCAAGTAATTATGTGTTTGTAGAGGTTAAATTAGTCTTAGAAACTGGGAATATTAGATTTCAATGGTGAAATTAAAGAGTTTTACTTAGCAATTACTTCCCTTGCCACTTGAAATACCTAAATAGTGATAAAACTCTGGTTGATGTTTAATTTAACAAAGAGCTAACCCATCACTTGTATATAGGGTTGGTTGAATTATTATTTCTATTGGCGAGAAAGAGTAAAAAACCAGCTACAAAGATTTATAGTTACGGGAGTTATAAAAACAAACACGAAACGAAGGTTTGAGCAGTTCATTTCCCGGATATAGAATTCAAATGTGCAGTTTCATTACCAAGGGAGTAAAACAAGCCTACAAATTCTGCTATAAACACCAAGCTTATAATCCCTTACAGGATAAACAGAGATACAATAAATCCAAAACCCTGCGTGAAAACCTCGTGACGTAAATGTGAACCCGACCTAATCACGATCCCTCAGCTGACTTTTACGATACCCGGGCTGACAAGCAGCTGAAACATTACATTTTCTTTTGCCACACATGAGTATAAAGGAAATACCTGAACATATTCCCAAAAATAAACCAAACAATGTTGTCTTTCGATCACCACTTTGACGTATCATGAAGGAAAAGGTATTAGTCAGGTATCTAGATGTCTATCGCAACTCTATCGATGCGCGGTACATTTTGTTTTGCCATCGATTTGCCGTCAAACTCGTGCCGCAGGTGCGCTCGAGAACACCTAAAATTATCTTGACATTTTATTGGCACGGACCTCGAATCTGTTAATTAAAATGTCTCGGGCACATTTTCCATTACCCAGCAACTTCGATAGCGTATTCCTAAAGAAATTTATGCAACGGAAGTTAGGGAAGAAGGGGCTGTTGTGCTTTCTTTGAACTTTTGAAAATATTTTTTTCAATAAATATATTCTTTTCGCTTTAATTATGCCTTGCTGGCGGAATTTCCTTTTTCCGAGAAAGTTCTGAGATTAAAAACCGTATATTTAACCCTTTAAGAAGTCAGCACACTACGCCGTACCTACCATAAATGTGCTATGAACGTATTAAGCACGAAAATAAGCACGACACGGACTCCTATGAACACTAGAACGTAGCAACAGCGTATCATTTTTAAATATATTAAATAATAATATAACTACAATGTTGGTCGGCGACAGAACGATTTAGTAGGCGTAGTCTTATACTTTTCAATACAAAGAATATTTTTTGCCACTGTTAAGAAAAATACGGTGTAGTGGACAGACTCCTTGATTTTGCTTGACTCCTTGATTTATACACTCTCTAGATGTGATTGCTGTTATAACAATTAGATTTTAGTCATTTAATGGGAAAAAGCAGACTCAACTGAGGGTGGAACCAGGTGGCTACCACTGATGAAGATGACGGTGATGGTGATGATGATGATGATGAATAACTCAAGAAAGGTTACAAAGAAAAAAAAAACTTATTTGACGTCAGTGATTAAAGCACACACACATCAAAAAAAAAAATTATTCATCTGATATTCTTGTGAGTAGAATGTCGGATTGTTGTAACAACAAAATTTTGTCTAAAACTACCTATTGACCTAAAAAGAGCTTCCCGTAATAATTTTTAAGTAGCGATTTATACCCCGTATTTGGGTCGACCACTGCATGTAAAGTACATGTCTATAAATCTCTATGCAAACGGTTTATTTATTGGCTCATACGGTAGACCGGTGATTTGAACGGAATGGGTACCTATTGCCTGTTCGCAATTTGAATCCAATATTGCCATGTTTATGTTTGCTTTAAAATGTTATTAGTGAGTCGAACTACCATTAAGGTTCGTTGTAGGTGCTCTATGTTTGTTCAGACCTTGTGAAGTTGATATTAAAACCGAAAATATTTTAACTTTAAGTGGTGCACTGGAATTTATCGATTATAATGATAACGATTATTTTTACAGTCGTTTGGAGTACATATTTCTTATGTACTATCGCCAGTAGGAACACCCAAAAATTCCGAAAAACTAATTTCCGAATTTCGATATTCCGATTATCAAAAGTCCGAATTTCATAATTCCGAAAAATTATAATGTCTATTATTTGAAATCCCGAAATTCATAATTTTGAAAGTCGTAAATACGAATTGTTTGTTGTCCAATTTTCATATGTTCGATGGATCGTTAGTCGGAAAAACGACATTCCGATACTTCGAATAAACTGCTAAAATTGTCCTAAAAGTCGTTGCAGGTTCTAAATTTACTTAAACATATCTCGAAAACGGTGCGTGCTTTCGAATAAAAATTTAAAATTTGCCCCCTTAATAACTCCCCTGCCGCGTAATTCGCAACATGTAGATAAAAAAAAATGGATTCGTATTTTTAATGTTTTGTATTATCAATAAGTAAGTCGGACTATTGAAATTCGGTATTTTGAGAATCGTAATTATGAACGTTCGGAATATTAAATTTAGGAATTATGAAAATAGCATACATCGGAGTGGTTTTATTCGGAATTATGAAAAACGGTATTTTGAAATTCGGAATTGTTACTTTCGGAATAAAGTTTTTCGGACTTAAGTAGTGTACCCATCGCCAGTTTCTTCGGCATTAATGTCTTGTTAGGTTTATCATGGCGAATCCGGCCGTCTCAAGCACACGTTTTAATTTTTATACTGATACTTTTCTGAGAAAAACGTCGTCAACGTTTTGATACATATTTATTGTATGTATCATGGTTTTCCTTGTATTGCCAACTTTTGTTTCCTGAGACTTAAAAATTGTTTTAAATAAATATTGAATAACGTTTACTCCTTTAGGTTCGTAAATATATTTACAAAGGAGAAGTTTGTTCTGGTACAGACGCCTCATTAGGCAATACGGAAGCTGTGTTGGATTCATTATTTTTATAATTATAACTTAGAAGAAATCTCCTTCCTTGAAAAATAATTTATATTTTGTTTAACAGTTTGTAGGAAGAGTCTGCAATCACCAACCCGTCTTGAGCAAGCGTGGTGATCAATGCTCGTGCCTTCTCTGTATGAGAAGAGGCATTTGCCCAGCGGTGGCACAGTACAGGCTGGTATTATTATTATTTTATTATTACTATTCGCTGCTACGCATGTTCTTTAATAACATTTTTCAAAATGTAACATTGGTTTGGATTCAATAAGGTTATAGGTACTTACATTGATAAGAGCCAATGTAGAAAGCTGGGTAGTTTAATATCTGAGAGCTTTTTACATACCTAATTGAAGGTAGGTATCCCTTCTTCTATATAACATAACCTTGTTTCCCAAAAAAGTATTCTAGAACATTTTCAACGGATTTTTTTTTTAAGTATCAAAAAACAAAAGAAAAGCGTGGCTATTATTCTAAATTCAAAGTGTTAAATTTTTTGGATAAAATACACCGGGGAACGGACGTGCGTCAGTCCGCCAGTTGATGTGGTACTAGCTAGTGAAAATCACGAGATAGTTTAAATTGAAAACGGTAGCAAAATTTAAATCAGTTATACAGGCATTTATTTTGCTATATTTCACTCTTTCTTCTTCATTGTGTCGATGATTTAATCAAATTAGTTTTGGCTAACTCTGCCGCCTCGACGGCGTTGGTGGTGGCTTCAGAGAGATCCTTCAAAGTGTAAGTGGAATTACACATGGAGCAGGGCAGGAGGTGGGCCATAGTTTGTGTTGAGGCACCGCAGTCATATCCACTCTGCTTCCGCTGTCCCTGGCTCTGCTTATAGAATAAGAGTGTTACACGTGGTTCTCGGCAACAATCTCACACGATAATGCAACTAGAAGGGTTCGCATAATGCAACTAGAAGTTTATGAATTGAAAATGTATCCTGGCTATCTTCGAAGGCTTTAGTAACTTTAATACTGCTGACCAGTCCGTCTGCCAAGCGTAGTTAGGAGCATTTCTTACATCTCATCATCATCTGCTAGTTTCAGTCTAACCGGATGCAGCTGAATACCAGAAACAAATCAACTGAAGGTGCCCATCTTCTGTAATATAATAAATGAATTCAACTTTATTTCTGTCTGGTTTAAACCTAAAAATCCTTTGTATGACATTATGCCTGGCTGGTTTGCAAAAACGAAAAACCTACCTTGCTTCCTTTAGAGTTTAACCAGCATTCAGATATTCCAGAAAATATTCATAACAACAGCAAAAACTGACAAAAGATCCGCAAACTGGCTGAGATTATTTGGATGAATATTTGTTGAAACTTTTGCTCCACAACTCTTTGGAGTTCATTAACAATATTGTTTTATATTTTGTTGTTTTTCGTCTGAAATTTTTATCAATGTAGATTTTATTACAATAAACCTAGACTTTTTCACTGACAATGATTGTATAAAGTTACTTTGATCTAGCGTGAAAATTTGAACGTCTAGGGCGGGCGGACCTCGCCCATTGCCTTTTCGACGCTAATCTATAAACATAACAACATAACATCACACCTGTAATCCCCAAAGTGTTAGGCAGAGCTGTACCTAACACAACACCCACATTTTGCCAGTTTAACATATCAAAATACATTAAAAACTCTGTCTAATATGATAATGACTGATAATAGATCAGTAATTAGAGTATTTGTTGCTATTTACTGGCTTAATTTTCTCAAAACCTTCGTTTCTGTCATTCATAATAAATATTTTACAGAATACAACCCGGGTTTTGCAATCTGTGGCTAGCAGAGGGCATTTAACCTTTAGGACGCCACTGTCACATATGTATACGTGACAAGCAAACGCGTGCCCTGTACGCCAAACGACACAAATATGTGACAAAATGGTACGTGAAACGTTGTGGCTTGGCGTGGAGGGCACGCGCGTGCCTTTATGCTCTGGCGTTCAAAGCACACAGACAGGGAAAGTATTGGTGAATAAAACAACAGAGTCATGTTATGACGACACTGCCTTAGTGCACTTTATTATTACATCATTATTACGCGTCAGACAACGCAAATATAACAATCAATTCAAAACAATGCATTAATTCTCTATACAACTACATTTTAAAAATTGTGTATATTTATATCACATAGTGTATGTTTTTTGATTTTATACTCATTACTATTCGAATTTTTGGATAATTTATTTATTTAGTTTTTTATCTCATTAGTTATATTTTTGTGTTATATAATTTGTTTCAGGTACCTACGCACTATATGACTGAAAAAATGGAAAGAAAATCTACTTCAAACATGGGTGTAAGAAAAAAATAAATGGTATTATAGTTCTTCACATAATTTTACAATTTTACAACTGCCCGAAATTTCAAAGACGAATGATTTAAGGGTAACAGGGTACCCAACAAATACTTAATGAACTAAGCTGTAAGTTTCTGAGAATTCAAAACGGATTCATTAATAAATTGGGCCCTTAAAGATGTCGAAAGAAATACCTACCTATTATGTTGATAATTAAACTTTCTTTGCTACATTCGTGTTTTAATTAGGAATGCCGAGACCTGAACATAACTAGGTTCTTTTAAAAGTGGATGCGATTCGCATTTACTTTTTTTTTTTGACAAATTTATTTGATTATTTATAAAACACATCATCACACTACCGATTGAAATAGTTCATCATATTACAACATAATTTAACTCCGTGACTCAGCAGAATTTTCTCCTTTTCTAACCGACTTCAAAAAGCGAGGAGGGTGTTTGACCCGAAGCTTTAGTTCACTGACTTTCTAAAACGCGAGCCGCACCCACTCTATTTACCTTTCGGCCCGTACGCTGGTTTTGACAGAGGTATATTATGTATAAAGACTCCTTTATATTACACACGAAAAATGCCTTCTTATTTTAAAAAAACACTGGGATATTGTCGAATTCGTTTTAAGGCCAGCCAGTAGCTGGATGTATTAATTAAGTTATTTAAACCTATTTTTGTTCTGTCAATCGATTGAAGATGACCTAGGGAGACTGATTTTTAAATAATTATGTTATTAAACGCTTTAACTGTGATTTAAGATGCAATCGGGCCTAAACATTTTTTTTTATCGACTAGTAATGTGTTTCATATCCCAGTATTTTTGAAAATGAATGAATTTAAACGAAAACTGTAGACATTTTCTTTGTTAATGAAAACTAATAAATAATAACATTACAAGAACACTAATCACCACTTAACCAGAATGATATGAGAAAACATTCGTAACATGTATTGTCGTTTTATTATTATAATAACTTCTTAATACTAATGTATAAACTATTACTAAATGTTTTGTGTTAGTCTATTGATATTTGTATTGTTTCTGAATAAACATTTATTCAAAGTTTATCCTTAATTATGAATAATTGAATGTACTCGACAAGCGGTGAAGCGTTGTGTGAGGGGGGGCATTCAGCTGAAAGAGGGGGAGAGGGGGCATAGGTATCGTAAGTCACAATTCATGTAAGAAAGAGATGGATAGAGGAACTTAAGGGTGTGTGCTGACATTACAAGTTCAGGGAAACTCGATGACTCGATCTTGTAATAATTTGAGAGATCCGGTTTGTTTACTCCTAGATCTGATCAAAATATGATGTTCGTATAAAATAATCCAACAGTAAAATTGCCTTATGAATAGTTTTTCAACCCCAGGACAGAAAAATTATGGGGTTGACCAACTATTCATAGGGCAATTTTACTGTCAACCCCAGGACAGAGAAATGACCCGGGTCTGGCCGTGCTCGTGGCCCTGGAACACAAAGGGCAAAGAACACAACCCAGTTAGTACTAGGTAATACGAGAACCCTTGGTAAGACTGGTTGTCAGACTTACACTGACTACCTGTAACAACTGTCAAAGATGACCAAAAATTTAATGAACCAGCCTTTAAAACACAATAAAAGATTATTTAGATATGAAATGCGAACACTTTTACCAGACATTAAGCTAGGTACTTGTTAGTGATGTCTGGACACACCCTCTACTCCGGAAATAGACCAGCTTAAAGGATAAGCCACCAAGGGACTGACGCAGCACATTCTGCCAATGAGAATTTAGATAAGGTTTCATTACATATTTCAGCGCCTGGTAAATATAGCTGAGAATGTATGAGCGTGTATGAAATGGTTCAGGAAAAGCGGAAAGGAATTCAGTTATAGACGACACTTGGATATGACCCGCACAATTATGTTATTGCGGAATTTTTGAAGAAAGATCTTTATAGAGTTGTCGATACACCCAACGTAACAATATTAAATTTTGATACAGCAAACAGCGTTTTACATTCTTAATCAGAACACACATAATAACTAAATACTTGAAACATTAGGCAACCATTTCAATTCTTACAATATTACCATTATAGTAGCAAAGACCAAACTATAAAATAAATATTAGCATATTGCATATTAGCAGTTGTAATTAACTATTTCATACAAAATATTGTAGCAAGCGAAACGTATAACTAATTATTACTCTAATATTATTAACCATTTACCTAAAATTCAGTCACATTCATCTTAAACAAGCACTTGCATATATTTGCTCTGAAAATTGAACACTTTACATAACAAATTATTTACTCACGCGATTACATAGACGTTGTCAGGCGTAACCTAGAATTTCGTTAATGGTTTTTGCGGTAATAAAAATGGAACTTTATTAGGCCATTAGAAAGTATTAAAATTATTCGATGAGCGTAAAAAAAAACAAATTGTCCTGTTTCCCATATTACCATCTAGTAGATGTTCCAATTATTTGTTCAGTGTGTTATTGACATTCGATTTACCGTGGCTTTTCCGCATGTATCATTGATACGGGTAAAACCTCTTTTATTTCGTGCTACCTCTGTTCAGTTTTCCGACTATTTATGTGTTTTGTCACCGACACATTTCCAGCGTAGTCCCCTGTTGTCAGGCTCCGTGATATAGCCCCTAAATCCGTCAGTACGCGGATAACGCTATTGAAATCCCCAACCTAATTGATTCGAAATAGTTTGCGCGATGCGGTAGCGAACATTTAAATGAAATATCAAAAAATAGTTGTTACAACTCGTTCCTCACACTGCCACTATTTTTATTATATTTCAATATACAGACACGGCCCCTATACATTTATATTTTATAGTTTGCGTTACAGCTCTATGTATATATCTATTTTTTTCGTAAAGTGCAATCGAAAGAGGTTAATTCTGATATTAGTACCCATGATACAGACCAACTCATTACCCACTTGATTCCCGTGTTCCACCATCTTAGTCTTTATAACAAGAATTTATTTAAAACTCGACTAATTGGTAAAAAATGTCTACATTTCGACACCTACATTCTCATAAGGCTTCTTCGTAATAAACTCCTACGTTGATCTGAAACAATACAAATATTCAATGAGTTACAATCACTTAGCTAAAGTATTTCGAGAGACAAATCGCTTTGGAACTGAAAATGTTTCTGAAGATGTTGAATGCTTTCTCTGATTTTTAGGAGGTTTCAATGTTTCAAGTTTCAGGGTTCGATTTTTGTGAATTAAAGCTTTGGTTCTGTTAAAACTGCTTGAACGTCATTTTAGTAAAAGATAAACGATGATGTTTTAGTATTAACAGTGGAATCCTATGTAAAAATAACAGACATTTAAAACACAAATACACATTGGGATCCCTTCTTTTTAATTAATGTTCTTTTTCCTAATATACTTTGGCATAACTGTTCTGGCATAATTTGTTTTACCATAATAAAACTTTGCCATATTTTTTTTTTGGCATACAGTTTATGTTGTCATAATCATCTTGAAGGCTAATTTATTTTGGCATAAATTGAATTCGCATAATGTTACTAGCCATAATGAATATTAGCATAATAGTAATTAGGCATACAATTAATAGAAATAACGGAATCAAATTTGAGTTATTTTTACGTATTTATTTTGAATTAAAAATTCATTAGGTTGTGCTACAAAAGTTAGTGACAGAAACGAATCGCTGCAAAACCGACTCCACGTAGTCTTGTCTGCCCTACCCCTAGAGTGTACCCGCGTAGGCGCGGAGGGGCGAGGCGGCCCGCAAGCTGAGGCGCAGGTGGTTTTAACGCTCGCCGCTGCTCGGTGGTGAGCGTAAAACACATCTGCAACGATAAGCTCGCGTGGGACCGCCGGAGTCCCGCAGCGCCGGAGCCGTGACAGAAACCCTGCTTGCTGCATGTTGCATACTGCATGCTTGCTTGCTGCATGCTCGCTTGCATGCTGCATGCATGGTGTATGCTTGTTTGCATTCTGCATGCATGGTGTATGCTTGTTTGCATGCTGCATGCATGGTGTATGCTTGTTTGCATGCTGCATGCATGGTGTATGCTTGTTTGCATGCTTCTTACAGGGAAAAAAACTCACATATGTTCACAATCAACTATGTTCAAAACAAATATGTTTTGTAGTACCTGCTTCAGGAGATATGTTTTTTTTTTCCAATCGTCAAAATAAATTGGTACATTCAATCAGGGTAACTAACATTTTAGGAGTTAATTATTATGCTTCTTTGAAATGCCTATAAAAAATATGTTTTAATATCATTATGTGGAAATATATTTATGCCTAAGAATGTTATGCTTAATCATTATTATGATTAGAGAAATTATGCTTAAAAAATTATGTGTAAGCTGTTATGCGTAAATAACGTTATGCGAAAATATAATTAGGAGTAACAAAAGTATGCCAAGTTATACCTATTAGGTCTTGAAAATTTATGCAAATGGATAGGGAACCATACACATTACATCATGCCTATAAAATACCCGAAGGATTAGGCACGGCGTTCCTATTTTAGGCCGATACACTCACATTTTGCCACTTATGTATAAGTCTTATGTAATATGGGCATATATCTAGACTCCAGTCCGCTGTCAAGAAAATCATGATGGAAAAACTTAATAACACTTTGCTTGACCTGGGATTCGAACCCAAGACCTCGCGATCTGCAATAGCGACCAACGAATCCGTCTCCAAATCAGTCAGCTATTTATATCAGGTACAAAAAGGGTATACTCACATATTATATCAGTGCTTATACTACACCACATGAACAGGACAGCTGCCTTTAGCTCTAACGTTGTCTAGCGGCGGTGCAATCACCACGTACGTGTCTCGACTGGCCATAGGAACCTCATCATCATCCCCCGCGAACAGAGGGGGCGGGGGGATGACGTCATCAACCACCTCATCTTCCGTCACCTCGGACCTCTTGCTCCTCCCTGGCATGTAGTTCATGACACACGTCACCGCGATGAGAAACAGGAAGAATATGAACACCACATCGAACATGATTAGAAAGTTCAGCATTACAAGTTGCATGTCACTGGCTAACTCCCCTCACATTCTGCGCGCGATAAACTGAGAGGCACTGCTATGCTCATCTTATAGCATTGTTGTGGTGGTTTGATATCTGGAACAACGGAACTTAGTATTAAAATCATTCTGAAAAATCTTCTACCTAGTCTTTTTCTCAACAATGCTGGGGTTAGCTTAGTGGGTTGGTGGGGCCTTAAAAGCAGTATTTTTATGAAGCGACTGCCTATTTGCATGTATATATCTGCATTATCTGTATATTTTTTACCCTATGTTCAAATAATGAATTTGCATTTGATCTGAGTTCCGAAACTGTTAATGAGATGCCTTGGTGATCAAGCAGCTTCTGAAGCAGTCGTGTAAAAAACACGAAAATAATATTAATAAAACAACTTGTGGAAGAGCGACTGGAATACGTTGACGTTAAAGTCTCGATGTCAATCGACTTTGCAATTCATCAATGTCTATTCCGATTTTCAACGATTTCTCGAATGTCTTTTATTCGTGATTGGGTTCAGTGATCGCTAAAGTATTGGACTTTATAACGATCTTCTATCAATTGTCGAAGATGCGTTACTTAAAGCATATTGCCTATTACACGTGCTTTATTTCAGCGTATAGTTCATTGACCTAAAATATCACCTCTTCCGAATTCCATTTATCATTTCCATTCTAAAAAAAGGTTTCGGGTAAATACTTTGGCTCAACAATATGAACGAATGTAAAACCAGACTTAATAACAAATAAAATATCCTTCTCCAAATCCTGTAATATGCTTTTTCGAAGTCTTATTCGGAAAAATGATCCGTGAAACATAGAGTTTTCCACTCGGAAAACTCTAGTGCGGTCCCGTTACATTGTTTTCACGCACAGTTTAATCTGGTTATAAAACGTTACAAAAAGAATTGGCTGCCTACCTCTGATACGCATTTTAATACGGAATTCGGAATTACGGACCTCACTTTCCGGACTCCGCAAAGCTCTTCGTTTTAAAAACCATACATTTTAATCGACTACCTTTACGATTACCGGCCTAAGTAAAAGCAAATAAATATTTATTTCTGTTTCACATTTGCATGTTAACGGAACGAATAAATCGGGTGGAGGATTCATTCCCTTTGTTCACGTAATGGCCGTAACTTTGAGATTTATGTACTGAACCTTTCATTGACAGTATCTTATATGTTTTGTTACTGAAACGTCGGTTCGTATCATGGCTCGTGTCGGCGAAAAATATTTTGTTGAATTTATTGCTGAACATTGGCAGGCTCGGGAGAAAATAATTTTTTTTTCTAGTAAAAGGGCTTTGCCGCCCTAGTTGTTTTTACAATTTTTAACAAATATCGAATGTGCAACTAAATCTTAAATGGATGTAGGATCAGTGACCGATTTTAAAGTATAGCGACTTTTTAGGTGTAGTATTAAAGATCCAACAAGGTTGATTTACATCGATCCAGTAGCTGGATCCAGCTTCACTGGATTCCAGCGCTGGATCGGCACTGGGTTAATGTAAACATGTTACAATCCAGTACAGCATCCAGTATCCAGCGCTGGATCGGAATAGACTACGTTCCTATTATTCAATCCAGTGTCCTCCCCCCGTATACCGCGCACTACGTGCCAGTGGCACTGGATCCGTGTAAACGCAATGACCAGTCGTCGCCTCGTAATGCACCTCAACAAAGTAAGACTGCCTACTGGATTTAATGTAAACGGTCTGATCCAGTGTCAATGCCAATCCTGCGCTAAAGTCCAGTGAAGGTGGATCCAGCTACTGGATCAATGTAAATCAGCCTTAACATCACGCCTGTAATCCCTGAAGGGTTAGGCAGAGGTGTATCTAATAGTACTTGGGCCGACCTGGGAATCGAACCCAGGAACTCATGCTCAGCAGCCGCGCTTGTGATCACTAGACCAATGAGGCAGTCTTCGAATTCTTTTGATTTTAAATCTATAAAACAAAGTTCTAAAGAATCTACCTCTAATTAAACCTATATCATAATTCCAAGGCAATATTTGAATTTGAAAGGGAATATCTTTAAGGTCATCGGTACGAATAAAGCAATTACATTTTTTACATTTTTCCGCTCTCATTTTATTCAGAATCACATTTTTATCTCAACAGCTCTTAGCGAAGAAAAAAAGTGTTGCCATTGTATGAAAAAAAAAGTGTTGTCAACATAAAAATACGTCGCAGTACAAAACGACGTCTATCCTTTATCAAATTGTTACTTTACTTGTAAAAAGTTCCCGAAGTTTCTTACATTTGCGTGGCCGAAGGGAAAAGGGCAAATGTTTTGTCTTTTGTACAAGATATCAATTTGATTTAAGTAAAGGACACGAAGTTTCTTGATAACAAAGTTAGTGGTTCGAAGTACTAAGAAGAGACTTCGTATTTGTATATTTAGTTTCTGTACGTATAAATATTGATGTGTCAAGCTATTTTTAGAAGTCGATCCCAAAGTTAGGTCAAAATCTGGAAGACAAGTTAGAAATAAGTCCAATATCACCAGATATCAAATTTGGGACTTATTTCTAACTTGCTGTTGCCCGTAACTTCGTCTGCGTGTACTTGGTATTTTATTAATTTTTATATACAAATATCACAGCCCAGTAGGGCTATTACGTATCTCTGTTGACAGCTCGAAATGATAGTAACTGGGCTCAGTGTCCATCAACGGTCAAAAGGTTAGTTTCGTACTACGTATGACCCTGTTAGTCACCATAAAGTGATATCCACTCAGTGTGATACGTAATATCAATATTATGACATTCTCGGTTGTCATCAAAGTTCGGTGTACAACCGAAGCCTGATAGTCACTGGATATCAGAAAGATACGTAATAACCCTGCAGGTCTCTTTTCAGGTTCTGGTTAACCTAGCTTTTAGTTACCATAAAATTAATTCATAATGACCTCTATAGTGGTTTAGGCGTGAATAGATTACAAATAGTCAGATAGATAGATTAAAAGACAGGCAGACAGATAAATATACTTTCGAATTTAATTAGTTTGGATATTTATTTTTTCGAGCTGCCTTGTTCGAGTATTGTAAACAACAAACTTTTGTTTTCAATTTGGGTCAATTGGTAAAGTAAATAATCAATTTGCCAAATTAATTTATTATTCATTCAACAATGATTTCCAAAGCATTCTTTATCTCGTAATCGGCTTTGTACTCTCCATTTTGAAATTGTAATTGAATTACCGTTTCAGTGGAGTTAAAATGGATTCCACAGCTAGGTACTGTGTATTAATTAAAATATGAAAGTTTTAAAGACACTCAAGAACCTCATTATTTTTAAAGCGGCTGAAGCAATCTATGAAAATCGTGGGGAACATTCTTTGGGTCCGTTTCTCCGCTCGACTAATATCCGCAGAAATCGTTTGACTAAAACAATGGTCTTGGAACTCGATTCTGCTTTTATACGCCGCCATCTTAGGAGTTTCTTGGATATTAAATTTGATTTCTATAATTCAGAAATCTTGTTGATTTAAACGTTGGATCTACGGTTCGTACTGACAATTTAATTTGTGGGTTTGGTAAATCTGTTTAATGGCCTAGAGCAAACAGCTAACTAATTTATGGGAGACTTGTTGATCGCGAGAATTTTGCCATCGCGTTTTTCGACCTTTGTCACATTTTGCATCCTCGTTGGTTGACTGGTGGAACTACGAGAAAATGTGACGTATTTTCCACTATCATTTCGTATTGTGCAGTCCAAAAATACTTGACCTACAGGGTGGAAGGAATACCAGCGCCAAAACAGTTACCACGTTTTGAGTACGGTCGACCAAGCTATTTGGTTTACATTTTACAATGTAATTTGCATGTTAAGCAAGCTTGGTCGACCATACATCATTCTGAGAAATTTTTCATCGGTTATTAACAAAAAAATCTGCTGTTCCATACATTTTGATCGTGTAGGTATTGCAGTTTTATAGAAACCAGCTGTTTGGTTGTAAGTAACCATGAATCTTTTAAATTCCTCTTTTATCAACTAAATAAACAAATATACGAATATCCTGTTTCTGCTCGGCAAAGGTTTTTTCCAATGACTACCAGTTCAAGAATATCTTAATTCAAGCAAAATGGTTTTCATAGCTATAAAACGGTCAAAGTAACACAATTCACTATTTTCAATTTCAAATATCTTTTACTTGATACTATTCACACAATCCAATAATATTGAAAACAAGCGAATGCTTTTGGAAAATAACAAAAAACCCGAATCACACCTACATTCCCCATCTTGCCTGAAAGAAAAGCTCTTTTCTATTGTCCGTAGTTGCAAAAAATAAAATAGAAACGCCTATATAATACTAGATAGAAAATAAAACTGCCTACGCAACCAACAACAAAAACAGACAGATCTTTTTTAGGGTTCCGTAGTCCTGACAAGGTTATAGTTTCGCCGTTACCGTCTGTCTGTCTGTCTGTCTGTCCGAGGTTTTGCTAAGAGACCGTTAGTACTAGAAAGTTGTAATTTTGTAGAGGTGTGTATATCAATAACGCCGACAAAGTTGTAAAATAAATTTTTGTAGCTCCCCTACATGTGAAGTGGGGATGATTTTTTTCGTCGTCTACCCCATTGTATGGGGTATCGTTGAATAGGTCTTTTAAAATGACTTAGGGGTTGCTAATACTACTTTTCGATTTAATGCTACATTTACGAAATATTTAATATTTATAATATCTTTAAAGTGCAAATTTTTGTTCCAGATGGACGTCCCCCCCCCCATCCTAAAGCTAAACTGCTGGCTTGAAAATTCTGGAAAAATTCATGATGATAATGCGTTTCATGAAATTTAAAGGAAAACTATAGCGGTTAAGATAACTTCATTAGTTTAGTAGTAACAGGTGTTGGATAATTTTGTACCAAATATAAAATCGTTAGAATAAATCCCATAAAGTGACTAAGATGAAGTGGTTACTATTGTTTATAACGGGTGAAGACTTGCATTGAAAAACAAAATCTAAAATATAACGGGCTATTACGGAACCCTACACTGCTCGTGGCCCGATACGCACTTGGCCGGTTTTTTTACCTTTTTCATGCTAGAATTGTAAGATAGCAACAGGTTTCTTATTCGTGGAGATTGTAGAATGGATCATCTGTTCGTTTTTACCGTTATTTCAGGGTTAATGTCAAGTTAATTAAAAACTATTAAATAAACTAACAACATACTATAAAAGGGCATCCAAAAAACTCTTTAACAGCTGGTAATGTGCCCAAGAGACTATGGCGGCGTTGCCACGTTGTATGTCAACACCTTGGCCCAGCTAAAAGCACGCACGGGTCACGGGAAGCGTTAACTACGCATCATATTTTCATCTTTAGTTCCAAACTCGGTCATGTTTTCAAGAACATCGGTACATTGTAAAGCTAGCCCATAACATGACAAACCTACGGTGAGTCCATCATTTCGTAATTTTTTCCCGACCCCGGGCTAACTTCATCATCATCATCATCATTTCAGCCGCAAGATGTCCACTGCTGGACATATGCCCCCCCCAAGTGTCACCGCATTGACCGGTCTCGTGCGACTCGCATCCAGCGGATTCCCGCAGTCTTCACCAGGTCATTGGTCCACCTAGTGGGAGGCCTTTCAACGCAACGTCTTCCGGTTCGCGGTCGCCACTCCAGAACTTTTCGGCTGCATCGGCAGTCCGTTCTGCGAGCAATGTGCCCTGCCCACTGCCACTTAAGTTTGGCAATTATTCGGGCTTACGTGCTAGAATCAAAGGCTGTAAACTCTGAAAAGGTTCCAAATCTGACTTCTAGTCTGATGCAGCCAGTACGAAACAAAGTATGTATATGTATAAAGTGTGTATATTGGAGGCCAAAGTTTAAATTTTCCTGTATTGTTATAATTTTATTTGAAATACCTCCATGACCCTTGTATTTATATTCAGCACAATATTTAAGTGACATTGAGCGCTAACGGAACAGTGATTTTCCCTGCAACAAAAAAGTCGTGTCCCAGCAATTATTGTTACTTAGTTTGATGTACAGAATGCTTTGTGAGTGTCACATAAGTTAGTCGCACTTGAGTAATGTCGAACTCCTGTCACACCATCATTTGTCGCACTAGCGTGATGTCGAGCCTCAGTTTGTCGCACAAGCCTGCATTCGAACTATAGTGAGTCGCAGTACAGTTTTATCGCACAAATATTAATCGCATATTCGTTTGTCGAGCTCACGTAGTGCACTCAGTCTTTAATACTTAACGAGTGTACAACATAATTTTAAATTCTCACCACTAAACCGTTTAAGCTCATTAATTCCAAAGTTCATAAGCATAAGAGTACAGCGATTTACGTATTATCCCTTCTAAGGGTCTTAACGAAGTTACAGGCTAAAACATTAAACGTTAAGCAGGTGGAAGGCCGAATTATGAGGGTTTGCGGCTGTAAACTAAGTTAGCCGTAAGAAAATGTAGCGGATGGCGTGGTCAAGAGCCTTTGTTAGTTGCGATCCGACAATTTAATTTGAGGCTTAGATTTAAATTATTTAAGTCGAAGATCTTTTAAGGTTTTATATTTAGAACAGGTGAAATTTGCGCTACTGGTTGGGTCGAGGGGCTTTTGGGACCAGGACCACGGTCCCAGATTCCCCTAAATATTTTTGAGTGGTATTTTGGTCCCAAAAGCCCCAACTGCCGACCCTACTGGTTAGCGTGGGTTTGAAAGTCCAATCTTCGGGACTGGCGAAATAGTATTGGGTTTTGTATCACGCTGAAGTCTACATTCGTATTCGGTAAAGGCAACGCAAGCTCACACATTATAACATGGGGCTAAAACATTACTGGCAGAATAAGGACACCTCTGCCATTCCTTCAGGCGTATTTAATATTATGTAAAGTCGACAAAAAAACTGCAATTAAAGTAATGTCAAATATTAAGTTATCCGTCAATGTCATGTAAAGCCATTTCTTGAGTTTTATTGAGAAAAAGTTCTTTAACTTCAAATGTATTGCTGGACAAACTACGTAATTCAGGATTACGAAGTTTAAGGCTGTGTAGGACCAAATCTAGGCCCAGATTTGTGGTCGTGAGAAAAAGGTAAATACTCGTGGGTACCTTTACCTAAGAAAAGTATCTACTTTAGTCCTAAAATAAAAAAGAATACCTCGTTTGGGTACCTACTTTCGAGTTAAACCTATTTTGTGATAATACTCGACTCAATCAATGATTTGTTGATTTTATTTCTGTGAAAATAATTTTATTTCGTATAATAGGCAAGACGACAGTATCAAAAAATTGCATATCTACATATTTAGTCAGTCAATTAGAGTATTGGAAATTAATGGACACGTATTTTTTGTTTTTGTAAATCAATGAATATTGACAAAAGATAAAACGCATCAAACTCGGGAGTGGGGGCTCGTTACGTCAGAACTAGCTAAAAATTATACCTAGGCGTGACGTATTGAGAATTTTAAAAGCGTCATATCTTCGTCAATTTTGGTTTACGTCAAATATTTTTTGATAATCTAACTGACGGACTAATTAGATATTTTTTGTCGTTTCGCCTATTGACAACTCAATAAATTCTGCAAGTATTTACTAGTTTACGATTGCCTTAAAGTAAAATCAGTAGATAATTCCAAAACCCTACTATTGTCTGCCTAGCTTTCCACCTATGTTGGGGTCAGCTTCCAGTCTAACCGAATGCACCTGAATACCAGTATTTTACATGGAGCCACTGCCTATCTTAAAGTCTTCCATTGTGAAGCAAATCAATTCATTTGCAATTTTTCTGATTAATTTCCTTGCGGGATCCAAGACATTTAAATTGTTTCTCTGGGACTTCGTCGAGCTTCATTGTCTCAGCGCTTTTTTAGTGGTCGCCACTATTGCTTCCGGCTTTCAGGAGTTACACCACTGTAACTCCTGAAAGCCGGAAGCAATAGTGGCGACCCACTTTTTTGTTTGTTAATTCCCAAACCAACTACGCCACGTTGTGGCAGGCTTGTCCAAAAATCAATGAATTTTCTACTCAATTGTTCACCTTAATAACACAGTATCAGTGAAACAACAGGTAAGCTAGTTACCTAATTCACACTTGGTTATTGGCTATACGAGGGGCTATAGCGAGCGATCCTCATTAGGCTAAGTACTCTCTCGCGGCTCGCGGTAATTGGTCGTTTGTTTTGCCGCGTATCCGCCGATGGGTGGTTGTTGAGAGCATCGGATCAAAGGTATTGTCGATGAATCTTTTGTGGGTGTTGAGATTGTTAGTTGTACATAGCTTGGGGAAAAAATTTTCATTTATATTGTGAAAAGAAAAACTCTTATTTTTAAGTCCTTTTGTTTCGTGTTGTTGACCTAATCCTAATTTGTTTAATCACACTGTTGCTGCCAATATTTTTTTTTCACAATACCCTCTTACTCACTTTGTTGTGAATGAACCTAATAAACCCCACGTCTGCAATACCGGACAAATTTCACCTCCGGACCTTAACCCTTCGGAAATCGAAATCGCACAATTCGTAAGCAAATTTCCCGCAAGCCGGCACTTACGCTATGGCGTTGGGAATCTTGACAGGCCTGTCACACATCAGCTTTACGTCACTCACCAAAAAGGGTGTCAAAGGGGGTGGGTAAAGGGGGAAAGCCCCTCCTCAACGTCGTGTCTGATTGTAATCCTATACCATCACATATGTTTTGTCTCCAAACAATGTCAGTATTACATTCTTCGTACGCGTTGTTTTTATTTAACACAACCTGTGTTAGGTTTAAACCAGATTAACAAAGTTTCGGTACTCCGTATGGAACACTTGATATGAAACGTTAAGGCAGTGGTTATACTGTTCAATTTGGCGTACCTACGTTTTGTGGCCAGATTATAGCGGGTTATATGATTTTTATTAATAGCAGTCATAACCTTATCAATACTCTAAGCGTACGGACCAATTCGGTCAGTAAGCAGCTTATCGAATGAATAGCTATGGAAAATACCTTCAAATTGTCGTACTGGGTCACTCGATATTTCAGAAGCTTAGTGTTATTTTACTACAAATACGACCAATTTAATCTTCCCTATCTAGAGGAACTCAGAATCTGCTACCTACATTTCAAACATTAGAATATTTTGTAATGTAACGTGACGTTACGTTATGGGAACTTTTTTTTTTTTTTTTTTCTCAGTAGCGATTCCTATACACGCATTACATACTATTCAGGTAGTTCGAAATACGCCTACAGTTCTTGCTAACAATTCATACACTGTTATGGAAAGCTTGGTTTAAAACACCCACACAACACTGCATCTGTTACAATTTCTATAGAAACTTTATCAATGGCTGAACAATAATGCAGGCTATACTATTTTGAGGTGGCCCGCCTGTCGGCCGCCACGGAGGCTCTGCAAAGGGAGAACGCCAGGCTCCTAGCAGACCTGGCCAGTCTGGCTCCCGCGTGGCGCCGCAAAAAGGGGGGCAGGCGCAGCGACCCAGCCAGCCCGAGCCGGTCGAGAACCAGGTTCTGAACCTGGTTCGGCAGGAGCTGGCTGCCTTCCAGCAGCGGTTCTCCGTCCTGGAGGGAATCGTCCTGCGCCCCGCCCTAGGTGGAAAGAAGGCAACCGAGGGCCCGAGCGCGGCGATGCCGGTGTCATACGCGGCTGCTGCCGCCCGGACTTACCGGACACGGCTGTTTCGGTAAGTTCCTGCACCGAATCGGGCGGGAGGAAACGCCCGGGTGCTATCACTGTAAGGATAGGCCGGAGGCCCCGCTTGGGTGGAGCACCGCCGTGTTCTCGAGGTGGCGATCGGCGGCGGCGACCTCTCGCTTCCGGCCCTGGTTCGTGCCATGGTCCGGAGCGAGACGGAATGGGACGCCGTCACCTCCTTCTGCGAAGCAGTCATGCTAGCGAAGGAGGTGGCGGAACGGGAGAGGGAGATATCCTCATTTCGTCCCGGCCGCCAGTAAAAGTCTGACACTCCCTCCTGCTCCGCCCAGAGCGGGAGAAGTCACTTGATAATTTCCCATCCTAAAAAAAAAAAAAGGCTATACTATTTTGTTTGATGTCTCGTCTTCTCTCCACTATAAAGAAGACATGGGAGACTACAGAGTACGGAATTGGACTAGAGACGCCAATGCTAATAACATCCGTGGCCACCCAAAGCTTTCGGCTGTCGCAGTCATTGTCAGCCATTGTCACAGGCTGTCAATTTTTATAAGTGACAGGCAACGGTAACGTTTAATGATACGCTTAGTTTGAATTATTGACATAAGGTTCGGTAAGTCCGGTACTGATAAATTGCGTGCTGGCTGCAGACACAATGGCATTATCTGTCAGAACCTTCCATCTGGAGCCGCATTTGCAATTTGTGCGTACCGGTTCGACCGAATTTTAACAGCGCACCGTCGCGAAAGTGAGATCGAACAAAATGGACCGGAGTTCGGACTGACTGTGGACAGCGGACTAAATGTGCAAGGCGGACTTTGACAGCTATATCAGGGCATGATCTGTCAGAATACGGCTACCGCAAATTGCCCGTGCCGGTTTGGCAGAATCTTAACAGCGTCGCCAAGGACTCTATGTACTCTGTAGCTTACTCAAAACCATCCTCTAACAGAAACAATACGCTTCTGATTCTGCGGCGTGTCAAACAGTCGTGCACAGAGAATCGTTTACGAACAAATAATTAGTTTGTGTTCAGTGGTTAGGTCAACTGGCATTGCTGAGGTATGACGTCACCAGTACGTACCGTATCGAGGAATAATTGAAACCCGATAGGGTCACCTACCTAGCTTCCTCGTATAGCGTGACTGAGTTACTGAGTTGGAGAGGTCAGATAGGCAGTTGTTCCATGTAAAATAACCGGTCTACGTCCAAATAAACTAGAAGCTGACCCCAACATAGAAAAAATCTAGATTGATTTTCATTAACACTGCAAACGGGATATGTACCAGGTTTACTATTTGTTTTGAGTAAAACAAACAAAAAACAAGTAGAAAACAAATAACAAAATAGAAACAAAACAAATAAAAAAATCAATATCGGCAACTCAAAACAAATAGTAAACATGGTACCCGTTTTCAGTGTTGATGATAATTATTGTTAGTGAAGTTTTTTAAACTGACATTTAAAAACTTATATCTACGACTAGATAGATGTTGAGGTTTATATCTACTAAACAGGAAAGGGGACTAAAAGAAGAATTCATTCTTAAATGATCAACTCGTTTCTTAGCAATTATTCACTAAACAAATATAATTGACGGTGGACCTCTGAAAATGGAAATAAGAACGTGGTTGGACGAAGCTGCGGGCAAAGCCTGATTCAACATGATTTATTATTGACGTTTGCTTTAGTCAGTAGCGGTATGACATTTCAAGATACAATCTAGATACTTAAACTGGGTAGGTATACTTAAAAGGGAAGGTATTTGGTTAGGTTAATATTGGTTTGTTTAATCAAATATTGATTGTGTTATCTTGAGGTTTAACAGGGAACCTAACCAATCAAGCTAAAGCAATCGTGGCGTTTATATTGGTTGTTTAATCAATTGTGAGCATTCTGCTTATGTCAGGTAGAGATAACATAACACACGCTCACGCTGTTTTCCCATGCTAGAGGCCAAGAGATTCAACAAAAAATATGATACCATTTTGCAATACAACATTGATTAAAACAATGTGTTTTATATGTGTATTTCTATGTTTAATAAATTTCTTAGAAATATTAGAGAACTCCCTTTTAAATATTTTAGAAATAAATTGCGTAAATGGTTGACAGAAAATTGTTTTTACAGTTTACAAGAATTTCTGCAACACAAATTTTAAGATATAATAAAGTTTTATATGCAATATGTGTCAAGGGTTTTTAACTAAACACAGAGCGCCACCTGCTTCTTTCACATGAACCGTAACGGAATTATTATATTTCCCAACTTTAACTAGTACAAGGCTACAAACAAGTATATTCTACTAATTTATAAACGGTTCAGTTGTTTGTAGATTGACTATTTTCGAGACAGTAATCGAGAACCACTGAGCCGTTTGACGTGAATGATTATAAATTAAGCCCATTGCGTGGCTTTCGATTCTCAGTTCAGGCATAGTGTTAATAAATTTACCATCGTTTATTTCCGCAGCAGACCGAAGTTTCTTTTTGTGTCCTATCAACGAAATTGAACTCGTTTCTGCCCCATTTCGAATGTGTTACCTCTGTCACCCCTTGGGGAGAATACAGACGAAATATTTTATTTTTATTTTACTAAGTAAAAAGTCTACGCCATTCTTTGTGAGGTCTGCCGCGACGCCTTCTGGCTGCATCAGGGCTCCACAAACTGTCAATTTTGGCCCACAGTTCCTTGGACATGCGGCAGACGTGGCCAGCCCAGTCCAATTTCAGGTTTTTGCGGAACGTCAGTAATTTGTGTATAGAGCGCAGTGTGGTGTTGCGTATATAGTCAGTTCAAGTTAACCGCCATGATCGAGAAAACGGGAAGTTATTGGGAGGGGCCTTTGCCCAACTACACTGACCTGCAAAAATAAGTACTACACTTTTAAAATTTAAATTTTTCCTAAACCATAGAAGTTAGAGATTTAAAATAAAAAACACGTTATAAAACAATTTTTATCAGCTTCCTTTGAAACTATAGACAAAAATAAACTATTTTTCGAGTCCTATTTGTTTCTAAAGTATATCTTGTGTACTTAAAAAGTTATTGCAATTTTAAAAGTGTGATACTTATTTTTGCAGGTCAGTTTATATTAGGTTCGGCTTCCAGTCGTAGTTTTTACAAAATATTCTCAACGTCCTCTCAACTATTTTGTCCGTCAATGATGTTATTACAAATTCCGTTTCATAAACCCAAGCCGTGCAAGTAATGTAGCAAAAATAACTTGCCGTAAGTTTTCGACCTAACGATCCAAAATAAAACTAGTCATCATATCGATTATCGATTATGTAAAATGGGCCGCCTCTAATATCGAGATATTTGGCACACCTTGTATTTTTTATAAAATACACTCTGTATTTTACGGAGCCGCGCGTGTCTGTTGTTTTGGAAGAATGAGAGAATAACTAAGTTATTTATTTAGGCCGGCGTTATTTGACTTGTAAATTCAAAATAGTAATTCGACATGCAAAATTTAGCTACAGAATATCTTAAAACTTACTAACAAATTGTGACATAAATATTAGTGTTATTATGTCGTAGCGCTACGCGCAGCTGCTACGGCGTAGGCGCGTAGCACATTCACTGCTTTCCGCTCTATGACCACATTGGCCACGTGGTCTCCGCGTATTCAAAACGACAGGATTATTATTTTATGTAAATTAATTGAGTCCACCAATTTTTCATGAAAATACCCAATAGGGATTACAAAATCAATTTAAAAAATAACATTTTGTTTAAAATGTTAGATTTATTTTCGATTTTCCATATTTATACCGAGATTATATTTCATATGGGAGCGTATACTTGGGTCACGTAATATACGGAAAAGTAAAAGCCTCCCGGGAAATCATAGCAACGGGTAATATATCCAAACTCATGCCTACGTATAGACGAATCATAGTCCACTCCATCTAATCGTATAACAAAATATCCGGGTGTAGTTCTTCGTCTGAATTTATCATCTGTGGTGAGATATGTAGATGCTATTTATGTAGATTGATTCACGGTCAATGATCCCAGATGTTGGTAATATAATTATGGAAATGTGCCTTTGGGATTTTGGGATTTAGAAACGTTTAAGATTTTTGTGTCCGGGATTTTAAAATTACATAACATCACGCTTGTAATCCCGAAGGGTTAAGCAGAGGTGTACCTAATGGTACCTACACCCACATTTCGCCAGTTTTATTTAAGTCCCATGAAATAGGGGCGAGCCTTACGCCAGCAACAGGGCACAAATCCAGACTCCATGACTGCTACTGAGAAATTCTTGTTGGAAAAACCAAATACCACTTTGCCCGACCCGGGAATCGAACCTGGGGTCTTGCCCCATGGTCAGCAGTCGCGCTTGGCGACCACTAGACTAACTCGGCAATGAGTCTTTTTTTTCTTCTCATTTTAGGCACCTGTATGTAAGGTAAATGTTTTTGGTAAAGTCATATATCCATGTGATCATTGCATAATACAAGTACCAAAAATCAATCACCTTAATCCAACTACTGCTTATCATATATTTGTGCCGACTCAGGGGGCGTTGGGTAGTTCCTGTATTGTGATAAATGGTCTCTCACTCGACTGCGTGATCGGCATAGTCATTAACTACAATTTGTATAAACTTTGAGCTATAGTAAACGTGGGTTCGCTTAAGGCCCGGTACACACTGGCGTTAAGGCTCGGCAAGAGATTTTTGGCAACGAATAATAATGTAACGTATTATAATGATACTAAAATTGATTTTTCTAAGACAAACTGCCACGGAATTCGCCTGCATTTCTTTTTGCGGCAATAGAACATAGTTTTTAACAGACTTTCTTCAAAAAGGAGGACGTTCTTACTTCCGTAGATTTTCATGTTTGTTACCTCATAACTCCGTCATTTAGAAAGAAAGAAAAAGTATTTATTGAACTCAAAACGTTTCAAAACGGATTTGAAAAATTATAGAAATTATTAATTATTTCAAACTCAGTTTATACAGTTTTACATTAAACAGTCATTTGGGTTTTTTCCCTCGCATTAATTGCCACATCACGCGACGTCGCGTGATGGTGCCTTACAGTTATGTACGAGACAGAAAATAGCGGCCGCAGCGTATTTTGTTCTGGTTTTTATTATTATATTATATTTTGTTTGGCCACTAAAGAAGACATTCAACGATTTTTTTTTATTTAGGCCATGTAAGTTCAGCATTTTGGCTTGACAATGAATGCGTTAATACGTATTTTTTCTTCTCTGGCTATGTTGGTGACATGATGATCTCTTAATAACTTCTAGTTACAATGTAAAAATTAATTCATTACAAGAATTTGTGTGGTACAATTTGAATTGCTATTTTATTATGTTAGGTACCTGTTTATCATCTGCTTAGCCTTTTCCCAACTATTTTGGCGTCGGCTTCCTGCCTAGCCGGATGCAGCTGAATACCAGTATTTTACATGGAGCGACTTCCTATCTGATGTCATTTGTTGTGGAGAACAAATAGTAGTTCCATGTAATTATAATCCGGTTAGAAGAGAAGCCGACCAAACGAACCAAGAAGACCATTCAACCTCATCGTCTGGATAGAAACCCAGACGAGGAGGTTGAAAGGTCTTCTAAAATTCACTTGCCATGCCGTGCCGTCAGTGAGTCCCAGGCTTTAAACATCAAAACACAAAGCCCCGTTTCAATTAAACATAACTTTCGGGTTGCAGTACATAGTTGCTTATTAAAATTGAGGCTCGCACATAATCCCGACTTAGGAATAGTTATCGTGAACTATGACGCGATACCTGCCCTTAAATTGTTATTAACGGATTTTAGATTTAGTCTAAGGTATTATCCTGGACTTGAGGTATATCACCCTGTACTTACGAAGGGTCGAACTTGACGAATGTACGCTGTCTTGACTGACAGAAGTAATTTAGTAAGGAGGTATGAGTTTGGGAGGTTTAAGGTTTATGTAGGTTAAGCTTAAGAATAGTTACGAAGCTTAACCCTTTATCTTCCCCATGACACCATTCGTCTTCATAAATCACTCGTTATGGCAAGAATGGTATATAATATAATTTCCAAATAGTCTTTAAATCTGCGAAAATAGACGCGTAAACGGAAGACATTTGTAGCCTCTTGCCGGTTTTAACTAACACTAGGTAAGATCGAAATAAATACCTAAATATTTTTCCACTGTCGGTATTACAAACAGTACTAACTGGGTTCTGGAGGTCAGATAGTCAGTCGCTCTATGTAAAATACTGATATTCAGCTGCATCTGGTTAGACTGGAAGCCGACTCCGATATAGTTAAGAAAAGGTGCAGATGATGATATTCGTTTTCAACTCGACTCGCTAAATTAAATTAAATATTATTACAGAATACAGTCCGTCATTTAAGATAAGCCGGGTGTTGGAAATCCATCAGCTAGGCCTACTCGTAGTGAAAACGGTCATAAAACAGATACAGTCCATAGTTCAGCATCGGGCATAAGGCAGAAACATCTATGGGAGCTTGATCTTATTATTTACATTAAATAAAATGCTTGCTTTTCTTACATCATTCATCATCATCATCATCATTTCAGCCGAAACGAGTCCACTGCTGGACATGGTCCTCCCCCAAAGGAGGGTTTTTGCCATAATCGCCACGCTTGGCAGGCGGGTTGGCGATCGCAGTGTGGTTGTTGTTGTGGTTGTTTTCTCACATAGAACCATAGTGCAGTGGGTTTAATAAGCACTCAAATTCTAGGACTAAAACTTCAACAACAAACGTAGTAAGTTGAGTTTTAACGTAACATTTTCTGACACTCAACGCTGACAGTTACACCATTAGATAAGGCATTTTTGGCCCAAAATATTTGTCCTAATTTAATAAGGAAGCAGCCATGTAAGGTACCTACACAAACACGTCAATTTCCGAACCTATACTATAATAAATGATGTTTCAACTTCGAGGTCGAGTAAATTAAACTATACCTACCTCCCTCCCTAATACAATACTCCACCATCTTTGAAAACTAAACTCACTTTAATATACAAAATGGAGGCTTTGTCCGATACTGTCTATGAGTGACAGCGGGTTTCGCAATGACGTTGCACTTTAGTAATGATGTAGAATTAAATGGAGGGTAGAATGGGAGCGTATTGTACGGTTCGCGGGTATTAGTGTTGTGTGGGAAGGGGCATTTACTTTGGCGAATAAAATTAAGTGGGTTGGAAAACTTTTGTTGGTTGGCTTTGAATTTTAACATTGTAGAAATACTAATCTAGCTAAGTCTACTCTGTGACTCTGTTTTGACGACTCGAATGGCGCAGCGGTTGTGAGGGGTCCTGGGTTCGAATCCCGGTAGGGGCAAATGTTTGTGTGATGAGCATGGACATTAAATTGTTTCCGAGTCATGGTTGCTTATATTTATAATAACTATGTATTTACAAACAAAAAGTATCTATGTAGTATATCAACTATCTGGTGTCCACGACACAAGCCTCGTTGCTTAGTGTGGCACTAGATGGCGGTGTGTGTAATTTCAAGCGATATACATTTTTTTTACTCTTAAATTTGTACCTATCTGTATAGGTAGAAGTTTTAGAGGTCAGTTAGTAACCGAAGAATGTTATGGGTATACTTTTATTCTGACTAACAAAGCTTAATGACATGTAATAATTATCTGCAATCCCCGAAAGCCATAAATCCAGACTACGTAGCTGCTACGTGGAAATTCCTGTGATGAAAAAACCAAATATCCCAGGCCCTCATACTCGGCAATCAAGCTGGTAGCCACTTTAGACCAACGAGGCAGTCTGGTAGTCAGTCTTTATTCTAACTAGCTGTTATTTAATTTGGGTCAAGAGATTTACTTTCGTAATTGTCTCATAAAACCTCTGCTAGTTCTTAAAAGATTAGGTTGAGGAGGTAATCTGATGAGATTAATCTATTAGTACATCAATAAAATTTTCTGAAAGTATAAGACTTGGATTAATTAACACACATAGGCTTTTTAGGGTCCGTGTCCGGTCCGTAGTCCTGACAAGGAACCCTTATAGTTTCGTCATGTCCGTCCGTCTGTCTGTCTGTCCGAGGTTTTGCTAAGAAACCGTTAGTACTAGAAAACTATAATTTTGTAGAAATGTGTATTTTAATAACGCCGACAAAGCGGAAAAAAAAATTTTGGAAAATGTTTTTTTAGGCTAGCTCCCCTACTTGTGAAGTGGGAAAACATTTTTTTTCGTCGTCTACTCCTTTCGTGTGGGTTATCCTTGAATAAATCTTATAAGATGACTTTGGGGTTGCTAATACTACTTTTCGATTTAATGCTCCATTTCCGAAATATTAAACTTTAAAGTGCAAATTATTGTTCCAGTAGGATGTCCCCCCTAAAAGCTAAACTGCATGCTTGAAAAATGTGGAAAAATTCATGATGATAGTGCATTTCATGAACTTTAAAGGAAAACTATAGTGGTTAAGATAACTTTATTAGTTAAGCAGTAATACTCGTTGAACTTGGGTGTTGGATAATTTTGTACCAAATACAAAATCTTTCATTCAATCTTTCAATCAATCTTGATGTATTTATTTATTATTACTTAGAATAAATTCTATAAAGTGACTAAGATGAAGTAGTTACTTGTTTATAACGGATAAAGACTTGCATTGAAAAACGAAATATAAAAAAAAAAAAAAAACACATAATAAATTATCATAAGTTTCACAAAGCTGCTGCTAGATGGCGCTGTACCAACGGGTTCAATCTATATTGTGGTAACGGGCTACTACGGAACCCGACACTGCGCGTGGCCCCGACACACACTTGGCCGGTTTCTCTATTCAATTTAAAAGTTAATTAAGTACAAACGTAATCCTTATACAGACGAAAAGCCGTTATTACGTCTCATAAAAATAAATAGTCAAATTATTCTCAGTCAGAGCACAAGGCAATTTACTAGTAAACGTATTCATTGTTACAAAAAGAGGTCTACGTAGGTAGGTGTTTGCAAATAAAACCTCTTTTATTAAGGATACCGTACCAAATAACACGTCTTATTCCAATAACAAAACGCTAAGTTTATTTCGGAGCCAAATTCCGAAACCCAATCGGAATCAGAACAGCCAGTTCATAAAGTTTATTACTCACGAACTTTTTCCAACGTTAAAGCGGCGGATAATAAAAGGTATGTACTAATATAGGTAGGCGTTTCCGACGTGTTTTACTGACGGTACGGTACCAGGAGGTGACGGGGTGACGGGGTCGTGCGATGCGGTCTTATCGAAAGTACAGTAGTACCGGAAAATAAATGAAACCATTTGTGCGGTGCTGTGAATGTATAAAGGGTGTAAATAGACCCTTTAACGAAGCCGAAAGACACTTGTTCTCCCCGTCATTTTAATCATTTTTTTGTTCTGGACCTTACCTGGGAATATCTCCGTAACTATAGTATGCTAGTTACGGAGATATTGGAGGTCAAAGTTACAACTTTTTGACAAGTTTTTTTTTCAAATACCAGTTCTTAAGTACGACCATCAGCATAATGTTTTGAGTGACATTGAGTTTTACCGAAAAACGCGATTTTTACCCCAAAAAAAAGTCGTTTCCCAGCAATAATTTTTGCGTAAAGTTCCTTAGTTTGATATACAGAATGCTTGGTTGACGGCTTCGTGATGCCGATGAGGTGTTTACCCTGTATTGTAAAAAAATATGGAAAAGCGTTTTTGTTTTTTCAATAACCGATGAAATAATAAGACGACGCGATGTTTAGTTTTAATGAAGTTTAAGTTGTTTCAAGGTATCATATCCAAAGATACCGTTAAATGTTCCCTAAGAAGTGCTTAGTTTTTACAAATATTTTTAAGCGAGGCTTAGAAAATCTGTAACCAAAACAATTATTAACATACAACGTCGTAAATAAATAAACATAATAATTCTTTCTTATTAAAATATAAAAGGCAAAAAGAACACGATCTTTCGTTCTTTGCCCCGCCGCGCGCCGGCCCCGGCTCAAGTCCTGCGGGCCGTCAAGTTATGTCAGATTAAAAATGCTAGTCATTTCTCTATGATATAAAATATTTCTCGTGGTGTTTTCTGAGATGACGATACAGTGTTTTGACTCGTAGATAGTAAAACACGATAAAATGAGCCAGTGTCACTCATTTTATTAATTCAGAATGAAAAACAAAAAAAAAAACATTTTTGAACTCTCTTATTACAAATTAAAATTTGCGCATTGCTGCATTGCAATAGGTTTTTTAACTGTCAGTGGCTTTTCTTTTATCTGGATTTAGATGAAAATGAAATCTTTGTTTTTAGACATAGGTTGTACAGTGGTGTTACAATAAATATAATATAGCAAGTCCATCCATATCTTGCATTGAAGCGTACAAATAAAATCCATACTTATAGTAATCAATTATCAATTTCTTTACAAATTCAATATAATAATAAATGAGATGTCAATGTCAGAATAATATAAATATAAAATTGATAAAAAAAAATGTTACGTCATATAATTAAGCGGGTATTAAAAATTTGAGTTTAATAATATAATTTAATTCAAAGTCAAGGTTTGGACTAAACATTAAAAAAAGAATCGTGATCATCACTGCATTTTTTAAGTTACATAATTATAAGTCGTCGTCGAGCAGCGGTGGCCCAGTGGTGGTGGCCCCGACTTACAAACAATTAGTCGTGGGTTCGAACCCAGGCAGGAGTATTACTTTGTGTAATTTATTTCATCACCACTGCCCTCAAAACGGTGAAGGAAAACATCGTGAGGAAACCAGCATGTCCTGTCATGCCATGTCCAAACCAAAAAAAAAACGAAGACAAGTGACATCTACCAATCCGCACTGGGTTTGCGTGTTGGATTATAGCCCATTCCCTCTCATAGAGATTAGGCCGTGTCCCAGCAGTGGGAACATTAATAGGCTGATGATGATGAAGTCGTAACTAGGATTATTAAAAAATATTTATCTGTTAACATTTAACTGGGTCGTGGAGGTCAGACAGGCTGTCGCTCCCTGTAAAATACTGGTATTTAGATGAATTCGGTAAGACTGAAAGCCGACTCCAACATAGTTGGGAAAAGGCTAGGCAGATGATTTGTATGTTAACATTTGTAACAAAAACCTTATTCCAGATTATTAACAACAGGTTATTATGTCTTGTATTTCTAAGAAATAAATAAGACCGTGATATATTTACTCCGTGATAAGAACTCACACCTAAGATAAGGATAAGGTGGCACGTGGGCGGCAACACTAACTTTGTTAAAGTTCAGATGTTGTTCAAAGCGATGTATCATAAGTATTAATAGCTAAAACTGGAGGATCATAGAAAAACACGATGAACGAATGAATGAATAAAGCATTCGGGATTTCATTCCCTTGTTCATTCATCTTTGAACAGTTTTTTTACGACGATGATAGCTAAACGGTTTCATCTTAGTGGAAAAGCATATTTTATATTAAATTTTCAGAAAATCGTGTTTCTTTGAGTTTTTAGTACGAGTCAAATTAAAATTTACCCAATAGTTTTGAAGCTCGTGAATTCATTCACGAGCAACGGGACAAAAAGTGATTTAGGTTTTTCTCGTTTCCTATCGGATGCTGGAACAATCAGTTTTTCTAACTATTCTGATGCTCCCTCCGTTCGTGTGATGCCTATACGCAATATTCGTACATCGGAAAACGAAAATAAAAAGTTCGTATGCGATGAAGCACCGAGTGTTTACTTAGGAAACATTTATTTTCTGTTTCAATTATTTTTTAAGGAAGCAAATACCTATTTAAGAAATAAAAACGCAGACAATACATAATTTTGTAATAGTGTACAATTTAATTAATAATAAATAATTAATTTACTCTGAAAGTTTAAACTTAACACCACAGCCTTTGTAACTATGTATAAGATACGTAAGTAAAACTTCAAGTAGTTCGTTTCGTTTTTTTTTTTAAATTCCATAGCCAATAGGTTCAAAATATGCGAAAGACAAGGCAGGCCAAGGATTCAAATGGTAGAATTAGCGATCATAAATAAAAATCATTTATTCGAACTTAATAGACTGATAAATAAATAATCAGTACTTTTTGAACGTCATAGTAACTTGAGTCGGTTCCCAAAACGCATGCCCTTCACCACTTCTCAGAGTTTTGGTAAGAAGTCGCGGAACAAATTTCCCAACAAGGATATTGGATGAAAGATTCGATCTTATTTTAACAAGGAACATCCCTCACTTTCTGTAAATGTTTCATCGCGTGGTCAAGCATCCGACATGTCCGTTCAAAAACGTTTTAAACGTTAACAACATACTTGGAGTGCACTATCCGTTTTCCACCGTTTTACGACCTAACAAATGGAATTGCGATCTATAGGAGCTCGTACGTGATTCCTATTCTTAATGTTCTCGGAATGAAGATCTTTTATTGCTTTAGTTTTAGATATTTATTTATCTGTTGTAGGTGTTTTTCGCTTTAGCCCGGAGCTTTGGACCTCGGAAATTAACCAACGAGTACGAACTTGTTTCCAAAACAAGTCTAAGGGCAGCATAAAAATTCTGACACCAGGTTAGCAACTAACTAACTACACAAATACGAAACAAAGACCTAGGTTCTGCCGCAGTAGATAACAGACATACAGAGTTACTTTCGCATTTATTATCGAGTATTAGTATGGAACATGCATGCAAATTGATATTGAGAGCACCTTTATTTTTTAAGGGGAACAGGCTGTAATGTTCCTCAATACTCCAATGGAAAGAGAGGATCCTCCAAACTGACGGGAGTTGTGTCTGGTGGGCCGACGGTTATGGTCGGGAAACTCGCCGATAACTTAAATATCGCGGTTCAGGATTCTTCATTTGTGTCATAAATGTTGCTAGTGTTCTTTTTGTCAACTTAATAATGTAAGCTACAATGTCATAGCAGTAAGGTTGATTTTAGTATATAGTGCATATGTTACCTTCCACTGATGTCGACAACACTACGGTAATTGGCTTGGTATTTAATTCGCCCAATTAGACGGATATCTTGATCTTATAAGCCGCTTGGGTTAAACGTTCTATAACGGACACGGGTGCTTTACTCGCTCATTGATCTCCCACGCATTTGATATAAAAGGTCACTTAGATGGACGGGGAGTTTCAGGGTAAATCTCTTATATAACCGGATTTCCCAATGGGGTGTCTAATTACAAAACAGATTTCTGCTTTAAGCGTACATTTTCAAGTATTGGCAAATTATCTGGCAAAGTTTGGATTTTCGATTTGTACTAGGATAATGTTGATAGACCGAGCTAATGACTGGTAAACATAACTGGGAATGTGAGTGTATCCATTTTCCCAAATGGGTAGCTAAAGGACCTACATACTTCTATACTTACCTCATCGGGGAAAGCAAATATGATAACAAACTCAAAGCGTTTATTTCAATAAGACGATAACAGGCACTTTTCAAATGTCAAAAACAATAGGATGAAGCTACATGCCCGTCACAACTTGCGTCACAAGGCATAATAACATGTGAAAGTACTGTAGTTGCCTATCCAAAGCGTAGATCTCTATGGAGAAGAATGGGCAAAAACTCCATGGACCCCCTTTAAATAAAAAAAATGTTACACATGCTCTATACCTTTACCATACCATAGCATGACTGGCATGACTGACTCCACACACCCACATATAAAAGTATACTTTCCGCGCTAAAAGAAAATCACTTGACTCCACTTGCCTCCCGAAATCCATCCGTATTGTATGGCGATCAATCACGCGATGTTCCAAGTTAATAGAAGCGCCTACAAGGCTCACATTCAATTAACCTATATACGATATTCATGTTTGAGTGCCTGTAATTGCCTTAGTACTAATTAAGACTGTAGGCAGAAGATTTGTAACGTGCGCGTTTGTAATCGGGTTATGTGATTCTGACATAATATGAAGATGATAACGGAGTATTCTATTTTTAGGTTTTTGTGCCCTGGAGGTGCTGACATAATAACCCTTTTAGTCTATGAAGTCTGTCGGTCAGTCTGGCCGTCTATTTTTCTGACGGTTGAGTTGCGTCATATTTGTGTTTGGTCGGTTTTCGCTTTCAGTTTTTTTACGTTATTTGCTTTTTTTGGTAAATAAACCAGTGTGCTGGTAGAATGTCAATAGTCGTGGAGTCTCGTTATTGCTTATATGATTAATATAACATGAAATAACATCACGCCTTGTCATTCCCGAAGGGCTAGGCAGATGTGTACCTAACAAGTACATCCACATTTTGCCAGTTTTGTTCTAAGTTCCATGTAAAAGTACGAGCGTATTGCCATCAACCGGGTACCCATCTGTCTAGACTACGTCGCTACTACTGAGAAATTCCTGATGGAAGAACCCAATTGATAACACTTTGCCTGACCTATTTGAAATAATATTTTTATTTTTGAATTGTTTGTTTTGTTTTTACTATAGACACTTTTAACGTGCACATCTTGCTACATTGTTCTCACATAATGTACCATCTCAACATGAATGACGTAACCAAGGTTTTGTAAAAATATTCTGATTTAAAAGAGTGTCCATGGAGTTTTTTGCCCGTTCTTCTCCATAGAGATCTACGCTAGAGAATGGGCAACTACAGTAGTTTCTCAAGTTATTATGCCTTGTGACTGTGACTGTAGCTTTGTTTTTTTTTTCGACATTCAATAGTGCCGTAATGGTCTAATTAAAATAAATGCTTTGAGTTTGAGTGATTGATATGTTAAAATAATAGGGAGCTTTTTGTATTTTTTCGCTATGATAACAACGTCTCAAACTTTTTTTAAATTGGACTTGTTTCGAACTTTCCCCAAAATCAACGAATATAACTAACTCTAAAAGGGATTCTATGTTTCCCTAAACTTTACTTCGTGTGTAATCAAATACTCTGTCGTAATTATAGTACAAACATTTACATAGACCCCCAAAATTAGATAGTTTGTTAAATAAACAAGAGTTAACTAGCAATTTTGCTTCTTAATTAAGTAAATATAGGCTCTAAATTACAATCACATCGTATCAAATACGGTTTATAAAAATAAACACGTGGAAATGGTTAATTGTCTTACGCAGAATATTTATTGCCGTTGTCAATTATTTTGTCACACTGGTGTTTATGTGTGTGTTTAATCTAATCAGACAATTTTGTAATAAAATTGTAGCACGTGTACCGGGTATGCTTCTAGTATTACCTACAGGGTGTAAACGAACCCTTCACGAACCAGATTTTTTTAGAGTGAAAAATCACGTTTTACGGTAGGACTCAATGTAACGCATTCCAAACACTGTGCTGATGGATGCATTGAATAGTACGGGGCTCGTAGAGGTATTTAAAGTAAAGTTATAACATTAAAAATTTCTTTAAAAAACTTGTGAAAAAGTTGTAACTTTTTACTCCAACCTTTATCTCCATAACTAGAAGGTTCCCAGGTATGGTCTATAGGGAGGACTTTTGGTTTCGTTAAGGGTACTTTTACATCCATTTTAACATTAAAATATTATGTAACCCTGGATCTATCCACGAAGTAGACACAATAGTTAAACAATGGCGTCTCGACCAAATTGGTCATTTGACAGATCATGATTTAGTAGGCAATAATACAAATGGACATGCCTGTTTCCTCACGATGTTTTCCATAACCGTTTTGAGAGCAGTGGTGATGAAATAAATAACTTATAGGTAAGTAGCTGAATTCAGTTGTCTGAATTCAAACTTTCCCCCTGAAAATCGTAAGGCGCTAAACCTTGATAGCTAGAAATCCTAGATATTATTATAAAATTTGACCTCATAATATCTACTAAACGACAATAAGCGATAAGTGCCGCCTCGGGATCCAAAGGAGTTCTCATTCAATCCCTCCGAACTATTATAAAGAACCCACTCCAATCACAATATCTCTATATTCTACGGGGAGTGCCTGTAAGAATATTAGGGAATATAATACGGTCGTTATATAGGTAGCTATGTGTGTTTATACACTTTTTAGTGATACCAAAATTGTTTCATTACGTGTGTTGAGGAAGTAGCTACAGACTATAGACGGTCGCTTAATACTTTATTCCCTGCTAGAGTTTGGGTTGCGTTTCTGATAGCTGCCCCTGAGGGCACAAAATCGTGTAAATAGGTCACTTCTAGGTTCTAGGCGAGCCTCATAGCTTACCATGAGGTGAGGTATTGGACCAACGCGAACCACATCCTAAGAAATTGTTTAAGAAGATTTCAAGTAACGTAAGAAAACTTACTTACGATACTTGAAATCTTCATAAACAATAATTATTATAATTTAACAACAAGGTCAAAAACTAAGCTTAAGTGTTTGCCAATAAGGCTTCGTCAACAGTTATAGTATATAGTAATAGATTTGTAAATAATTAAATAATACAGACAGTTATATAGTTAAGAGTGGCACGTAACTTAGTACCGAATCTGAAAAGAGTGGATTTTCACACACTGCAAAATCACAAATATGGCACTACATGGTAGGTGTTTTAAACTAGAGTAATACGATATTCGTGCAAGATAATTTTACCGAAATGGAGTCTTTTATCTGCGTTTGCATCAACTGGTATAGGTTGAAAGCCAAAATGGATTAACTTCATAAACGATGAAACGGCCTATTAGGCCGTTTCAGTTGATGAGGCTTTCAAACTGCAATCATGATGATCGTGCCGTGTTGCCTAGGTTCTAGTTTCTGAATGCTTTTGGAACTCAATAAGGAGATGAAGCCATTTGGTATTCATTTACGTGAACATTCTATTTCCCGCGAAAGCCTTTTCCCAACTTTTCTGCGGTAGGCGTCCGTCTAACCAGACGCAGCTGAATACTAGTATTGTACGGTCGACCAAGCTGTTTGGTTTACATTTTACAATTTAATTTGCATCTTAAAATGTAAACCAAATAGCTTGGTCGACCGTACATGGAGCGACTGCCTATCTGACATCCACAACCCAGTTTGTATTGCGTAATACAATACCCCTTGGTATGACTTCTGGTTGAGTTTCGGTCCCTACCTGTAATGACTGTCAAAGATCTGCAAATGACAGGTAGGATCAACGGCCTAAGAACCCTCTTACATTTCGGCGTTACGTTAATTTTACAATTTATAACATGTATTGTATTATTGTTAACGTGTAGAATATTTATGAGATGTTAAAAAATGATGGTCTTTATTCAATAGAATCTACAAATTAGAGGTCATAAATCTGGTCTCCGTGATTTTTTGCCTAAATATGCATCGGGAGAATGATTACAAAACAAAATTGCTGTATAATTATTGTAGTACAGAAAACGAGCAATTTTTAACAAGTAATTTTTATTTCAAATAACGAACGAAAAACATACAACTTGAACGAGGAAGCCTGGCAACTTTACGTTTCATTTTCGTCCTAAAATGTATAGTGAATATTTTTTGGTCCTTCGGTTCGGATCTTCGGATCGTAGGTTGGAAAAGGAATTTTATATGCATAAAATATTTCGAATATTTTACAGGACCCACGCTTCTGACGGTTTATGGAGCTTTCATGTATGTAATTTGTTTGAGAGACTCTGAAATAAAAAATGTATTAACAAATTGTGAATGAAATTCGAGTACTTCACCTTTTTCGTATCAAAATAATATTAAACAAACAAAACCTAAAATAGTCGACGAATTAATTCAATTATTAATTTGGTACAGTTATGATGGGATCAAGTGCCTTCCACCTGAAATAATACTGACATTGTGTGGCGGTATTTAGTCTATATACCTACAGGGTGGAATTTTTCAACGCCACCTGGAGGGAAAGTACTCTAAATACTGGAGATAGCAAATTTTACTCAAAGTAAAAATTGCTTTATTTTTAAAAAGAAACAAATCTGCATTCAAAGATTTCCGAAAATTCGTTAGCCACACTCGGGAATCGAACCGATTGAAATTCGAAAAAATAACAACCTGTACTTTTTTGACATCAATCGATAGGGTCAATCACATGGATCAAATCTCTCTAACAAACATGTTAAATTAAATGAAAGGGAAACGATGAAATCTAAAGGTATAAATGCGCTTTTTGGTAGCATTTGGATCGTATACCACGGAAGGATTCTTGCGCAGAATAGTACTATGGACAAAATGCTGTCTCACAGTGAGAAACTAAAACGTAGATAGGTAATATACAAGTTTTTCTAGGCATACAAATGGCAAGTCATATTACAATACATCAAACGAAAAAGTTCGCGTTAAGTTCTCCTACATTATATCAGCGTCTCGTTGCACAAAACCAGAATGAAAGGAATTCTTTGTGATGCAGACTACGAGCGCTAAGAACGGCGCGTTGAAAGCTGCCTGACATCACTTTGTGCTACTAACGCCTAATATAAAAGTCAAAATTACTATGAAGAAATGTTATGAGACAGTCGGAATGTTTATTATAAAACAGGAAAGTTTTTGTGTTTCTACTAAACTACACTTTAACTGTTGCTATCTCTTTCACCCAAATAAAACAAGAAAGGGAAAGAGTTAATTAGAGCTGTCAAATTGAGTTGATATAAAACGTTCTGTAGTTTCTACCTACTCTCATGAAAAAAAAGAGTGTATCTATCTATGTGTCAGATCCGGTCATTAGTACGGATATAAAATGAATCCCAAGTGCGCCATCACGCGACCTAACTACAAGTCTATGCACACCATACAGTGCACTTGTACAGAGTCGTGATGCTTTGAGCTACAGGGCGGTATGCAGTGTTTGATCGCTTGAAGACGTCACAGAACTGCACCCGATTTATTGTGCCCAGTGTTATTGTCTTAAATTATCATTTTAAGTAATTTGTTAGTTTAATAAAAGCTGTGTACCCAGTTCGTTTTCACTGCATGAAATATCTTCTGCCTACATGATTTCCGAGTCTACTAGAAAATCCTGACCATCCGACATAAGAACTTTTACAAGAGTTAAAACGATACGACACGTCATGGTTAAAGTTAAACAAATAAATTAGTTCGAAAAGCTTTATCTATTACTGATCGGCACCAGTTAATAGGTTAGGGGATTTCGACGGTAAATGGCTAAATAACGGTATCACCGCGTGTGATTCTCAAAAGGATAAATAAATAATAAATAAATATCGCTGGACATTACACACAGCGCCATCTAGTGCCACACTAAGCAAAGCGGCTTGTGTCGTGGACACCAGATAGTTCATATACTACATAGATACTTTTTGTTTGTAAATATATACTTATTATACATATAAACATCCATGACTCGGAAACAAATGTCCATGCTCATCACACAAACATTAAATTGCTCCGACCGGAATTCGAACCGAGGACCCTAAGAACCCCAGGATGAAGCCAGTAATAGAGCTTGTTAGTTATGCATGAACAATCCTCAGTTTAGCTCTTGCCTAATGCTATAGACGGTGACCACATAGCTTCTTAATTGGACACTTTTATAACCTAGGGTAAAGTACCACGTACAGTACGTATGTACGTTAAGTAAATGAAAATATTCCCACGAAAAAATTAGACACCAGCAGAGCTAGAACAAAGTGAAGTTCTTTAAGATGGGAAGCGCTAAATGTTTTGAATGACTTTCCACTTAATACCCTCTTGAATAGTTTGGTTGCAAGTTAGGTATGCTTAGACATTTATTTATCTTTAATTCAAGTAGATTACCCATAAATTTGTTAGTATTCTTTGACCTATGTCAGTCAGTACAATTGATAAAAACATACAATAAATAACAGCGTTAAACTTTAACCAATAATTTTCATCATCATCAACCTATAATATTCCCGCTGCTGGGACACGGCCTCCTCTCAATGAGAGGGAATAATACTTAATTACTTATTGTTTATGTAAAGTCTAAAAATGCGTAGTTTTATAAATTTGATAGTATCAACTAAAAATCATGTTCAGTATAAATGTACGTGTATATCTTCGCCAAGGGAAATTATTCTCATATACGTAATAGTTAAAGTGCGAAGTTGTTAATGTGCACATTAACGAGTTATTCTGCAAGTAATAGAGTTTGTAGAGTCGTAAAACTAAGCGGTTACAGTCTTAAGTAAATGTCTTATTAAACACAGACACTAAGATAGATATACTTGCCCATTTTCTCTAGCATTAGACGACTTTATGAATGAAATGCGTAAACATTAACCTTTTCATCAGGAGTGGCTTCCAGTTTAACCGTATGTAGCTGAATACCAGTATTTTACTGACCTACACAACCCATTTAGCACAGGGTAATACGTAACCGCTTGGTAAGACTGGTTGTCGGTTATTTTGAGCCACTGACAACGTGTAACGACAGTCAAAGATCTTCAAATGACAGCCGGGACCGGGACCGGGTCTAGTAAGCTTAACGTGCTTTACAAGGCACGGAGGAAACTAGGAGTATGTATGGGTAGTCACTCATCCATGGACAAACTTGGGCAACCACGATTCAACCTAAAGATTGACCCGAACGGCTGTTATTATTTAGCCACGAGCTCCTTAGCATTTATTAGAAAATAATGTTTCAGCTGCAACTAGGCGTGGTTACTTAATGTAACGATTCACCCATGCATAATACTTTGGCCACACTAACTGGTTACCTAGCTACAGATTTCAAACAATATTGACAGACTAACTTACCAGATTAACTTACTACTTACTTTGTACTTAGCTAACAACCATAGACATGAGTCAAAAATGTAGATTTCGAAATTGCTTATTGAGAGAAAAAGCTAACGGGAATGGATGCTTAGAAAACTGTCTATGCAGATGTTGCCATACTTGAAGTTAGTGGAATAGGCCACTAGAACGTTTAAGTAACTTTAGAACAAAGCCCAATATTAAATCTCTAATCAAATACAGGATGACAGTGACAGTTTCAAACGAATCCTATCTCAAAACCATTTCATGCTTGAGCATTGAATACGGGCCTGATATCAATAGAAACTGAATTTGTGAACCAGAAATTACCTTTAGGAATAATCTCGAAATAAGTGGGAACTAATCTCATCATTTTCATGCCCTTATCCCAATCTGTAGATACTAAATAGTAGAAGCCATATTAATTAATATTATAAACACGAAAGTTACTCTGTCTATCTAAAGAGTGTAAAAAACCTCTTAACGAAGCCGAAAGGCACTTGTTCTCCCCGTCATTGCGATCATTTTTTTGTTTTACACCATACCTGGGAACCTTCTAGTTACAATAAACATATTGGGGGTCAAAGTTCCGACTTTTTGACAAGTTTTTTATTAAATACAAGTTTTGAATGTAAGATTTTTAATAGTACACGTAAATAAAATAAAAAAGCGTGGGTGTACTATCGGAAACTCCTCTGCTTAACCTTTCGGAGATTAACAGGCGTGCTGTTGTGTTATATTATGGATGTCTGGATGATTGTCACTCTTTCACGCACAAACTACTGGCCAGATTTGGATGAAATTTGGCACATAGATAGTTTATAACCGGGATTTAACATTATATGTCATACCATTACCACCACCACCACCACCATACCATTACCATTACCATTATGTGTGTGTTATTATCATACTACCGGGATAAAAAGTCTTAATCTATAAGATTAAGACTTTTTATCCCGGTAGTATGATCCCGTGGAACAGTAACCGACCTTAACGCGAACGAAGACGCTAATATTATATTATATAAGCTAGTATTTACTTTAACGACGACCCAAATGGTGCAGCGGTAGTGAGGCTGCCTTACGTTCTTAGGGTCCCGGTTTCGAATCCCGGTAGGAGCAAATGTTTGTGTGATGAGCATGGACATATGTTTCCGAGTCATGGATATTTCGATTTTTTTTTTATCTCGATTGAAAAAGGTGTGCAACTGTGAATTAACATTGTCGTGTTTAATTAATTTAGCTATAATTATTGTTACTGGGTAAGCTTATACTTATTTTATATTGTGTGTATTATAGCATCGTATTGGACGAGTCTGTAATGATGTTATAATTGGTAAATAAATAAATAAAATAAATTTATAAGTTATATGTATTGACAAGCAAAAAAGTATCCATGTAGAATATCAACTACCTGGAGTCCATGATACAAGCCTCGTTGCTTAGTGTGGCACTAGATGGCGCTGTGTGTAATGTCCAGCGATATTTATTTATTATAATAACACACCTCCACATTACCAACCGTAATTATTGAAAATGCGCAAACCACTTAAATATGCACAACTATTTCTAAATTCGTCACCTTTACAATATCCCTCGGGCTAAGTTATTTCGTACGTGGTTAATTGGTTATACAGAACTAACTCCAGCTTTGATCCCTATTATACCGTCGAGGTCTTTCATAGTGTTGGGAAGACCCTATTGTCCCATTAATATCTGACGTAATACCGATACCGTAATTTGCATCAGCGGTCTCGGTATCGGTATTTCATATTCAATTTAGATGATTGGAGATTTAATGCATAAGTAGCGTTTGAATATGCAGTAGAGTCGAGTTGGATGATAGTGGCTTGGCATATTTCGAAGTCTAGTTGGTGGTATTATATTGTTAGAGGAGATATTAGTGGAGATTAGGTACCTACCTACTGTTTATTCGTCTACAAGTACGTTGTTCGTGTTTGTTGATCCTTTGCTATTGATTTGTTTGGGGTTTTTTTTTTCTTCTTTGGCAACTGAGCTAATGTCGACTATTCTGCCAGCTTCATGCAGTGACTCCTGAGGCAAGGTGAGCCGTCAAACTATACACTATAAGGAGGTGTCAGTAGAATGTTAAAATTACATGTCAGACTACATTCTAATATAATTCTCGCTAAGACCAAATAAAAAACCAAGACATAGCGCTGCGAATAGTAAAGTGAGGCCAGCGCAAAACTACGTCTCGCTCTGTGCATACACGCTCACACGCACACATTTACATCAAACTACAATGAAACTACGTCTCAATAAATGCACACATGTTTACGAAACCGGCCTCACTTCTCTGTTCGCAGAGTTCCGTCTTAACTTTTTTATTTGGTCTGAGCATTCTCGTTTAGTTTGTACAGAATTTGTGTAGGTTTAGGAAAAAAGTTTGCCAGGAGGGAATTGAAATTAGTAGGTAGGGGGATTTTAATTTTGGGAAGCATAAAGTACACGTTAAAAGATTGGAAATTCAAGGGACATAAAAAAAAATATATGATCAAAAGTTGTGACACTGTCCACCCAGTGGGCAAGCAGGTGGTGGACAGCGGGAAAAACCCACTAAAATCAAGACTTCTCTGTAAAACACTAGGCACTGTCAAATATAATTTTGAAGTTTTTTTCCTTCGAAGTGCTAATTCTCAACTGACCATAAATAAAAGACTTTTGGCTCTCAGTGTTGTCACATTTAAAAATCTTACTTGATACTACGCCTAAATGTCATAATAACAAAATCATTTTTATGTACCGTAGTATTTCACCTTCCGGTACGTATTTACTTTTTCATTTTCCGCCTTATGAGCAATTTTCAGTGCTTAAGCCGCGGAAGGACTTTTGTAAGTGAGAACATTACGAGCCCTGTAATTTGCTGGAAACGCCAGGAAATGGAAACATTCTAATAAGTACCTTAAGGTAATAATAATGGAAGCATATTTTGAATAATAATGCGATTGTTAAATAGGTTATTATCTACGCAAGACATGGGTTCTTGAACTAGGTTTCATTAGCAAAGGCAACATCAAATTGTAACAGACATGAGGGATTGCGAATAACGTTGGTGTCTCGAAATGCTGCCAACATACGGATGACAGATTAATGTGCAATTAAAATGTTCGCAGCATCCCGTGCTCCGTACAGGAGAGAATTTTCATTCATTTCGTTCACAGTTCTCTCACTTCCGTTAATTATAATATCGATATAAATGCCAATTAATATTGAACTGTATACATCAGTTTCGTGAAAAGTTATTTGAGTATTTCCTTTTTCACGCAAAAAAATGTTGGTCGGTTAATAAGGTAGCCAATATGGAGTATGTTTTTCGTTGAGTTTACGTAGGTAGGCTGAATGATTGATGGGTCCGTGTCGATATCTGTTAAGGAAGCGTAAGGAAATAACTTATCATTATAACCCACGCAGAAATGTGAAGGACCAATGTGAATCTGCCATCAAAGTATGGTTCCTTGGAGACATGAAATTAATGTACTCGATTGCGCAAGTATGTCCAGTACGAACATACTAAAAATGTAAAATAGAATAGTATAAAATAATGGTAAATATCATCCACGTAAAGAACTACGTGGTATTTTCTCCATTTTCACAAGCGAGTTTACTATAAAAATTATCGGCATTGTTTTTCTTCAACCACTATGGGATCGACCAGTCACTTTACACTCACCTCGACACCTTAATTAAGTCTACTATACTTGCCTGCCTTTAATATGTCCCCAAACTCTATTGCATTCATTGTGTATCAACCGTATTTAAAACAAATTCAATTCTGTCTGGCGAATTAAATTAAGGCTCACGGCACACGCTAGGAAACTATTTTAATGGGTCGCCGTTGTCAAAAACGATTAGGAGAACTATGAACACACACCTTACGATTACTGACAAATGCTTGCACTGACTGGACAGGTCCACTCAAATCTGTGTGGTTCTTTCTTCAAAAGACCATCTCAGACACTAATCTGCATTGTCCTCATATGAATTGAGCAAGATTATGTCTGGACTTCAAAAGACACTATAACCTCTGAGTGTGTTTCGGCTGTTTCTTCTCACAGTGGTCAGGCAAACACCGGCCCATCTAGTTTTTAAAAAACGACGTGTAAAAGTGTTTGTAAAAACATACTTGCAAAATAAACATCACTTCATTTCTTACTTAATATTTCCAGAATGGATGAAAATGCCAGTACCCGCATTTACAATAATAATAATAATCCATTTATTTCAGGTAACAAATAATGATAGACCATCACTTATAGCTTCACAATTATATTTTAACTTCGAAACTGTATCATTTAAGTAAATCTGCGATATAAAAGCTCACATATTCGAGTAGGTGGTTATAATTCCCATCTCGAGAATTCGTTAGTTGCCTGCTCGGAATATTGCGCAGGCAACTATTTATCGCACCAAATAGAATTATTGTCACGTTTCTAAATATAGACCCTACTTTTAGAGGTGCGAAATTATGTGCGATGAATATTCATTTCGTATTTGTATAAATATATTGCCCGTTTTGTATTGCTGGGATTAATAAGCCGTATTAGTATGCTGATAGGTGTGCCCGACTTTGTATTTAATTCTGTCTCGTGGAAAATTGCAGATTCTTTAGTGAAAATATAAATGAAGTTGGTAAAGTACCAACATTTTTAGTAGGTTCTTAGAATAGTATGATTTTAAAGCTTTCAGGAGCTTTACTAAAATTAATGTTCAATTTTGGGCTAAAATTTTCTTGAAACCATCATACAAAAGAAAAATTTAAATTAGTACAGTTTTATCAATTCTTTTACAAACCCAAATCTTACCATCTCAAATTCCCAATTACAAAAAAAATACTCCCCAAATTTAAACAACCCTTCACGTCCCAAAAAACCAACTACACCCTTAAAACTACGTACGTACTAAAACTCATCACTCTACCTTAATCCGAGTTCGAAACAAAACACACGTCACACTTCATGTCGTCCGATAAGTTCGCGTGTTCCGTCGCGCCGTGCGCGTCGGCCGGTGTCGGTTCGCAGACTAGACGGCGTGGCCCCGCGCTCCCGCCCTGCCTGTTTTGATTTACAAACACCAGCCAGTATGTCATGCAGTGTTCGATATCCGGCCGCCGAGAAATTTGTAATAAAGAGGCTTTTATTGGTCGCTGATGGTTTTTGGTCCTTTGTGCCGCAGCTGGAATAAAATTGGTACTTTTCGAACGGTTAAAATTCGTGTTTTGCTCGGATGCAGTAAATGAGCTTTTATGCTCTGATAAGTTTTTAAACGTGTTTTGGACAGTTGAAAACCTTACTGGGAAGGGAATTAGATGACCCAAAAGTTATTCACTGTGTTTTGCAATACGTTTCATATTAGACTACTAATGTGTGATTCCTACTGTTGAAAAAATAAATAAAGTTATAGTTAAGTTTTACTTTGAAATTCTATAAGAAAAATAGTTTCAAGAGATAAACCAATCAAATGGGTAAGATTTGAAAACCTGAGACTTTGTGAAAACTTAATTCGGTGGCTAAGCTGTAGGTACTAAGCGTTTTGATTAAGAAAATACCCGATGTCAATGGCCGGGTGTAATGGCCTGAAAGATATCAGCCTGACGACTTCGTGAGATGTGTAAACAAAGCTTTCGTTTCGGTTAAAAATTGGTCTTTTTTATTTAAGGAAATAACAGTTGTGATATTTTTCTATCAGAAGCTGTTTCTGATTTAAACCAAATTTCCTTTTAGAATAAAAAACGAACCAAATATCATTGTTTGCGTTTTGCATTGTCGATGTTTCAGTGTTCGATTTACAGTGGGCGGAGTTTTAATTAAAGCCTTTCATTCTTTGATGACTTTTCCCGCAATTTTTCTTTAAAAATACAATAGCTTATTGAAAAAAAAAAACATTTTTTGGCTATAGAATACACAACAGAATATCGGATGTCCGGAAAATAAAAAGAACCTTCGTTACTTATTTAGTCGTAAAACATTCCTTTTGAAATACAATAAAATAGGAACATGATCCATTCGCGTAATGTTTCAGAACAATGTTGAGAACAAAGTGACAACTGGTTCATCGAAACCTATTCAAGTTCCAATAACTAAGTTAAGATTAGTGTTGTATGAAAGTTTGGTTTAATTTGTAACTTTAGAGTTCAGTTCGACGGTTGAAACTTGCCCTACATATTGTGCCGGGGCAATTAGTTCGGTAAAATGGACAGACGATTAATCAAAATTTAATTTGTTGGACTGAAAATCAATATTGCGGTATTTCTGAAACCAAAGACCTTGTCAAAATGACCATGGGAAATATTAATGGTTATTTATTATTTTGTAGAAAGGATGGACACCGTTTGTCTGAAAAAGACTTGAAAATATTTATTTATTGTATTCACCGTTTAATAAACAACGAAATATATAAGACTTATTATAAAGAAAAGTTAATAGTTAGTTGTTAGTTATAGTTCTAGTTGTAGGATGTACGTTTTAATTTTAATTATTTGTGTAAATAAATTCTGCTGAAGTTGTACATGTATGTATATTTTTGAAATTACACCTAAGCTTTGACAAAGTTTAAAGTTCAGAATAATGCAATGACACAGTTAGAATTTCACATCACCTACGTTACTCGTAGAAGTAGTTCAAAAAACTATAGATCCAATTTATTGGCCAGTGCATCCGTAAATGTAAAAGAGATCAATCAACAAATCGTCTGTTCCATCCCTGTGTCAAATCAGTGTCCAGTGTAGCGTCCTAACGCGTTGCAAGCACACCCAAATGCGGTGATTTTCGAATCGCGTGAGTAGGAACAATAAAGAAACGTCGCGACTCGCCATCGTCCCTCTACCACCAAGTAGATAGTTTCAAAAGGCCAACCTTATTTCCTAACTTTGATTGGTTTTTAACCTTGGTTCTACAAGATGTAATTGGAATAATTGTAAACCTGTAATGTGGGTTATTGTACGCATGATTGCATACGACTTATGCAAAACAGAAATCGCGAAAAAAACTTGCTCTATACGGAGCGTTATGTTTGTTTTTTTTCTGATTTTGTATCCTCTTTTCATATTTTTATTTAATGAACACCTTGTTTTCAAGACAAAGACTCGCTTCACGTACAGCAAGAGCTTTAGATTAGATAAAATCTGATCCGTCATCATCCCTGTCTTTTTTCTCTGTTATCAGCCGTTACACTATCGTTCAATCCTTTTTATTTTGTATTATCCCTAACAAAATCCATCTTTACTTTGGTATTCCTCTCCCTCTCCAGCCATCAAAACTATATTCATCACTCTTTTAGTCATATACAATTCACCCCTCCTCATCACATACCCTGATCGACACCGACCCTTTCACCTGTTCTATAATAATAATAATAATATACCCTGTTCCCAGCGTTGGTGGGCTACTATTTTTATATTTTTAAATGTTTTTTTATAGTGTTTTATATAGAAATATTTAAAAATGTTAAAAATATGTAAGATAATGAATAAAGGATAATAATAATATATTTTTTTTATTTTTATTTTAAAAGTTTTTATATGTTTTTTATAAGAAATATTTAAAAATGTAAATTATAAGATTTTAAGATGAATAAAGGATATAATAATATCATATATTTATTCAAAAATAGAATTAGCACAAAAAATACAATTTTATTCTTAGAAATAATGTTGGTATAATAAACTACTATGCCTGTAACTCCGAAAGAAGAAGAGATGTTTAGCTTGGAGCTGTACTTCTGCACCTGTTTATGTGGCACTTCTACTCTGATTACTCTCCTAAATTGCAAACGTGGAGTATTCCACGGACACGCGTCATTGCAGTTGACAGTAGCTTGGACGACTTCAACGTATTATGCAAGTGGTTTTCGGCAGGTATTGTGAATATAATATCGAAATGTGTTTGTGTTGTAAACAGCGATTTTCATTGTATTTGTAAGGTGTATCATGATTATTTTTCATTATAACTGTTGAATACACTTAATTTTTTTCAGCAGCAATCGGCTTCGGTCGGAATTCTAGACTGAGAAGATGACAATGAATACGAATAATTAAATAATGTGTGAAAGAGAGATTGTTTGCCATAAAATAACTAGATTCTAAAAACTCAAATAATCTAAAGGAAATCGTCCTTATCATGACATTGAAAAATATAATAGACACACGTACAACAAAATGAAACTTTCGTCTCTGTAATTTTAGTTAAAGTACTTCTATTTATTCCTACGCGAGATAACGTAGTAAATAACATATTCTACCTAGAAAGTCAAACCCTACGAATAATGGCATCGTGCGTGCGATGTAGCCGATAGCAATAAATCAGTATGAAATATTCTTGTCTCGGGTAAATTGAAACTATAAGAATAAGGCGATTCTCACACGACACCGCTCATCCGCGCGCTAGAATACGCGGGCGGCATATGTGTGGTAAAATGGGGCAGTTTTTGTAATTTTTGGAGGATGATATTTTCGATACTTAGTAGTTGCTAAAAAATAGGAAACCTGGATTATATGAAAAAAACCGGCCAAGTGCGAGTCAGACTCGCGCCCGAAGGGTTCCGTACCACTATCTATACAACATTAGACAAAACGGGACCCCCCTTAAGTATTTATTTTATTCTGTTTTTAGTACTTGTTGTTTTAGCGGCAACAGAAATACATCATCTGTGAAAATTTCAATTGTCTAGCTATCACGGTTCATGAGATACAGCCTGGTGAAAGACAAACGGACGGAGAGAGGAGTCTTAGTTATTACTAAGACTCCCGTTTTACCCTTTGGATACGGAACCCTAAAAAAATGACTGATCTAGAGGCATTATTTAGGAAGATGAAAATAGAAAATCGTTCCCTCTTAAGAAATGGATTGCATACTAGCCAATGCGACGTGAGATCCGCTTCACCGCCCGACCGCGCGGACGAGCGGTGTCGTGTTAGAATCGCCTTAGCTAGGTATCCTACAAGGTACCAAGATATTGTAATATTGTATAATATGTCAGGCACTCCGTCATGCTGGTAACGGCACTTATATTATAGGCATTATCTGTCTGTTTACTTTGGCTTATTCTTACCGCAAAGTTACTAAACAGATTTAGTCGTAATTTAACAAGAAGATAGCTTAAAACCTGGTGAAGGATAAAGGGACAGGATTTAATTTTTGTTCTGGAAAGTAACTGGTACAAATAGTGAGGACATCGGTGGGCATAGCTAGGATTATCGGTTAGCAGATACAAATAGGGCGTATTATGTACAGTCGTGGTCTTTTCTGCCTGATCAGTTAATTTTTTTTTCGCTCATATTATGCGGAGGCGTCGAGCCACGCCCCCTTGAAGTTTAGATCTATTAGGAAAGCGTCAACATTGGCGCGCAAAATAACAATAACTATCGTTTGGCGTGTGTCGTCAGTGCGCTCGGCCGACCGGTATCTTTTCATTAATTATTTCTATACAAAGTCAACGGGGCGGGGCTAGAGAGCGTTTTTATGTTGTAAGTGCAAGCAAAAATTAGCTTAGTGGTGATCAGGCCGGAGTGTCCTCGATAGTACCTATTTAGGATGGATCCATATTTCCGTCTTTCGTTGATATTTTTAATTAAAAGGTTATAAAGAACTGTATTACTTCATGGATCTTGAATTAATAAAATAATAGAGTACGATAAGAACCATATTGACGGGATCTTACAATCATGTCTATTAAAATGAAGCGGTTTTTAATTAACTGACCTTAATTGACAATTAGTGTTACCATCATGGCCAATTGTGTAGAAACTTGTAAACATTATTAAAGTTAGAAAACAAAGTCGAATGCACAATATTTCCATTTACATGACCACGACTGCGGAAAAGCGAAGTTTGTTTAATATACTTCACTTCGCTTCGTAGTTCGCGTAGTTCTAGCTTTTAAGCTTGTGTAGACATTTATTACTAGTTTTACGTCAGTTAAGTTTTATTCGTTGAAAGGAATCAGTGAGTTTCCTTAGCTTTTGCTTTTTTACGAACTTTTATTATTAATTATTATAATTTTATATATAATTATAATATTTATATTAAAATTATATATAATATTTATAATTATAATATTTATATTATAATTATTATAATATAATTATAACATTATTATTATATATAACGAAAGACTTACTGCTGTATTTATTATAAGCGTATCAGCTGGACTAGGTTGGTCTGTGGATGGGTGACCACTCATTATAAACCGAGTTTTCTGCATGCCTCGGAAAGCCGTTGGTCCCGGCTGTATTTTGTAGATCTTTGACAGTCGTTACAGGTAGTTAGTGACCCGAAAGTCTGACCTGTCTGGCCGGAGGGTATTGTATTACCCAGTACTAACCGGGTTGTGGAGGTCAGATAGGCAGTCGCTCCATGTAAAATACTGGTATTCAGCTGCATCTGGTTAGACTGGAAGCCGACCCCAACATAGTTGGGAAAAGGTTAAGCAGATGATGATGACGTGTAAGCGTATTAGCATAATCTGCCTATATAGTTCTCATTGCAAGGAAACAGGTCTTTCTCTGTGAAAAGAAGAGAGGGGAGAGGCAGGTGTGTAAATCACCACGCGTGTGGTGATAACCAACCCGCACTGGACCAGTGCAGGTTGGTTATTAATTTAATAAAGGAATCGATAAATTATAATATTATTACGAGTTTCAGTAAAAGTGAAGAACATCAATTCTCAAGGACAAAGATGAAAAAAATATAAATATTACAGAAAAGCAGACACAAGAAGTATTGAAAATTACAATATGAAGCAATTAAGTATTCAATATAATTCTCGCATCAGTCACGTATTCTGGTCTCTTTTAATATGTCAATCTTGTAATATTTTATTTTGAATTTATCATGAAGCTCGTACGTTATTAATTTCTAAAAAATCTTTTTCACTTTGAAAATATTCGTTCTCAAATATAATATCTTCAAGGTTAAAGATTAATTAGATTAATCTGAAAGATTATCTGGATGAAAATCTGAAATATAAAAAAAAAAAACTTGTTAGTAGTTTAATTTGGTAATTGCGCTAGGTGTCAGATCAGTCGTGCATGAAGAAAATCATTAAACCAACTTTTCAACTAGAGGTATGTTTTCAGAAATGGCAGTTTTCAGAAATGGCAGCTTAATCATACCTGCAAAAGTTAATAAAAAATGCGAAGCCACGCGTTTCCAATGAATTATATTAACAGTAGATATAGTCCTCTGCAATTATCGAAAGCAGCCTATATAGGTGCTGCATATAAGTACAGTCAAACATGCAATTTGTTATCAATAGTCTAGAGACTAAAGTTAGAACTTTTAAAGCTTAGAGTGTTGTAAAGAAATACTACACATCACACTCAGAACATTGTTTAAAAGTAGCTGCAAGCTACCTAGCTGTCCCATGGGAACCTCCTACTTTTTAATTAGTATGATGTTGTTTTCCATTATTTTTTGTTAGCCTGTACTGTCCCACTGCTGGGCAAAGGCCTCCCCCAATTCCTTCCATTTGCTCTTTTCCCGTGCCTCCTAGGACCAAAACTCGCGCTACGCGTCCAAATCGTCGCGCCACCTTTTTCTGGGTTGGCCTCGGCGGCGCCGTCCCTCTTTCGGCAACCATCGCGTGGAGACTTTTGCCTAGCGGTCAATGTGCATGCGACCATTCCATTAGTGAAAAAAATTGGAATAGGATCAGTTTGTTCCAAAAATGACCCCCTACACCCAAACTTACAAACTTTACCTCTTTAAATAATAGGTCATACTTTGATAAATGAAAAAAAAAACATGAACTTTAATACAAAACGGCAGTTTCATAGGTAAAGACCAAAGTGTGATACAAGCCTTCGTGAGATTGAGGATGATGGATGCAGAACCAGAACTCGGAACACGGTACAATCGTGTACAATTCCCAAAATTCTTTTACCGATCTTATTAGTGTAGAAGTTAGTGTAGACAACTTGTTCGTCCATACAGTTAACATTAAATAAGAGCTTGTCCAAACGAGGCGTTTTACGCGTAATCGACTCACAGACGGAAATGTGTACAACATCTTCATTTCGTGTTAAAGGGGTTAGGACGGGTGTTTTAGACGCGGAGTTAGACAAGCGAATGAAAATTGAAAATGGAGCGTGTGATATGCTTTGTCTGATCAAGATCTATTGTTGAGTTTCTCGGCATATTAATTAAGACAGTCATTAGCATTTTCATCCATCGAAATTTTACAAACAAATTAATATGGACGAAGTAAAAGTATTATGTAGGGATTGCAGCAGGTGGCGTGGTATGGACATGACGTGATGCGGAGGAATGAGGAACATGTCGAGAGGAAAATGTTGAGTCTGAGTGTTGGAAGCACAGACGCAAACAGCCGTCATTCCGTCCTCGCCGTCGAGGTCCGTCCGCGACGTCCCGATACGATCCCTCCCCGTCCCTTGCTCGTGCCAGCCCGCGTTGCTGAGCCTGTAGTCCAAAGTCAGTCCCTAAATAATGACACCACTCCGATCCAGCCTTTCCCCTTGCTGTCCTTTCCCAGCGACTCCCTAAGCCGAGGCCCGTACCCCGCAGGGGGTGCCCTTAGCGTGTATTCGTTTAGTTTTTAAGTTTTTTGCCCTGGCTGGAGGCCTTACACTTAAGGCACCCACAGGATTGTCCGGTTAAGCAGACGACAACCTCTCAGATTGAACTGCGAGATACTATTTCGAAAAAAAAAATGAGTCTGATTGTAGATGGCTATAAGAGTAGAGGAACACCAAAGAAACGATAGATGGACTGTGTGAAGGATGATGTGCCTAGAAAGGAGGTACTGGAGGAGGAGGAGGAGGAGACTGCCGAGATGACGAGTAAGAGAGAAGTTTGGAAGAAGAAGACATACTGCGCCGACCCTGATGATGTACCAGGTGGCGTTCTGAAGTTTTTGCCTACCCCCATAGGGAAAAGGCGTGAGTTTATGTATGTTTTCCAAAAACAAATCTTTTTTTAAATAATAGAGGCTTGATGTGACTTCACTTACACAAAAATCTGTTTTACAAACGTTAAAAACTTACTAATCGAGCCACAGATGAGTACACAATTTGAAAATTTCTTTACTGACCGTTAAAATTTATAACAAGCATTATTCGCAACAAAAATAATAATAAACCCTTAAGCACATCTCATTATCCATTTTATTAGAAGAAGCTTACAAATGACGTTTCCGCGCAGATATTTTTGAAAGCGTCATCAAACAAAGAGCAAAAGAGACAGAAACATTAATAAACACGAGGAAAAACGCTGTTTTCTTTTGTGAGAACTTGTTGCGTTTCTATCTTGTATTTCGCAGTGGCCGCTAACAAGTACAAAAAACTGGAAAGTATACCCGGATCGTAATAAATTTGCAAATTTGGTACCTAAGACTTTTTTATTGCGTCGCTTGTCACAATAATATACAAATATCTCGTCTCGTCTCCAAGGTTTAAAGGAGTCGTTTTCCGTGTAAAATAATGAAATAATGCTGGTTGACGCTTAGAAAATACGGTGTTACGGCCCGCGATGTTTTTTTTATTTTGGTCCCTCTGTTTTATGTTTTTAAAATGCTCTTCTTATTTGCGAATTCATCATTTCTTGTTTATATTTCGCAGATGTTCTCATTTACGTTTTTTATTATCCAGTCCAATTTGATGAGTATGAAATTGTCAACACGGTTTTATGTTTATAAAATTATATGTTACGCGGGACTGTTGGCATCAAAACGTTTCTTGTTATTCTTTTTCACGATCTTGTGGGAATTTCTGTACCGTAATTGTTTTAGTTGGTTTTACTTGAACAAGTGGTTTCTTATTTTATACTTAACCCTTGATCTGTCCACGAAGTAGACACAATAGTTAAACAATGGTGTCTCAAAACAAATTAGTCCTTTGACAGATCATGATTTATTCTCGATTAAAACGTTAAGTATAACCAACCCTAAGACTTGGTTTAACTTGTTGATCCGAAAAACTTTGGATGTGTCCTTTTTGTAGCGAAAGTTAGAAAACCAGTTTCCCTAGACAAGTAGAAGTGTATATCTAAATATTTCAAGATGCTGCCGAGACTCATGTATCCCCCAAACTTATCACAATTAGTCTATTCCTTCGTCAGGCAGTTTTTTGTAGACTGAAAAGGCGAACTACTAACTATTTTTCTAGCTGTGTCGATTTTTCTTATCTGATGTGGTTAAATAAAAAGTCTTTTTTTGCTAGAAAGATGCAAAGTCTGATTACATCTGGCTTGATGATTATTTTTATGCTTTCTAGCAAAAATAACAACTCCTTTTTCTTTTTCTATTTATATTTGAAGTTTGTGACGGCCATCAACACTCTATTCTTAGAATCACTAAGTTCATTTAAATTACATTTGATTAAATGATCTATGACTAATTCATAGGTTAAGCACGACTGTTGAGCATGAGGTGGGTTCGACATCGATCGTACACAAATGTAGACTCCGTGGCTGCCACTGAGAAATTTGTGATGGACAAACCCAATACCAATATGTCCGACCCGGGAATCGAGCCCAAGACCATATGCTTAGCAGTCGCGATTGCGACCACTTGACCAACGAGGCCGTCACTTCATATAAAATACTATTCAGCTAAAAAGCTGGCTAAATTCTGTTAGACTGGATGCTGACCATACAATTAGGACAAGGCTTGGCAATGAACGTGAAGGCGCGAATGGCGGGCCTCTCAATATAATGGAAGGTGCTGAGCAACCCGGGCGATAGTTGGAGAGCAGGAATAAAAACTCGGAGTTAGGTGTAATCTATCTACATGAAAATTTATGTACAATTTACAAACCTTACAATGACGTTAGAAAATATTTTTATCACAGGAAATTATGAAAATAAAGGGTGTAAAACACCTCTTAAGGAAGCCGAAAGGCAGCTGTTCTCCTCGTTATTGCGATCATGTTTTTGTTCTACACCATACATTGTAGTTACGGAGATATTGGGTGTGAAAGTTCCAACTTTTTGACAACTTTTTTTGAATACAAGTTTTTAATGTAAGATTTTTACTTCAAACACCTCCACGACCCCTGTACTATTCAAACCATCCATCAGCACAATGATTTGAGTGCGTTACATTGAGTTCTACCACAAAACATGATTTTTCACCCCAAAAATTTTCCCGTTTCCCAGCAATATTTTTTGCGTAAAGTTACTTAGTTTGATGTACAGAATGCTTGGTTGACGGCTTCGTGATGAGGTGGTTTACACCCTGTAAATTATAACAGGACATGAAAAAAAATAGTCAGAAGTGACAGACACAATAAAAAGTCAAAAACATAGAGTGCACCTGCACCGGCTAGCGACATACGTAAGCCGCCTCCTTGGTCGCGGCCGTGCGGCATTCATAGTAGTGAGTTAGGCACTACAAACGTATTCTTTCCCGGAAAACACGTAGGACTCTGTTTCAAAGGACCAAAAAACATAAGGACACATTACGATGCTACACACTAAACAATGAAAGAGGTCTAAGAGGGTCAGCATCAACTCAGGAGTGATTGTCGAGCGAAATTCTTTGTTTCCATTAATTTTCCCTTATCATTATTGTTGGGACCACGGCTGTCAGCCATTGTTGTTTAAATTAAATCAAATGGTGCTGTTGACATTCCTGAATGGTAGTCATGTCTTTGTTAATTCGAAAAACTGGATTACTGGTTAGTTAAATTCAGTTTTTTTTTTTGATTATGCGAAATAGGTATGGTCCAAAGTGGCGCAGGAGAAGATTACAAAGTCAATGTCAAATTTATTTGCATAGATTGCAGGTACGTAAAATAAGTTGTTACAGTAAAAGGATATATTTATTTAAACTTCATGTACAAGAGTGGTACGTAGGCGGACTTAATGCCACAAGGCATTCTCTACCAGTCAACCTTTGGGACAAATAGGATAGCATTGTGATAGAGTACAAAAAAATAAATTAGAAAAATATCATTTTGTTAAATTAAATTGATATACATACATAAATAGTACATACTAATACACACATATATAGATAAAATTAGATAAACTAATATACCCATATTATAATACATACAAATAGTCCAAAATACGAGAAACAACAAAATAATTACTATGACTAGCTTGTGTCCAATTTAGTTTGACTTAAAATAGTGCTTCCGTACTGTTCTTTTGAAAGCCATTTTGCTTTCTGCTTTTTTAATGCCAAGGGGTAGCGCGTTCCAGAGCTTTATAGTGGAGTGGTTATATGGAGGAGGCCTTTGCCCAGCCGTGGGACATTCAAGGCTACTGAAAAAAAATCGTAAAGAAATGGTTTTATATTTTTAATCATCAATATTAATATGAAAAACACTCGGGTTTCTTATTTTTATTTTGTCTGACCTGCCTCCATAATCACTAGATTTTTACAAGTGTTGTACATAACCGCTCAAAGAACTGTTTGTATGGCGATAATAACGTTCTCCTTTGTTTTAACAAAACATTTTCTTAACTTTCAGTTCGTTCCCGCCAAAACCCCAAGCGAGACATAAGGAAAGACGTATTTTCACACATTATCGTTAGAAATACAGCAACATTATACCGCGGGGATGCGGCGGGGTAAGATGATTTGACGGAATTACCAACCTGTAGCGTCTGTTTTAAGAAACATAATAAGGTTGGTCTTTAATTCCGTGTTTGTTGCTGGTAAGATCAACAAGCAATGTAATGACGTTGTGGAACATTTACAGTTTTGCTGAAGTATTTCAGGTCTTGGGTAGTTTTATACTCGAAAATACTGGTTTTGTTAAACTTAGTTTAACTCTGTACTTCGCTGCTGTACTTTTAATTGGTGACACAATGTTTCTCGATTAAAATATCCAGACTTCATCAACTGCCTAGCCTTTTCCCAACTATGTTGGAGTCGGCTTCCAGTGTAACCGAAAGCAGCTGAATACCTATACTTTAAATGGAGTGACTCAGCGCGATCTGACCTCCACAACCCTGTTATACTGTCAAAGATCTACAAATGACAGCCGGGACTAACGGCTTAACGTGCTTTCCGAGGCACGGAGGAAACTTGCCATGTAATAAGTGGTCACCCATCCACAGACCAACCTAGGCAAGCGTGGCTTAACCTGAACATTAATCCGAGCGACTGTTATTATTTAGCCACGAGGTCCTCCAATAATTGAATATACAGACTTTATTTGATTAAGGCAAATAACCTCTTAAAGCCGTGGTCAAAATATGACCTCGTAACACAAGACATTTATGACACAAAACATGATGGATTAACTTACCCCAATCACCTCATTACCATACATTTCATTGATCAAGAAAAAGCTTACCTAACTAGCCTAATTCGCCAACAAAAGTTCATTCACCCACCTTTATAACGCGAGCATAAACTCAAGTATTGTACTAAAAATGGTCTTAGAGAAAGATTAGCAAGCTTCGAAACTAGGGCATTGCGAGTGCATGAGTAATTCCTGTTCGTACACAGTAACGACACCGTAGTTTGTTCGTGTCGTGTTCTCGTATCATAAAGCAGCGCAAATGTACGGGTTCGTATATGTACTAACATAAAGACTGGCTTGAAAGAAAAGTGACAGGAAAATGCACATGTGTTTTTCTGAGGTTTTTTCTTTCAGCGTGCCTTCATGGGGCCAAACAATGATGATCTGTAGGTCTAATCACTCTTACATCTTATGTTTCTATTCAGTTAAACCTTCTATTAAAAGTATCACATAGTAGATTATAATCAGATTATTTAAGTTGAAGCCAGCTTGTTTGTGAGGATGGATGAATTGATGGATGTTTGTAACTTTTTCACGCAAAAACTACTGAACGGATATGGAAGAAATTTTGAACACAGATAGTTTATAACCAGGATTAACACATAAGATACTTTTTATGCTGGTACTACGATCCCGTGGGACACTACCGAACACCATGCGGGCGAAGCCGCTGGCCTAAGCCAGTATGAATATAATTACGTTATAAATGCTCTGAAAAGTTCTTTTTTCCTATTTAAACTCATTCTCTTTTGTCAATAAAAGTAATTGACCAAATAATAACGATGAACACGACCCAATTCCATTAAAACGGAATCAAATTCTGTTTATTTGTTCAGGAAGTTAGATACGTTGAAAAATCAATTGAATGGTCAACCCTAAGGGAAATGATCGCTTGCCAAAGTAAATATTATATTTGCTTAGGAGTACGTAACAACATTTACTTACGGTTTTTTTAGCAAGGAGTCCCATTTTAAATTAAAAGAGTGGTCTAACTGCGTCTAATCTTATTTATGCTCAATTAAGGATAATATTTACACACATCTACATCTACATTGTACTTGACTTTTAAAAACATTGTTTTTGAGATGGTATTCTATTTAGAGTATAGTTTTAATTAAATTAATTTCATTGAATCTCTTGGTTGGTGTAAATCCTTAGTAGGTATTTGAATAATAAATTACTATGTAGCCTACATATCCTAGCCTATATCAATGTTTATTAACACGACAAAATTGGCTCAAACGCAGCGCATCATAAGTGGTAAACTCATGCAACTAATTTGAAAGCTGTCCAACCAAAAACTAGCTGAAAGGGTTCAAAATCACTTTAACTATGTTAATTTTCAATCACCCATTTGAACCCCTTTAAAGTCCCCCATAATGACCATGAGACTACCCATAACATTAACTGTTCTCTTGGACCAACGAGGTACCATGACATGGTACTTATTAAAATGCTTTCACCGAAATTTAATTCAGTCGTTGTTTACTTAGGACTTAAGTAGCATCCTATAAAAACAGAAGGTTATTCTGGTCCTCTTATATTAGTTAAGTACTTACTTACTAACATAAAAGCTTTTAGTTTTTTTCGGCGAGAAGCTAATAGACTGTACTTAGCAGGGATTTGGTCAGAAAAAGATAAAAGAATATAAAAAACTTTAGTACCCCTGAATGAAAGAAAACTTATTTAATCTTTTAATGCACATTAGTAACGGCCTAACTTTTTTTGTAGATAGTGCGTAGATTTTGACTGCCATAATTCCTAAACCTGTTTAGTAAAACTTGGGTCTTTTCTACCTGGTAACGTTATCAGCCAGCTGATGTGTATATTAAAGGTTTAAAAACTATTTTAATGGTTGACTAAGGACCTAATGGGTGAGTGGTGCGAGCAGTCAGCATAACGTCCCGCATGTTATCCCGCATTAAGTGTGGTAGACGGAAATTTGTTGATGGTTAAGGCGATTCTCAGACGACCGTTTGTGTCGGCTTGTATGAAATCCATTGATCACAAAACACACGTAGTACACCGCCCGACCGCGCGGACGACTGGCGCACAACCACAAAATCCGCTTCGCCGCCCCGACTCGTTCCGCTCGTGTGAAAATCGCCTAATCGATCAATATGGAATATGCATGTAATTACATAATTAGACAGTATTATCAACCCAAGAAAAGTATTAAAAGTTAAATTCTACTACTGCTCAAAAATAATATTAAACTCCTGCAATTTTCTATGACAGTTCAAACGTCCGTGACTGTCGCGGCCATGATGTGACGTCATTTACCTCAATCCACCTTGTTTACATCTATTTTTTTGGCCTTAATAAAGTAATTTTACTAATTTCATGTGCTTTATTCAAGCAAAAATTGCGATAACAATATTATAATAAAATCTTAGTGAAACTTTACCTACTTTTCAAATGAAAGTGTTTTTTTTGACACATATACTTTGACGTCACTACCGGCGTTATCGAGGACGACGCGTTTTGAGAGTGCGTTCCGTTTCACCAAAAACATGTTACATAAAACAATAAATTGTAAAATAAGTGATGTTTTAGAAACATAAACAAGTGTACCACAATGTTTTTATGCGCCAATAGAAGGCATTTTTAATAAATAAAAAGAGTTTAGTATTACTTGCATATTCCCTATCTCGGTCAAAGGTCTAAATGGAATCGTACGTTACAAACGTCAACTTATAATTCAATGACTAATCTGTCTGCTAAATTTTTATTGGTTTGACTGTCATGAATGATCACTAAAGCGGTTAGGTAATTGTAGCGAGCCATAATAGGCGTTTTAGTCTGTATATTATGTATTAACATGTTTAGAAACTGTCTTGCATTGTAAACTATTTACAACAAACATAGGATGCACCCACACTTAGGTTGATTTTTGCCGAGCCACATTTGCGACATGGGAATTAATTATTTTGAAATAAAATTTGCAAACGTTTTCAGAACGACGACCATAATAACACTATCTATTCATTCCCACACAAATAATTTATTTCCATTTACTGCCATAAATTACAGCATACATTAGGCCAATCCACGGTGATTCATACACGCACTGTACTGAATATATTCAAGGAAATAATGCCAGGTAATAATTCCGGAGTCACGCGAAACTGGAAACGAATGCTAGGCGGCAGGAACTAGAACGTTTATTTTGATAAGCGTAACGTAATAATACGGTTTTCTTGTCCTACATGTTATGGAAATTGGTAACATGCTTGTAGGGGAATCAATCAGTTTTTGGTAAAGTGAAATATTTATAAACTTGAAATTGAGTGTCTTCATAATTTACATGTCTATTTGGAAAGTTCGAGGTTAAATAATAACAGCCGCTCGGGTCAATCTTCAGGTTAAGCCGCGCTTGCCTTGGTTGGTCTGTGGATGGGTGACCACCCGTTACATACCGAGTTTCCTACATGCCTCGGAAAGCACGTTAAGCCATTGGTCCCGGTTGTCATTTGTCTATCTTTGACAGTCGTTAGAGGTACTCAGTGGCCCGAAAGTCTGACAACCAGTCTTATCAAGGGGTATCGTATTACCATGTAATTAACTGGGTTGTGGAAGTCGGATAGGCAGTTGCTCCATGTAAAATATTGGTATTCAGTTGCATCCGGTTAGATTGGAAGCCGACTTCAACATAATTGGAAAAAGGCTAGGCAGATGATGAATTTTTATGTAGAAACAAAGGTATATGTAATTGAACTATGCAGTTGGTTATGTGTATATTGTAGTTAATAACTGAACTGTTATGTTATGTTTTGGCAAACAATTCAGTTGATTGTTTGCTTAAATAGTCAGTGATTTATTTAGGTGCATTGTATTCTAGAAATTGGAATATTTCAGCAGATTATTGTGCGCCCACGTGCTATATTTCACACTAGAAACCAAGGGCTTCCACAATGAAATCTATTTATAACCAACAAAGTTTGACCGGTCAAAATGAGCATTTAAAACACACGCAGTTTCAGTTTTTTATTAAATTTCACGTTGTAATTAAAACAACGACATTCAACAAAGACACGAAAAAATTAATTATAAAATGCCGCGCAAAAGTGTTGGAAAAAATAATTAACACAACGTAAAGAGATCCTTCGGCGCTTGGTAAAAGCGTTGCATAATATCGAATATTTTTACCTGCTGTTAACTAGAGAAAAAGATAAAAAAATGCTGCGCTACCACGCTGAGCCACGCTCAACTTTTCCGAAGCAAACTGGATACTAAGTATATAAATATTGTTGATAAAACTAGGGCTTTGAACTCGCAATTTGCATGTTATTAAACTGTTTCTACTTGAATCGACGTGGTAATATAGCCAAGAGATATGGCTAACGACAGATGTGGAAAATGTGGTGGCGTTACTGTTGTTTTGAATTAGTAATGAGTGCTCTGGCATTGGCCTATGACAAGCAGCAATAAGAAATCACCACCAAATGCTATAAAAAAAGATTTTATGCATTCGAAATTCACACAAAAATAAAAATACGAGTTTCAAATATGCATATTTTCGGCGCGTATGTATGTGCTCGTTTTTTTTTAAAACCCTTGAAGCTCCTAGCGCCTGTTTGCGCGCCTTTTGCCACACACACACCTTCTTCGAACGATGACAGGTTTGTATGAGATTGTGACATTTTGCTACTGACAGAACCCACCGGTTTAAGTGAACATGCCGGAATGAGCGTAGACACGCGCATTCGGGTTTTCACGTTTAGTTCAAAATGTGGCGCACGTGTACGCGCGAGTCTGAACCTGTTCTTAGACATTGGTTTGTTGATCTTTGAGTCACCGAACAAAACTTGTTATGCTTCCATAGGGAATCACAAAAAAATCTAAGTAGATAAGCTGATTACGACTACTCGCCAAACTTTTTTTTGTTTCACCCTCCCAACTCCCTCTAGAACGCATATCACTTCATTGAATCTAGAGCCGAAAGTGAAATATTCTTACCGAATCCCAAAGGAGACCTAACAAAGTCTCAAACAAAATCTGGTAAGTATATAACAAATACATGTAACAAAAGGCCCTTCAACAAATGTATGGAAAGGTAAAAATAACAGTGTTGTGTGTTTCACGTACATTCAGACCATTTGCTTATTATTAAGAGTACCTTGCCCTCAGGACGTGCCTCTCGCTTCGTTTAGGAATTGGGTCGGCCCTCTCCCTTTAAAGTAGGCACCATTATGAAACGGCTTACGAATAAATCGATGACGCGTTTTTCGTCACAGATTTCGTGGCACGAATGTGTGATAATAATCCTGTTATTTGTTAAAAACATACTTACGTTGTTATACTGCCTTATTTGTTGAGCAAATAACCCCTTTTGCAGATAATTTGAAAGTGCTTCATTTGAAATCTAAAATTGCTCAATACCTATAGGTTTTTGAATTTTTCTATTCGATTTGGGTCAACATTCCACCCAAATTCATCAATCCACAGAGATTTTTACTTTAAATTAGCAAAAAATGAACGAGCTGACGTAACCTATCCATTAAGAGTGATGTTACTCAATCTATTGTTATCACTACGTATCTGGGTACTCTAAAAAATATACCGTGAATAATCAAGCTAAATATTTCAAGCAACGTGTTTATTTTATATAAATTGAGTTATAAATTATCACGTCACCCATTTAGGAGTCTGGAGGGCCTCTCACACACTTTTCGTATTAAATTAATTGTGGCATCACACTTTGACGCAGTTGTTCGACGCCCTCTGCCTATTGACGTCACAAGAGCCACAAAGGGAAAGTTAAATTTTGAGCTTTTAAAGGCTCTTTTTTAAATACCGTGAATAATTTGCTCACCTCGATTAAGTATGTATGAGTGTTTAATGCGAAAGGTATTTGAAATATACATGTGGGTGGTTAAAGGTTGCAAGAGATACTTCAAGTTAACTCAACCAATGTTAATAAGGGGTGCATAGTGACAGCCGAGTGGTGTAACCGTCGGACTGTCTGCTCGTGCTAGGTCGCGAGTCATGCAAATAAACATACTTACTTACTTCGAACCCAAGACACTCACACTCTGATTTTTCGGTTTCATGTGCGTATTGTACAATAATTATCACTTGCTTCGTTAAGGTGGATGCTCCAACCAGCCCGCGAAATTAAAAGTCATTCTTACACCTGTATGAGCTTTGCAGAATTATAATCATCAAAATCATCAATACGGGTTGTATTGATGATTTTGATGATTATAATTCTGTAACTACATACCTACGTCTTACAGTCGCGAGGCATATTTTAATCAACATACAACCTAGCACTGGCCTGCGAATTGCAAAAAACGTAAGAAAATTTGAATTTTGCGGGATACTCTGACGCTTTCACCTTAAATAAAACATCGTGAGAAAACATACTGGTTTCCAAGCCCGAGACATATTTCTCGACGGCATGTAAAACCAAGTCTGAAAGAGGCTCATGACAACAGGTTAGGAGTTAACCCCACGAAAGAAGACTAAGGCGTTTCGTGTTTGGGTTGTAGCCGTCAAATAGCCACTTTATGTAAAATACTGGTTTTCAGCTGCATCTGGTTAGACTGGAAGCGGACACGGAATTATAAGGGAAAATGGCTCATAAATTAAATAAAAACCAATTTACACAAGAAAAGTTGAATATACAGCTTCAGTCCTAGCAAAAACATTACCTGTAAAGCATAAAAGAATAATTTATTCAAGCACCCTTTCAAAAAGTTTTGCATATTTTATACAAAGTGTGTCCCAGACTTAAGAGTGCGACGATTTCTTTATTTATACCAAGTTTATCTTAGGCTATGAGCCACAGGTGGACCCGGAAAGCCTTATTGAATATTGAAATTTATTTTATGCGAAAATGCGAAAGCGAGAGCGTGACGTCACGTCTAGCTTTTAATAAAAATATACAATATTGCTTTGTTTTTCTTTTTTTAATAAAATCTTTTTGTTACACATTTAATCGTTTTGTTAAACTTTTGAAATGTGACTTAGTATGTTAAGCTATGTAAAGTCGGGTGATCTTGCAAGTTTGTCTTTTCCAAGCGTCATTGTGTTACAATCTTAACATAATGAACAAAACAAACACACAAAACACAAAAAATAAACAACAAAACAAACAAACAACAAACAAACAAACAAACAAAACAAACAAAACAAACAAAACAAACAAAACAAACAAAACAAACAAAACAAACAAAACAAACAAAACCAACAAAACAAACAAAACAAACAAAACAAACAAAACAAACAAAACAAACAAAACAAACAAAACAAACAAAACAAACAAAACAAACAAAACAAACAAAACAAACAAAACAAACAAAACAAACAAAACAAACAAAACAAACAAACAACAAATGTAAGAAAAGTGATGTCATTTTAAAAATGATATAACATCAAATTGCTGTCTCTTATTAAATGCATATCTGAAAACTGATACAATCTGATGATATAACTGATACTGATAAACTGGTATTTCGTTATAATTTGAAAATATTGCGTTCGATAGAAAATGTCATTGATCACTCAAAGATTTATCTTCAAGATTAACCGTCATCTCTGAAAGTAAAAGACAAAGAGAGGTTAATTGCAACATAACATGAAGGGTTAGGCAGAGGTGTACCTAATTACACCCACATTCCGCCAGTTATGTTTAAAACCCCATGGAATAGGAGGCGAGCCTATTGCCATCAACTGGGCACAAATCCAGACTTCGTGGCTGCTACTAAGGGCAAACAAGACCCGGGAATCGAACCCAGGTCCTCATGTTCAGCAGTCACAATTGCGACGTCTAGACTAACGAGGTAGCTAGTGATAATAAAATAAAATAAGCACAAATTTACACAAGAAAAAATTAATAAACAGCCTCATTTCTAGCGAAAACGTTACCAGCATCAGATTTCCTCATGCTCAAGAGTCGTTCTTGCGACCACTCGCCCAACGAGGCAGTCCACGTAATAGGCTTGTCAACTGAAAAAATCTAATTAGTCCGTCAGTTATATTATCAAAAAATATTTGACCCGTATTTTTTCTTTTGTTAAGTAAACCAAAATTGCCGGAGATACGATGCTTTTAAAATTCTCAATACGTCACGCCGTGGTATAATTTTTAGTGCGTTCTGACGTCACGAGCGACCACTCCCGAGTTTGGATGCGTTTTTTTCTTTGTCAATATTCATTGATTTACAAAAACAAAAAATACGTGTCCATTATTTTCAAATACTCTAACTGACGGACTAAATAGATTTGCAATTTATTGATGGTGGAAACTAGCCTATTGCCACGTATTCTTCAAAACAGTTAACAACTGACACTATCCTAATTACATCTTAAATTAATTAATACATCAACGTAATTCTGTTAATTACCAGCCAGCTTGCCACTACCGAATTATTAATCAATCATGAACTGATGTGGATGCTCAGATAGTATGATGTGTTTGTCTCGTTTTAATTAGTTGTGGAAACGTATTGATTAATGCTTTTGGATATACTAGGTATATCTAAGTATAAAGGGTGTAAAACACCACTTAACGAAGCCGAAAGGCACTTGTTCTCCTCGTTGTTGCGATCATTTTTTTGTTCTACACCATACCTGGGAACCTTCTAGTTACGGAGATATTGGGGGTCAAAGTTTCTACTTTTTGACAACTTTTTTCTTAAACTCAAGTTTTTAATGTAAGATTTTTACTTAAAACACCTCCACGACCCCCGTACTATTTAATCCATCCATCAGCACAATGTTTTGAGTGTATTACATTGAGTTCTATCACAAAACGTGATTTTTCACCCCAAAAAAAAAAACGTTTCCCAGCAATAATTTTTGCGTAAAGTTACTTTGTTTGATGTACGGAATGCTTGGTTGACGGCTTCATGATGACGTGTTTACACCCTGCATACGTACTGACGTAGCAATAGGAAGGTATAATCGCAATGAAAGTATTAAAAGTTAACTTTGCACAATTTTTTACATATCTCCAGTTTTAATCACCTGATCAAGTGATTAATAATGAAATAAATGATGAATCAGTCCATATCACCACTTCAAAATAATGTAACAACTAAACCATCTTATTCTAATTTTAAATAAAACTTAACAGACTTTCAAAAAAGTTCAAATTCCACTAAGACAAAGCATGCGTATCGTATTTTCCTTTATTACAGTATCAATCGATTGGCAAACTGCTTCCTAACGGCTACTTTCCAAAAACACTTCGGTCACAAAAACATCAGGCCAAAAATAGCGACCCAGAAATAGCTTTAACCCTATAAATAGAAGGAAAACATGGTAAACAAAGTGAGGATAAAAGGGAACCTCACACGGAAAAGAAATTCAGGATTCTCTCAAAAAAGGCCTTTGATACTTGAACCTTGAACTGAAAATAGGGTGCATTAAAATGGCCGCCATGAGGAGCTATACTTAAATGTACGATCGAGGACACTCCCGCCTGATCACTACTAAGCTAATTTTTTCTTGCACTTACAACATAGAAACACTATCTAGCCCCGCCCCGTTGACTTTGGATAGAAATAATGAATGAAAAGATACCGATCGGCCGAGCGCACAGACGACGCACGCCAATCGAGAGTTATTGTTATTTTGCGCGCCAAAGTTGACGATTTGTTTACTAGGCCTAAACTTTAAGGGGGCGTGACTCGGCGCCTCCGTATGATTAAAGCGATTTTTTTTTAACTGATCAGGCGGAAAAGACCACGACTGTACAAAGCGTCTCTAATATAGAATTTCGAATTTCAGAAAAAAAAAGAGATTTAATAGAGCGTCAACTCTGTTAAAAAATTATGACAGTCTTTTTAGGGTTACATATAGAATAGAATTTAGTTTCTATCCTCCGTCCGTATGACACAGTCATTTGGATCAATGCCATCGATTGTTGGAAGGAAGAGCTTTTGAGAATTGAGACATTTTCGGTTGCAATTGCAAAAATCTTTAAGTACAACATTTAACCCCCAGGCAATGTGTGTGCTTCCAGTGGTGTGCCTATGTGTCAATATTACGGCAAGCTAAAGCAAGCCCACTAGGCAAGCCGAAAATTCAGAAACCTATCATGAAGAGTTTTATGGGCAAGTAAAGTTTTTAAACTACGTATACAAAATAAAAGTACCACCACTATGTGTTTCTGACGTAACTTGGACAATCAACGACTGTCACGACTTATGTCGATACAAGAGAAAAGTAGGTTCTACTTGAACAAAATACGACTTAAATTCTGGTGGTTCTCTTAATCAACGTCACAATAAATTCTCTCAAATATTTTCATTTAAATTTTGTGAGTCTTTATTGCCAGGTACCTACGTGGAAAGTATGCGAGTCTAATGAAAGGCATTCCTTCGAGTTCGGGTGACGTGCGCTACTCACGAGAAACTGTGCTGAAAGTTTACTGGATCAGGTTTGGGAGCTTTTGACACTGTTCATGTTTTCAATTTTATTTTTATTGCTAGCTGTTGTGAAACGCGCTCCCTTTGTGTATTTTGATGCGCTAAAACACCCATATAAGTACCCGATTTACTTGTTTTTGATTTTATCAGATGTTGCTCATTTTCACTTAGAAGGTCAGATAGGCAGCCGCTCACTGTGAAATACTGGCATTCAGCTGCATCTGGTTAGGCAGGAAAACGACCCCAGCATAGTTGAGAAAAGGCTAGGCCGGCGATGACTAGGCCGCACTTAAATACAGGCTTATGCAACAGCAAACGGTTGGATTGTTGGCCTCCCGTCTGTAAGTAAATCTCCAGGAGATTTATGTCAATTGTTTAATTATTGTCTTCTAATTAGTCGTTTAAAGATTAACCGCTCGACCCTGAACCGAGACTTGAATTTTCAACAGTGCAATTTACTTAAATCTATAGGTTTCACTTAGTTAAACTGAAAACTGAAAAGCAGCAAACCCAAATTTCGTCATTCTAATCAACCGTACTTTGCACACATTATTTTCACAATATCAAAATTATTGGAAAGAACATTAGAACACTTCCCACAAAACTCCAAAATCCCAGTACCCCACTCGTAACTTTAATAAACACAAAAAGGCAACATCCAAATCGTGCCCTTATCCAAACAGGTAAACAGAACTCTTTGTAACTTTTTCACAATAACAAGCAATGCTTTTAGTGTGATTATGTCGTTGAATCTTTTGCTTTTTGCTGGGCGCGAGCATTATTAGAAGTCATTCCTGGGAAGCACGGAGAGAAATTGCACAGTAACGACTGCATAACTACGGCCTCACGTGTAGGATCTATCGTGGTAATGAGACCATTGTCTGAAATGTGCCTGGATCATTTCTATACTAATTAAACTTTATATTCAAGTTGTTTTTCTAAGGAAAAGTTATGATTCAGTCAGCGTTTCTGTTAGCTTTGTTTGATAGGGAAACTTTTGAAAAGATTTCTTTGTTAATTGTATAAGTGCCTGACGAAAGTACTGTGAACAGTTTCCTGTATTTGTAATTTGCAGTTAGTTTTAATGAAGAAGTACCTAGTCTGATTAATACGTAAACAAAATTTCCATATAAAAGACATAAAAGAGAACATGCTAATTGAAAATTACCAAAATATTAAAAAACAGGGAAAACGAATTAAACTTAACACAGGCAATTTTTATTCAGGCTACAACACAGCAATTAGGGAACGCATTTGCATGAAAATCTCACTAAAACGACCTGTTTGTACCGCAAATATGTAAATCATTATATTTATTTCACGAAACGGAGAGTAGGCGAGTGAATGGTAAAATACGAATTCGATAATAATCTGTAGAAAGCTCTTGACGAAACAAATCAACATTTCATTCATAAACCATTTTCCTTAAAATAAATTGTAAGCAAGAGATTGCTGCGATGCGACTGTTTGCTTTAATATAAACGTAGGCGCTCATTTTCAGTACAATAAAGGTGGTTCGCATTAAAACGTAACAGCAGAAATGGTTACTTTACATTAACTGCTCTACTGGTTTACGGTTCGACGTAATTGTTGTGTAAATAGTTTTAATTACCTATAGCAGAAATAATTATCAAGTACCTACGTAGTAGGTAGTAGACAGTAAATATATTCAGACACACAGAGATTATACATATTTTCAAACTTTAGAGATTATAGTTAATAAATATTTCATGAGCTATTTAATCACGAACTCGAATTGAAAAAACAGACAGTTCCAAAGTACTATGTCGATATTTATATGCTGTAAATGTGCACTTGAATTTATGTGATTGCCATTACGCCCATCATGCTTTAGTACGAACTTTTGTCTACATAATATTATATTGCAATTTTACTACTAGTCTAGGAACATTGTCAAAAGTCTCTACATAAGTGTTTCAATAAAATGTCGTTGCTAATATCCATATCGCAGACACCTCCAACTGAGACATGCTAAAATTATACAGTAGGTATGTAAATTATCCTCGGTAAAGTGATTTTCACACCTTATTAAATTGACATAAAATTAATTCTGACACTAAGACGATAATGTAGTTGTGCAGACTAATTAATTCAAACAAAATTACGACTATATTTCGTAGTAGCTACTATGAGATATGATTTCTTAGAACCAATGGGTAGTTACTACTGTAGTCAGACACTTCGGTTCTGGGGAAACAGTCAAATAATTCGTATTTATCTGGTGTTAATTAAGTAAATGGCTGACTGGAGGGATTGTAACGCAATCTGTGCAAATCGTGGGGGAACGTGGTGGGGCATGGCGCATGGCGCATGGAGTATGGCGCCAAAGATACGGATCTAGCATGGCGGGCCGAGTGACCGCCGACCGCCGACCCCTGCTCCTCTCATGCTATGTGACGTCATGGGTGCGTAGTGCTGTTTGTTTGAATGTCGATAGTCTCTTCAAAAACTATTTTTTTAACAATTTGATTATCCACTAGCTACGGAAAGGATTCTGGAATAGCTGTCTTTTTGTTAATTATTAATGGCTGGATTATGGAACTCTAAAATGACGATAGATAGACCTGGCTGATGACTTCTGATTACAATTATTGGCTGCACCCATAAAATGATAGTCGAGCTCCTATTCAGCCTTGTAGATGTGATTTTTTTATTACACTTGCAGTGCTCAATGTAATCAGCAAGTAAGGTTATAAAAATCTACAATAGAGAGCGTTTGTTTTGACGCGATTGATCAGAGTTATTTCAAATAATGTTTCGAATGATTAATTTCCAACAGGTAATTCTTTTTCAGCTAGTTTATGAGAAGCTTAATATAACTGAACTGCCATAATATTAGCGATTGTTGTGGAAGCTCTCAAGCATTGAATATTATTAACATTTAAAACTTTCTTTCACATTTTTGATAAATTCACATCAAAAACATGAATATGTAGTTTGGCTATTTCTTAGATTTTAATAATAAGTGTTCCGATATTTTTTAGACTTAATTATATTTTTATAAAATTACTAGATCCCATCGACATCTGAAAACTATCGACAACTCTCCCGCACTTTTGAAATCGTGACTTATATTCGAGTTTGCCTCGGTCGTTATAGGTAGGATGGTCAAAATATAGAAATTGCAATCTAAACTAATTATGCAACAACAGCTACTGGTTTTAAATCGTTGTAATTACATTATACACTATCATGTTGTATTGCACCCTAACTTGCAAGATGCATTATGAAACTTGCGGGATACGTTTATTATACCATTACGTTTTTTTTTTGAGTTGGAAAATCCTCTTGGATACACTCCGTCTGGGGCAGGACCCGGAGGGTTATGTCGGACTCTAACCGACTAAAAACCCACTGTTTCTAAGAACTACTACCATGTATCGGGGGGCGGGAGATACAAGTACATTCGCGCACTCCCCCGACTGACCATTACCTTTTTAAAATCTCATCAATACAACAAATATTTTTTCTCCAGCTGTTTGATAGGAAATGTATTACAGGACTTTATAGGCGTGGAACTTGACTAAAGATTTGCAGTATAGGGTTTTCTTTTACTCAAATTAAACTGCACTCTAACTTATCGTCCAAGCCCCGATCGATCCTTTTTTAATCAGTTCGGAAGTGCCCATAAAGCCTAATTCGTGGTTAAGCTCGTTATTGTACTTAAGCTATCATTATCATTGCAATTTGTATGTTTAATTTAATTTTGGTGCATTATAGAATAAGAAAGGGCCATTTCTGCCAAAGAGTCTCGTATTTCTACGCAGTTTTTAAATGGGATATCCTATATAAGTTTGTCCGTCCAACACAATTCTGACATTTCATGATCTCGACACGGACAAAGGTCTCGACCACTAGACAACGAGACATTTCATTAGAACTCTCTCTCTCCTCGATAAATGTGTGTTGTGTAAAACTGAACAATAATAGTACATTATGATATAAGTGCGGTAAGTTGAAAATTACAGCCGAGGCGATATTGCTTGCCCGAGCCGTAGGCGAGGGCGATAAAAAAGCAGAGGCTGTAATTATCAAAGCGCACGTATGTCATACGACGTTTTATAACATATTTGCGAGGAAATAAATAAAACAAATAAAAACAATACAGCGAAAAGAAAAAGCGCGCGGAATAATTTTTACTTGTTTACAAATTAGCGAGGCGCGCGCATCAGCGCTTTTTTTTAGGGCAAAGACACAAAAAACAGCCAGTATTATATAATAGCCAATAAAGTAAATTAATTTTTTTTGTGTTTTTTTTACAGATAAATGTTGTAATTTAATATCAAAATTAATTAAATTAAAGAATTAAATGTTTATCTATTATATTTCATCTCCCAAAGTTAATTTTATTCATAAAATGTTGACCACTTTTCTGACATAAAAACTCTTTGTTAAGATTTAAAACAGTATAAACCGTGCATTTTACTTTACAGCACAAGTACGTAATGAGATACATTACGATATTGAAATTGGTGAAATAAGAGACCCTTTACGAGCAAATGTGTTATAAAATATTATTATGGTCTTTAATTTAGGACTTCCTTCAAAAGCTGAAAGGTTTTAGATGCGCATTCATCGCTTTGTTTCATGATTTTATTCGAAATCATAAATTTTCAAAATGGAAACCTTGAAATTCAACACCAAGTGTTTGTCCCATTATAAAATATTGTTATGGCATACTTTATAGTTTATCAGAAAAGCATTTTGGAACTTATGCGGTTTCCGTGGATATTGAACAACATGACAAGTTGTAAATAATCTAATAACTATTTTATAGTCAATAATTACTGCAGTGACATAACTTTATGGTTTCATGAAGAAGTGACAAGCATTTGTTTTATTACTTACACGTTATGTTCCATTATTCTGTAGATCTTTATATTACATGAAAAGGCATACATGGAGGAAATCAAAGTCTCTTTTGTTGTATTGTTTCTTTTTTTATGAATTATTATAGGTCTCACACGGTATTGAACAGCTGTTTTTTTTTTTTTTTAGGATGGGAAATCATCAAATGACTTCTCCCGCTCTGGGCGGAGCAGGAGGGAGTGTCAGACTTTTACTGACTAAAACCCATCCATGTTCCTTCATCGCCCTTTGTGTTCCGGGGCCACGGTATCTCTTTCGAATAGTCCCGCAGCCCCGGCAGGCTTCGGCCCTTGCGGACTCCTTTCCTATTGCTGACTCTCTTTGAGGCGCGCGTGGAACACGAACGCGCCGTCGACACGGAACAGCTGTCTTTACAAATTATTTTAGTAAGTATGGCATGACGACAAAAAAAACACGGATCAAATATTTTTTGATAATCTAACTGACGGACTATTTAGATATTTTTTTGTCGTCTCGCCTATTTTATTTGTTATTATACTTTAGCTCCTATGTGCTTTCACACTTTAGTATCTGTCATTTATAGGATTGAAATTTTTAATTTAAAAATCGTAGGAATCATGCAAACTGCAGTCTACCTACTAGATACTTGTAACCGTTTCATCGATTTAAATAGTCATGGACGCAGGTTGCTATAACTCAAAATTCAAATAATAAAAGCATGTTTGAAAACTCAGAAGAGTCAGAAGCTCTTTGTCCACTCTACTTTTTGCTACCTTATGACTAACAATTCTTTGTCAGATTTTTAATGCTAGTCTTTCTTTATCGTACTCTTCTTCTTAGCGCGTCGATGACAATTCAAATTGAGTCAGATGAAAACTTGCCGACGAGTTTGGCACTTTCAGAAACGTCCATCAGCTCCAACAAACAAACAACAGGACAAGTAGGACACGATATCAAGCGTCCCATCGTTTGTAGGGCAACACCACATTTAAGTCTTCTTAAATGAGGTGTTGTGTGGTGTTATCGTACTTGATTTATGATTGATTCGTTTGTAATTTACTTCAATCAATTTATGAACATAAGAGTCCAACACACACCAAGCACAATGATACATTCATAGATTAATAAAACCCGATTAAGTACAGAATGTTAACCCCAGGTTACCTAGCTTAGAACGGACCACTCTAAAACATTCCCGGGACCTGTATAGGCAATAAAGCCACGTAATTACGAAATAACTTTGTACCTGTATTTGCTGCGGGACTATTTATTTAATCACTTTGACGGGAAAATAATGGAGAGGAGAGGCACGACAGGCTCCCATCAAAATTGTACGAGGCCAATCTATCGCGAACCGTGTTGTATGATGGGACCCCTTGTACGCTAGTGTAGGGATTAAATAATTTCCGTGCTTGCCTGTAATGGGTTTAGAATAGCTTGGACAGTTATTTGGATAAACAGGCCTGATTACATTGTGGGGGGGTTCTGATTTCTGATTGGGGATAAAAAGTTCTGTGAGAGCTTTGGTGCTGATTTTAAACGGTAGGTGGGCTCAGTGATGATGAGGTCTGTAAATAGGACCATGTATTTAAACTGGAATCTTTTGTAATCTTCTATGAATGAAAAAGAAAGCCCTATGTGACATTTTCTTTGATTGCATTGAAGAAAATTTGTTGTATTTTGTTCTCTGTAGTCTTTTGAAGTTTTAAGCTTAAACCCTTTTTTGAACAATAACTAATTGTAATAACATCCCAATTATTTCTATTACTTATAGCTTTTAATCGCATCGCAGTTTGTAACCATCAACATTTCGACTCATGTCGATTCGAGGGGTCAGCCTCCTATTTATTTTGTCCAAAACTTGAGCAACGATACATCACAGAAATGTTCAATTCGTTTAATGGTTGCAAATAAATGTCGCAAATCCATATGACTGTGTGTGATGTAAAAGTGGTGATCAAAACAAAATTTGCAATGCAATAAAGTTATTGCATTGCAAATTTTGTTTTGATCACCACTTTTTATTGATATACCCAGCACTTATATAAATTGTAGTATAAAGTTTTAGTAGTAAGTAGTAGGGTACCTGAAGTATTTTATGTTTATCCAGTATATGTAGTAAAATTATATTATTGCGGACGTAAAATGGTAATGGAAATTGGGGTCGCTTTTGCTTCGGAGAAACTAAGTAGTATTGCGCTTATATGGTGTAACAGCAGATCCTCTACTCGTTATTTTATTTTATTTTAACGACTCCCTAGTTATTTACTAAATCATTGCTATACATAGAACAATCTTGAAACCGGTGCCTACTTAGATATTACCTGTCATCTTTTATCTAATGTTACATCAACTTAACTCTTAGATAATTTAGCAGAGCGATTTATAATGACAGAACAACACCATTAACGTGTTTCAACCTTTTTTGATAAACATTTGTCAACGGGCGTAATTAATTAAAATTACTTATGATTAAAATGTTATTCGATTAGTTTTGCTCATAAAAGAATCAATCGATTAACATCGAATAAAGGCCTGGCTGGTAATTTATGTTTTTTTTTTGCAACGTTTTTAAAAACTGCCAACAGACGGACAAATATAGAGATGTTATTACATTTTATGCGAAACGTGAATTTAAAAAAGAATTTATGACTCCGTGAGTTCCCGTAGTGTAGTGATGCAACCGCTGATTTATTCGATTACTCGTATACAAGTGATTTCGCGTTGAATGTAATTTGGAAATTAATTTCGTATCTGTGCTGATTGAACGTCATTTAAGTGTAGTTACTAATTTGTTTTGGTGCATCAAACTGTCATGTCACCCATTACGATACAAAATTATATTTAACTAGCAATAAATTAATCAGAATCATAATCGGATAATAATATGAATCGCGTTACAATTCTTAAAATAGTCACAGACGCAGTTAATATTATGAATTGTCAGTCTGTGGTCATTTCAAAATCAAAATCAAAGCATTTATTTCAAGTAAGCCAGTTACAGGCACTTTTGAATTGTCGAAACAAAGATGAAAATTAAATGTAGCTACAGTCCCAGTCACAAGACATAAAAACTGTGAAAGTACTGTAGTTGCCCATTCCCTAGCGTAGATCTCTATGGAGAAGAACGGGCAAGAAACTCCATGGACACTCTTTTAAATCAGAATATTGTTACAAAATCTTGGTTACATCATTCATGTTGAGATGGTATATTATGTGAGAACAATGTAGCAAGATGTGCACGTAAGTGTCCACAGTAAAACAAAACAAAAAAAAAACAATTCAAAAACTAAAATAATTCATTAAAATAAGCCATGGCAACTGAGAGATGACCAGTCACAACTGACAGCGTCCGTTCACGGACATGACGCATAGATCAGCACCATTCAACTCAACCATTTTGAAGGGAACTAAATGATCCGACACATGCGCCACCATCAGCGAGACTTTTGAGTGAGCATGACATATTCTCAACCGCCAGGGCACATTCAAGTCAAGAAAAGACGTAAGTTTCCAGTGAATGATAGCTTTCTAGTACATAGTACTCACACAATATGGGCTATGAGATTATATAATACTAAAGAGATTGAATCTATACAATGCAAAGATAGTTGTACAATCTTCAGCAGCTCCAACAATACCATTTAATGCTATCAATTTAAGCGCCCCTGTCCTTGTGGAGCAGGACCAGCATTGAGCCAAGCATTTTTATCAGCAATATAATCGCTCAACTTGTAATATGCTTGCTTACATAGTGTGCGTTTAATGCATGTTTTAAATTTCGTCTCATTCAGTTCAAGAATACTTGGTGGAATTTTATTATAGCATCTCAAACAGTACCCCATGAAAGATGAGTCTACTTTAGCGAGTCTGAATTTTACGAATTGTAACGAAATTCATATTATTCTCCGATTATGATTCTTCTAAAGAGGCCATTTTAGGCCACATGTTCTTATGAAAGTAGACGCATAAAAGGTAACAGTTATGATTTTAAGACGTAATAATCTTACTTACTATTTTAAATGCTATTTCGCATTTATAATAAATTTTAAAACAAATTTAAATTTTAAATTTATTAAAAATGCGAAAGTTTGGATGGATGGATGTTTGTTACTTAATCACACCAGAACGGCGAAACAGATCTGGATGAAGTTAGGCTCGGAGTAAGATTATAGTCTGGAATAGCACATACGCTAGTTTTTTTTCTCACACATACACATCAAAATTTCCACGCGAACGAAGTCGCGCGCCTAAGCTAGTAACAAATAACTGCCCCGTTGGTCTAGTGGTGTCAAGCACTGCTGAGCATGGAGTTATGGGGGGTTCGATTCCCAGATCGGCCAAAATTATATTAAGTTTTTCCATCAGGACTTTCTCAGTAGCAGCCACAGAGATTAGAGAGAGCGAGAGCAAGCGAGCTGTGTGTGTGTGTTTGTGCGAGTTTAGTTTTGGTTTTGTTTTTGTTTTTTATGTTTTTTTTTTTAATATATTTATTTTCCACCATCGTTACCGTTGATCTCATTGGATATAGACTTTGGATCAGTAACACTTACGAGTATATTCTAGAATTCTCGAATCAGAGGTGACTGAGATGAGTTAGCCATATTCACCGTTGGCTAACTGTTAACATCTTATTGCGAAATTGTAATTTCCCTAAGGATCGCGGCAGTTGGATTTTGGTCTTTCCTCATGCCTGTATTTCGCCATAATCATCTTGCCCAATGTGTTATGAGTCAAAAAATGAGTATTGCATGAACAAACAATGTCTTAGGGAAGAATAGCTGTTGCTTGCGACCTTCGTCGGCGTGAAATTATTATAAAATATAAATAATATATTTTGTTGCACGGAACTCTAAACCTTTTTCTGATATTAAATATTGCCTATATTAATTACTCCTTATAATATCAGCTATCTGCCAGTAAAAGTCCCGGCAAAATCGGTCCAGCCGGTTTGGAGATTAGTCGAAACAAACAAACAGCCAACATTAAAAAAAATTGTTTTGGGCACCGTTTATGCATTCAGTAAAAAGCTTTTATTTTAAAATTACGAAGAGACACTTAAATTTTATTAATTTGTAAGTAAACCAAAGAATTCCACTATATGTTTTTTTATAAAGTGTGCTGATTTAAAAAAAGAATAATCATTTGATGAAAGCTCAAAAGTCGAAACCGCAAAAAGCTTGACTGACCATCAATAGAAAACGTGTTAAGTTTTGATGCCCACAAACAATATAAAACTTACAAAAAAAGCACAAAAGAAAATAATTACTAAAACATCTCTCATCGTACACATTGACAGGACACTAAAAGTAATACGCTTACCGTCTTCAATCTACAATAACATGTTTTATTCAGCATTCATTGTTTCTGAACGATCAACTATTTATTTCCCGTCTCCCCTGACAGATAACGCTTGCATCGGAGGTACCTACTGGTTTATATTATAGCAGTTTTTAATAATTCAATGCGTCAAGTCGCAATCACTTGAAAGATATTGATGTTTGCCTCCGTTTTGCGGTAATCGGTGATTGGCTATTCTCTGCGCGTCTCGGATTGGTTGTTGATTGTTTTTTGTTCGACGAACTTTATTTGAATATAGAATTCCTTAAGACGGATGTGGATTGGAGGTGATTGTGAGAAATGTTTGCTTGGAATGGTGATTAAACGGCCTTTGACCGTTAGTAGCGGTCATTGGAAGACCGTCCAGTTGATGCGATTACTCTACCCTTGACGACACGGTTAACGCCGTGGCTGAGCAATTGGCGGCTGAGCAGCGTATCGCGACTTCGCGAGTTCGATTCCCGCACGGAACTAATATTTGTATGCCGTTCCTGTTTGTGTTTCTGGGTTTAAATGTTTGTAAACGCACCGACACGATACAGGAGAAGAGTATAAAGTTTGTTATTAAAAATAAAATGAACTTAGATACTTATGCTGGTTTGTTGGAACTGTCTCCAACTAAAAGTCAATCTCTTAAGGGAGTCACCAAACTTATCGACGCAGATTTGGCCGATAAGAAAGACCTTACGTCCCTGCTACAAAAGTGAATAGTCGGACCCGGTGTCGAGTCGCGTTGACCGAATCAAAACATGCCGTCTAATTTGCTTTTATTGACGATCGACATTTAAGTTATTTCTGACAGACTCAAGCTGATTCGGCGACACTTAGGTATCGCCTAAGTGTGACCAAAGAAACGATGGATGGACTTTGAGAAGGATGATATAGCACGAAAAGAGGTGTCTTAAGATGACGAGTAATAGAGAAGTATGGAAGAAGAAGACATGCTGCGCCGACCCCAAATGAATTGGGACAAGGGCAAGAGAATGATGATAATGACCTAAGTGTAAACTCACTTCTCCGAAGAAACCAAAACATACTTTTCTACGTTCAAAATGACGTCAGAATACTTGAACGTTGCAAAGAAATAGATGCTCAGTTTACACGAACTTCCCGGATTATGCAATATGAGCAGAAGGAAATGCTCCGTTGAAGAGTTATGGTGTTAATAGATATTTGTCCGAGTTAAACTGTCGATGTTTGTAAATCCTGGGCCAGTCACGCCACGTCTGGCACGTTTCGTACGTAAATACGTCGGTCAAGCTGCACTAACAAGTTCCGTAGTCTAGATGAGTTTTATAGGAAAAAAATATGATGGATACAATTATTTAATGGTTGGAACTCTTTACATGATGTAAGAAGCCAGTCGCCTGATTTAACCTAATGAAATAAAATGGTAAACCCTTTTTGGTAAAACAAACTATGTATGAAACCAGGTACACAGTTGACAGGTTGTCTGGCTGGTTATAAATCAGCTATAATAAGCATCCTTAATAATAGTAAACTAATGTTAGCTGCTGGCCGCAAAAAAAATTAATGATTGGAAAAACTTCACATAATAAAATAAATCTTGTTCCTAATTTAAAATACCAGCAACAAAATTATGAATTCTTAATTTAAAATTAAGTTGCAGTTGCGCTCGACTCACGCCTGTTTCATAACTTATTTAGCCCATAGCTAATCGATTTTACAGAAATCCAGTCTAATTTATTTCTAGACATTTAATAATCTTGTCTTACGAGTTGCCCTTGGATATCCTTGAGAATAACCCGAATCTACCTGACTGCTGACCTAATCTTCCTCGCTGTCAGACTACCGTGTTTATGTCGAATTGTCGAGTTTGTTTTCTTTTTATCAAAACATATATGGCCTGAGAATTTGGAAAAGGTCAGCTGCTAAAAATAGTGCTGACGTCAGACTTGGTTATAGGATTCGTATCAGCCTCTCCAGACATAACTGATGTTTGACCTTCACGTGATAAATTAGGGCAAACCAAAAATATATTCAAACCGCAAATTGCAATTTTCTTACAAATTAAGAAAAACACACGCTTGTAAAGTTCAACTCCCACAGTAACGCAAATATTTATATGAGTACGAGTAACTAACAACGAAACGTAATTCTCTCAATAAAACAATAAGTTTTCGTACAAACCCACGCACCTTAAATTATTACTTCTGCTGAATTTCATTACTTTACCACGGGTAAACGTGAGCCATTCGTCCACCCAATGGACTGTTCGCAGTTCAAATTCAATTACAGAATCGTGCTAATCATAATTAAATTATCTAAACTTGGAACATTTTAAGGTCTTAACACGTTGGTACGTGACGTTGATTACGAGAATAACGTCCTGCATTGTGTAGAATAAAATTGGTGCCTCGTGCTTGGCACTTACGCGTAAAGTTCGTCGTTCATAATGTTTGGGCGTTTAAGATAATGTCCGGATTAGCTATCTTAAAAATACGGCTAGGCTAGCGGTGTTTAGGGAATGTTGTTTCGCCACAATTTTGTTGCTGTTTTTTGCAGGTGGTTGTAATTTTTTGGGATCAATTATGATATTTTTCATTATGAAAAAAAAAATGATACACCTACTACAATATACTATAATTTTATCTCTGCATAACTCTAAAATTGGCTGCGGAAATAACATATGATGGGCCTCATATCAATGTGCTAATCCAGCCATACAAGAACATTGTACACACCATACTAAGTTTCACGATTAATATTTCATCAAACTTTATCACTTTCATCATTTTCTATCTGACGTTATTTACATCAAAATCCCGATTCTCCTTTGTGGGTACAATATTGTATAATCCAAGAATTTATGAGCGTACAAAAAAGGTATAAAATTCATCCTTATATGCCTTCGTATGGTATCTGATGGTGGAATCTTCGGTCCTTAGGTACTTGCGAACTTTTCACTCCGCTCGAATAGTTGAGTAACTTCAATATTTCAAAGTGGGAAGTTGGGAAGTGAATTGTTGGCGACGCGATGGAAGGTGCTTGGAATATTTTTAGGCTGTTCTCTGAAGTATTGTAAGTCTGAAAGTGTGTAAAAAGCTTTAAGGTGAGGTGGTAATTACATAATCGTGTTTATGATCGATTATTTTTAATGACAGTTATAAAATATTCTGAAGAGCAGCAGTGGCCCAGTGGTGACGGCCCCGACTCATGGACAGTAAGTCGTGGGTTCGAACCCAGCCAGGCGCATTACTTTGTGTAATTTATTTCATCACCACTGCTCTAAAAACGGTGAAGGAAAACATCGTGAGGAAACCGGCATGTCCTAGAACCAAATAATTCGAAGACATGTGACATCTACCAATCCGCACTGGGCCCGCGTGGTGGATTATAGCCCATTCCCTCTCATGGAGAGACCTGTGTACCAGCAGTGGGAACATTAATAGGCTGATGATGATGATGATAACTATATTCTTATTTTTATTGCACACAAAGTTAAAAAATATACACACAAAATTAAAATATATAGCTTGTGTACAACGGCGAGCTTAACCCAGAATTGGGTTTTCTTACAGCAAACCTTACTTCTGTTGCGAGATTTGAGCAAGAGGGTATACTTATGTGCACAAACGGTTCGGTTCCGTTCCCAGATTTTTTGAAAATTTTAAACAGCTCAACTTATCTCCTATTGTACCAAATTCTGAACCACATAATAATGATCAAAATTCACTTGTTTTCAATATTGCTGGGAACCATTTCTGAAAAAAAAACCCGGCCATTGTCGTGTAGAGAGAGTACCCACTTCAGTTCGACTAATGAATGAAAAATAAAACACAAGAAATTGACATCGTACGATCGAATCGATATGTAATTGAGTATGGCATAATCACTAAGAATGCACTTAGTTCTCGACAAAAGCATGCAAAAAAATCCTTTATTTCATATCTCTCTGCTATTTACTATCCCGTGCAAGTCGTAAAATTAATGGCAGGTAATGATTTATTGGTCCTGCCAACTACAAGGCTATATTCCAGTGATGCTTTTGTTTTTTTTCCAAACCTTTTAAGATTTTATGGTTATAAGTATGTGAGAGAGAGACGATTTGGACGCTTACCGCGAGGGTTGGTCTGAGGAGGCACGGGAAAAGAGCAAATGGAAGGAATTGGGGGAGGCCTTTGCCCAGCAGTGGGACAGTACAGGCTAACAAAAAAAAAAAAAAAAGTATGTGACTGTTACTGATATTTCATAGGGTAAATAAATAAAGGAGTTTATTCGTAGAAGAAGAACACTGCTGTGATACATAAATACATTTTTATTGAGCATTAAACCAAGTTACAATCAATCTTCAAGGACTTACTTAAACGATAAAACTTTATCGTTTTAGTAAGTCGTTCTGTGTTAGGCTTCTGGTATCCCGTTTTGGTGTTGCTAGTTAGAAACGTCGGAGACAATCTGTAGTGACTGGGGTATAATCTATTTTTATGAAAGATTTAAAAATATATGCATGAACACAGTAATTTAAAAAATACACTGGTATCAAGAAAGAAAATGTCATCTGATTAAAAACTCATTATTCGACATTGAAAACTCGTTTTTTTTTATCATAAGCCAATATTTTATATATGGCCAATATTTAAAAAAAGAACTTACAAACGTTAAGCTACAAGAACGACTTACCAAAATCAACTTTCAAAACCTAATCATATTCAAAAACAACACGGAAGTACCAGAATCGCTATTAGATTATAGACACGAAATCTTGCGCCGACACATCGTCCATTAAATATTAATACTCCTTACTTCGTTAACAGAATACGGGGTCTACGTAGCCCCCGCGGAGTACGCTCCCTACAAGGATATCTCTAGATTGGAGCCTTGTTCTAATCTCCAACATGATATCTAGGATAAATAATAATACTGCTATTCGTTTAAAATATGGCCGATTCCCATTTAGACCGTGTGTATTTTCGGCCTGTTTCATGTTTTATTGGCTGTCCTAAGCAAATATAATATTAGGAAGGATACTGTTTACGGCATACTAATATAGAAGGAGATATTGGATTAGATGATTTTTCTGGAAGCTATTGCATGACGGGATTAGTAATTTCTTTTTAATATAACATCTACTATGTAGAGGGCACTGGCTCTTTTAATATAAGTCACATAGCACAGGAGTCAGGGACTTCACACAATTTTCAACCACTTTGTTGTGTAATAAAAAACTGTTTTGCAAAAAAATAAAACCGACTTCAAAAACACAAAATGTGAAAAATAACTTTAGCTTCAGAAGTCGGTGACTTTTGTTTGTTTGATTCAGTTTTTTTTGTCACCGACTTCTGAAGATCATTTTTTCCATTTTTAGGGAACCCTTTTACCCTGACGTGATGTTGCATCATGATGTTGTATAAACAATAAACATCCAACCGATTGCAGCCACCATGACAGATTTGTGTCTAATATTAAAGAGTTCCCTCGTATATCTCCGAAGATCAGCATCAGATCTTTGCCCAACTTAAACGGGACCACCGCAAAATATATTCTTCCAAACGAAAAAAATAACCATCAAAATCGGTTCACAATTGGCAAAAATATCGCTGAAAATACACAAGAAAAAAAAAATTAAGACGAATTGATAACCTCCTATTTTTGGAAGTCGGTTAATAAAGATTATTAATTATAGAGTTTTCAATAAAATTGTCACTCTGAAAAGTTTTTAAACACAATCTAAACTATGTAGCTGTGGCTTTATAAATTCGGAAGTTGCCTATATTTTCAGCCTTGATCCTAACCAAATTCAATGACTCTTCGTTTTTGGTCCTTAATCAATCAGCATACTTTGTAGTTCTTCTATTTGTTTAGCGACTGAATTAATTGGATAAACTAATTAAGGTCTAAGTTAAGTCATTTGCGTTTATTGCTTGAACTGGCTTGAGCAAAAAGCTCATCGAGGACTAAATTAAACCACCACGACTTTTTGTGTACGATGAATTTGGTCCTTAGTGACGCGATCTACGATTCGGTCTCATTCATGTCATTTTGTGATACATCCTATATATGATATCCTATTAAATGAACAATATTTGTATATATATTTGTGATCAAGTTCTCGAAAACTGCTCATACAATTTCGATTTGCAATATTTGGGTTAACGGGGCGAAAAATCGATCTAGCTAGGTCTCATTTTCAAAAAATTCGCTGTTCTATTTTCAAACAAGCACAGCTTGCTCGCCTACCAAGCGGTACAGGTTCGTTAAATGCGTAATTTATCGTTTAAAATAACAGAATCAACAGACAATCATATTAATATTCAATTAATACTCAGTTGCCATAAATCTTGAGAATTATCATGTTCATTCCCCTCTACGATGAATGTAACTTTGCACATGCGTCATCTGTATTTAGCGTTAGATAACTTTGTACTCGTAAAACAGGAAACACTCTGATTGCTCTTCCCTAAAAGGTACGACTCGTATTCATTAGCAAACCTGGGAACAGCTGCTTCGACCCAAAAGGCAAGTTTCGACCAAGGCAGTCATGAAGCAAACTAGATTTTTCACTTACTATTAGACCATAATCCTGGGACGTAATCCCATAAATAAAGTTCTCTTTTGTACATCTACACTGAATATTATAAAGAGGAAAGATTTGTATTTTTGTGTGTGTATGTTTGTGATGATTAAACTCAAAAACTACTGCGCCGATTTCAAAAATTCTTTCACCATTAGACAGCCAAGTCTTTACTGAGTAACACAGGCTATATTTTATCCCCGTACTCCCACGGGAACGAGTACTACGCGGGTGAAACCGCGTGACGTCCGCTAGTTGAATATAAAGATAAGTATGACGTTCAACTACTATTGGGTGGTCTTACCATAGACTAAAGACATAAAATAAATGTAGCACTTGTTTTTTATGATCCAAAAGCAATACAACATGTTTTATAATAACAGATAAAGACAAATTTTACTTTCGACTGTTACTGTTTCAAATAAACGTAGACTTATGACTTTATATAGTCTGGTGACCTGAATATGTGTCGGGGAGTTGGCAGAATAATTGCTTCTTTGCGTATGTAACTATGTCACATTTGGGTTTGGTTATAGTCTGACCTTTCACAGTAGTTCAACATGAATTTACAATTTGAACAATTATAAATTGTAATAATATAATGAATTTACAAATTGTAACAATTTGTAAAACTGAAGAACAGTATGCTTAAATTAAACTAACCTCTACTGAAATGTTACTGGCATTCGTTGCAGTGTTCTGTCATCAATTAGTGGGATAAAAAAAAAAACTAAAGCCAGTGACAATTCTCGATGGTAAAAGTTTAGTAAAGAAGATGATATGATTATTGGTCTGCGACAAAGACTTTTTAATATTTACGAGTGATGGACAAGATGAAGAAAATCGTAACTCAATACGTAGCTTGTTACTAATTTGTAACAAGTCGATCTATCTAGTGTGATACGCTCGCTTGTCAGGTAGCATTTATACGTCTAAAACGGAAAAGTTTGGAATGAACATTTTGTATGACAATATTCCAAATATTTGGGGTTGTCGAATCAACGGCCATTTCTCGCAGTTCTATTACTGCTTCTACTCTTTTACAGTGGCTCAGGTAGCACGCGACAGGATATTATTAGACGGAACGACAGTGGCAATGTATCTTTTGATATAATTAATTTAGCAAGTTCCTTAGCAAGTTGTTATTGCCCATTTTGTTACTTTAAATATTTATCAAAGTATTATGGTATGGCTGGGCTGGACCAACCCGTGTCGTGACTAGATAACTAAATAAGCAGTTATAGGATGGGCAGCAACTTTTACTTAATTATACAGAGCAACATTCTAAATTATATCTGATTAAATCAATTTGCAAAGTGAAGTACTACATACTAAAGAAGGACGTTCATTATGAATACAGCTTAAAAGTGGAATACCTTACTGAAATCTGGTATTTTAAGCCAGCGTACACTATCGTCAATCGTATTATCGCTTACCCGTTAAAAATATAGGAGTTAGTGGTAAAAATACATTTGAGGGTGTTTAATATCCACATGACTAGGTATATAGTTGGTGCCAGTTAAGATCGCAAAAGCGGTCATTGACCCACCTACATTTATTAAAGTTCTTGCCTTTGTAATCCAAAAATAAGCCTGTTCAAGTCTTGAATCGTCATCTATCGTGATCTTCAATATTTTTTCTAATGAAAAACGATACATGGTTCATTTTTTTTTTGTTTCGTAGGAAGAGATATTAGGGAAAGGGCAATGACCGCTATTGCGATCTTAACTGGCACCAACAATAGGTACCTAAGTTTTTAAACTGTCATGGTCGAAAAAGAGGGTAGACCGATTTGTCTGCTCATAAACACCCACCCGCAATACAATGACTTCAGTTTATGCGGTGGTCATGGTGCTTGCAATAGGGCCAAAATATCGGGAACTCAAAATATACAGGGAACATGGTAAATATCTCGTTTCTAGTGTTAATGATCACATGACTAGTTGTTCAGCTTCGAAGGCTGAAAACCTGGGCATGTAACATAATATGCTGCAATTTTGAACAGGCCAATGATGCGAAGATATCTATCCAACTTAGACGAATTGAGCAACCATAATAATCTATCCAGTTTTCAGATAATGATGATGTTGATCAGTAATATCTAGACAAAAGATATTGATATAAAAACTGCACTTAAAACGTTCATGTTTTGTAAACATTGCCATTATCTTCTGTACGATTATTTGCAAGACTAAAGCGCATTTAGGAAAATGTTTTGATAAAAATCGGGGACTGTTTTAATGTAAGGGGTGACGATTACCAATGTCATAACTGACGTTAAAGTCTGAAGATAAGCAGATGATACCATATCCGGTAATCGGAGGGTGATCCAGAATGTCCCCAATAGGTACAACCATTATTGGTCCTTATACAGCGTGTTACAAAAATGGGTGGTCATATTTAGGGTGTGCTACGCGAGCTGATCATTTTTGCTACTCAACACAATTGTATGGGCAGGTATTTGAAGATTTGTATGGGCCAAGTCCAGAAATCAATCCCTAATGCTATGGAACCACGGGTAATTAAAATTACCCATGGACCCGGTAATGGGTCGACTCACCGACCACGGGTAACGACTCGTTTGTATGGTATTTTGTCACGATAACGATGTTTGTCCCATGGAAAACATAACATAACATCACACCTATAATCCTAGAAGGGTTGGGCAGAGATGGCCAATTATGTTAAAGTCCCATGCGTTTGAATATTGATTGCCTAGAGCCTATTGCCATAAGAATGAACCCATGCCCTGCGTATGCCCATGACAAAAATTGGTTAGTTTTACGATCTGTATCATACATAGTATACAAACCCTTTATTAAAAACATACATAAACATACATTTGTAATTACGCACTGTATACCCACATTGGGTAGGGGTAGTGTATGGAGCCCATCAGTAATAAAGGAGTACTTTTACAATCCTTTGATATACTTCGGGTTGCGATAAGGATATGAACCTCCTTTTAGGGATCGAGTAATTACGAGTCGAGCATGATTGAGTTGCTTCCTGAAACCGTGGGTTGAAATGTAAGGGATCTTGCAATCACAGCACATTATTTACCTATATCTGGTTGTGTATGGGTTGTAGACTGTGCGTACATATGTACTATAAAAACGGGGTGTATAAATATTATTATAAAAAGCAAAATACGTTGTATTTTGACGAATGACTTCTAAACGTGAATTACTTATGTGTAACTTCCTAATTTAGGCCCATTATCCCATGATCTGTCCACGAAGTAGACACAATAGTTAAACAATGGCGTCTCGACCAAATTGGTCATTTGACAGATCATGATCTATAGTCACTGGTCCGAAAGTCTGACAACCAGCCTTTTCAAGGTGCACTGAATTATCCAGTACTAACTGGGTAGTGGACGTCAGATAGGCAGTTACTACAAGTAAGACGTATGCCGGTTAGACTGGAAGACGACCCCAACATAGTTGGGAAACGGCTAAGCAGATGATGATGTTGATGAGGATTTAGTAGTGGGTACAAACGCATAGAGTTTAGGCGCCAGCTACTCGCAGGTGATTTCAAAATGTCACATACGCTTACAAATGACAGCCGATTAGTCGCTAGCGATCTTAAAATCTTTGTTTGGATGTGCGAGTATTGCCTTCTTATTTGAAAGTTCATGTTTGTTATTAAGGCAACTACAGGAGCTAAATTAGCAACTTTATTTGAGGTGATTCAAACTTCGTTTGAAATAAATAAATATCGCTGGACATTACAGACAGCGCCATCTAGTGCCACACTAAGCAACGAGGGTTGTGGCTTTGTGTCGTGAACACCAGATAGTTGATATACTACATAGATACTTTTTGTTTGTAAATACATACTACGGCCGAATAGTGCGAAATGAGTGTTTTTTTTTGCGATTTACATAAAATTTATTGATTGAACTAAAAAAATAAAACACTATCATGCTAATCTGTTGCTTGTAGAATTATTTGCCAAAAAATCAGAATGATCACATGTATTTTAGTATGGTCTATACTCGTTAAAATATTTTTTTTGAGTTAAGTTTGTGATTTTTTTATCGATTAAAATTAGTTGTATTATGTTTTCAAAACACTATCATACTAGCATGTATCCTGAAAAATATCATATATTTTGGTTATTGCAGTGAATCATATGCTTTTTTGCATTATAAAACTCGCGTCTAGTTCCTATAGTCGCCTTAACTGAATAAAATTCGGAGGACGAATAAACTCTTTTTAAGTTAGTCGATTTATTCATACGGCCCATTGCCGTCAACCAATTACCAAAAGGTTTCTTTTTTATAATAAATCCTGCCCTCATCAAAGCACGTCTTAAGCCATTTACCTAATAAGAACTACAAGTAACTGATGGCAAAAAACTTTGACCAAGTCATCAGTGGCTACTTAAACAGCCATCGGCGGATATGTCACGTCTCTTTGGTAATTGCTGTAATGAATGCCAACCACTGACTTTTAGGGTAAGCAGTTATCGAGCTCTTTAAAATAAATTAACACATACTTGCTTATGAAATGTTTATTGCAGATTTTTTTTCTTTTTTGAGACGCGTGTGAGTATGGTGTGATGATAATTATACTTGATCATGAATTTTGAATGGCTACGTTGATTTTGTGAATGAATATTTTTACACACATTGATAATGATGCCATGAATGATGCTATGAATAGAAAGAATGAAGAAAAAATATTTGTCGCAAGGACGTGATGTGTATACAAAATGCCAAAAAAAAAAAAACATACAACGCAAAACAAATATTATAAATAACAACAGGACGGAACAAAAACGAAAGTGAACAGCTTGCACGTCGTGACATGATGCTGTGCTATGATAGAACAGCGCTGGTTTTCAGTGGTCACCCGTGAAAAAACGTACGGAAGCCAAGATAGCATAAATACACTGGCCTGCAAAAATAAGTATCACACTTTTAAAATTGCAATGACTTTTTAAGTACACAAGATATACTTTTGAAACAAAAAGGACTCGAAAAATAGTTTAAATTTGTCTATAGCTTCAAAGAAAGCTGATAAAAATTGCTTTATAACGTTTTTTTACTTTAAATCTCTAACTTCTATAGTTTAGGAAAAATTTAAATTTTAAAAGTGTAGTATTTATTTTTGCAGGTCAGTTTATATTGTGATAACATGAAATAAAAAAATAAAATAAACAGTACTTGGATTATTATAAAAAAAAAAAAACAACTATAAACACTACAAAAAATATAAAATTATGTGATGATGAAATAATATTTTTGCTAATAAGTACTTACAGTCTATTACTATTATTAATTACGTACCTGAAGCGACTTGTCTGTGTTTTATTCCTAAAACGTCGTCAACATTTCTAAAATTCCCGCCTCATAATTTCGTTCCCAACTTCAAATGATCCATTTCATAACTGTAGCCATAAACCAAGCCGGATTCAATCACCGATATAAATCTTCTGTCAAATTAATTTGTAAAACAACCTTCTTAGAAAATAGTTTCCAAAAATATCAACTGGCTCTTTTGATAAATGTGGTAACGTTAGCAAAGAACAGTCTTTTCACACAGGTGCAGGCCAACAGGATCTTTATTATCACGAAAATAAAGATGACAACTGTTTTGATATACTTGACAGTAATAGCAACTTAACAAGAACCTTATTACAATGTGATGCATGGACGAAAATATCAAATGACTGTAAAGTGTAAAGCGAGGCCCTCTGGCGAAGATGGTAGACCTGTCAGATCTACATATCGAGCCGTATTTACCGACCTGGGGGCCTAAAATGGCCGCTTTATCAGAATCTTATTAGGAATCACGTTAAAAAAATTAAATTCTTAAAATGGACTTTATGATCATAACCATGAGGTCCATTTTAAGAATTTTAAATTTTTAACGTGATTCATATTAAGATTCTGCTAAAGCGGCCATTTTAGACCCCCAGTTCCCGAAATTGCCTGAATTTAGCCGAGCTTATCCGACCACTGGATATGATTAATTGATAGTGTTCAACAGATTCGCGAAATATTGGATCTTGATTTATATCTTTGACGATTTATATGTAACGGAATGGAAATATGAAAGAGTTTTTGGGTTTACCCAAAAAATCTTTCATAATTATTTCCAAAATTTAAAATTGTTTTTTTTCTTTATCACGTTTTTATAATAATACGATAATAGAAGTTAAGGGAGACCAAGAGAGGAATGATATAAAAGAAAAGGGAGTTAATGATTTCGTATCGTACGGACGATTGGGGGAGAATGGAAGAAAAAAACGTGTTGTGCCGACGTCAAGTAACATGGGACAGGGCAGAAAGATGATGGTGCGATCTAAGGTGATGACGTCAAGGGTGCGGGACTATTCGAAAGAGATACCGTGACCCCGGAACACAAAGGGCGATGAAGGAACATGTAATCCTGCTCCATCTTCACATTGAAAGGCCCTGACATGTTTTCGCGTGCCTCTTACTCTCATTGAAACTGCTCTTATAACTGAGATTTTGTATTTTAACTTGCAACCAGTACGCTATTTGAGAATATGCGTTTCCCCATTTCCCATTAAGCTTTGATGCGGTTTTTTTTTTAAACTGTTGCTGTTGCTCTTAAGTCTTCAGCTGCTCGGTCGTATTTTTAATGTTTATCTCGGCTATGTCTCTGTGCGGTTTTTTGCCATGTGAAGTTGCTGTAAGAGGAAGCGTATTAAAATAAGTTGTATTGTGACGAATGACTTCTAAACGTGAATTACTTATGTGTAACGTCCTAATTTAGAGCCATTATAGTCAGTCGTCCGAAAGTCTGACAACCAGCCTTTTCAAGGTGCACTGAATTATCCAGTACTAACTGGTTAGTGGACGTCAGATAGGCAGTTACTACAAGTAAGACGTATGCCGGTTAGACTGGAAGACGACCCCAACATAGTTGGGAAACGGCTAAGCAGATGATGATGTTGATGAGGATTTAGTAGTGGACACACGCATAGAATTTCGGTCGCAAGGGCCGAAGCCTGCCGGGGCTGCGGGACTATTCGAAAGAGATACCGTGGCCCCGGAACACAAAGGGCGAGGAAGGAACATGGATGGGTTTTAGTCAGTAAAGGTCTGACACTCCCTCCTGCTCCGCCCAGAGCGGGAGGAGTCATTTGATGATTTCCCATCGGAAAAAAAAAGTGATGACGTCAATCTCTATGTTGCGATAACCAGCAGTCCTAGGCCTGCTATAGAGAATTCTTCTAAGGCCTATAAGGCTAACGAATTCAATTCTTACAAAGCACCTTTCAACTTTACAGCAGAATTCCTCATCAATTATAACTAATACGATGTTTGACATCGGTAACTATTGTTTAATATTCTCAAGCTGCGAGTGAACCGAAATTCAATGGAATTGTTTGCAAACTAGCTACAGAAGATTTCGGGTTCAATTTCAGACTGTTCAAATTGTTTAATTCGGGTAACGTATACCTATTGATCTGCTCAATTACTATAATAGGCTCTGAAAACAATTTCTTGGAAGGAACTCACGAAGTTATGAAGTACAATGTAAACTGTTATAACCAGTCAAAACAAAATTATTTTAATGTTATTTTTAGAATCCACGGTAGCTAGAGAATAGACAGTTGCTAGAAAAATTGTTCAAGTTACCGTTTTCGGTAATGGCAGACAATTTCAGCGGACACTATCGACGGGGGGATATTATTGTGCAAACACAGGTGCTCTCAATGAAGCAGCAGCAGGTCGTAAGTTCAAACCCAGACAGGCGTATTACTTTGTGTAATTTATTTTATCACCACTGCTCTCAAAACGGTGAAGGAAAACATCGTGAGGAAACCGGCATGGCCCAGAACCAAAAATTCGAAGACATGTGACATCTAGCAACCTGCACTGGGCCTGCGTGGTGGATTATAGCCCATTCCCTCTGATTGAGAGGAGGCCGTGTCCCAGCAGTGGGAACATTATAGGCTGATGATGATGACAGGTGCTCTCACACGCATAGGGTAGGACGGCAACCCAACACGGCCTGTGAGAGATCAGGTCCAGGACCAATGTTTTAACGGTGTTTCCAAATCACGGGGTATTCTTACAGCCAACTTCAGAGAGCCAAGGGGCTATTATCAGCTACCTACGGGATGGACTAACTGGTGTCAGAAGATCTCCCACGGGGCTACAAGTGTCGATAGACTATGAAAAGAAACAGAAAGGATAAAGCTTCTCCTTTTGTCGTCTTTCAGGGCACTGATCTTGTTGGTATCAGGACACTTGCGCGCAAGAAAGAATTGGCTTTTGCGCGATTGGACTTTTGGGCGAACAGACATTTGCGCGAACGGACTTTTGCACGCCAGGACACTTATGCGACAGGACTTTTGCGCGATTTTTTAATCATGGTTTCCGTTTCATGGTTTTCGGGGTTGCTGATAACGAAAATGAGGTCAAAATGAAATTCCAAGATGGCCCCGAGGTAAATTTTTGGTTTTTTCGTCATCAAAGTCAGGAAAACATCACCCATGAAGGAACAACTGAAAATTTTCGTCGGCGCCATCTTGGATTTTCATTTTGACCTTATTTTCATTTTCAGCGACCCCAAAAACCATGAAAACCGTGAAATGATGAAAAAGTCACGCAAAAGTGTAGTCGCGCAAATGTCCATTCGGGCAAGTGTCTTTCGCCCAAATGTCTTTCTTGTTTTGCCAAACTTGTTGCACACAACATACATAAATGCACTACTTTTTCCCATGGAGTAAGCAAAAACTACAAATGGTCACCTGCTACGATTCTTACAAACTCTTTGCGCCTCGTCCACGTTCATCTGGTCATACACGCACGAAGGTACATATTTTGTCACAATCCGTTACTCTCGCCAGTGACAGAATAGTGTGAAATAGCACTGGTGATAAGCTATTCGTTATTCCTGGTATATTTAGCTTCGTTATTAAATGTCAGTGCATATGTTGAACTTTGAACTGTGATATGTTAATGTTTCCTAGAGCTTGAGTTATGAACGGATTTAATTGCTTTTGCGTAAAATGGTCTACATGGAGGGACTGAGTAACCAACGTGCTATGTAAGAGATCTATTAAGTTAATTACAAGGCTTAATACTAGGAGCTCCGTTAGTAGATTTACAGCTACAGTAATTAAGTCTATTAGTTATTAATGTTAGAGAAATATACTTAGATAAATTATACTAAACACGATACCTTCTGAATGATCAGGCTGTATCATAAAACCCGTAACATTGACCGCAGTACAACAAATGCTGAAAGTTGTTTTCGAACATCTGGCCGATTGGCCATGTCATCATCATCTGCCTTGCCTTTTCCCAACAATGTTGGGGTTGGCTTCCAGCTTGCAGCTGGATACCAGTATTTTACATAGAGCGACTGCCTATCTGACCACCACAACCCAGTTGGTACTGAGTAATACGATACCAATTAATTAGACTAGTTGTCAGACTTTCAGGCCACTACTAATCGACTGCCAAAGATCTACAAATGACTACTAGGACCAACGGCTTGACTTACTTTCCGAGGCACGGAGAAAGCTTGGTATGTAATGGGTGGTCACCCATCCACGGACCAACCTAGGTATGCGCGGCTTAACTTGAAGATCGATCGAGTAGCTGTTATGGTTTAGCCACGAGCTCCACGAGAACATCTGTCCATGTCATTTTACAATTTACTTATTGTGCTCTTCAAAAAGGAAACGAAAAAGCAATATTTACCCCTATTAGGTACCGCTATCAACAAAAAGCTTTGACACACATTAACAAGTCACAAGTTCCCATTCAACGTTTTAGAAAACAACCATTCCATAAACATTATAGGCTTCGTAATGCACCAATTTGTTCCACTCCAATTGCTTTGGGTCTTGGGTAGTTCCGAGAGCCAGCATCATTAAACTAATGAATGGCATGCGACGACACTTCGTGAGTGACAAGTGGACCGATTCCGACTAATCTTGACTGTACATCACTCCTGACGAGACCTTATAAACGTCATGCAAGTGCCTGATTAACAGTCACATTCTTTTTAACGATAGTCAAAGGAATTTACGGAGTGCTGTGTGTAACTGTACTTTTGGAGATATGTTCTGTAGATTTTATGAGGACAACGCGAACTTGGTCTTTAATTAGATGGCGTGAGAATTATGTGTACAAACTAGATGTTATTTTATGGATATGGGTTTTCGGTGTTTTGATGTAGGTACTTGTAGTTCGGGGAATGGGCTTGCTTTGTGGAATTACGGTAGTTTCCTGTCTGCTTCTGTTTGTGTATCTTTCTTGGAAATTATGTTGGGTAAATATTTCTGGCTTAACTAAATCTTAGAAACAGTTCCGTAAGTAAGGGAGCCGGTATTTTAAGATGATGTAGGGTTGTGAAGGTCCTGTTACACAGAGGCGGCCTGTGTCCCAGCAGTTGGAATGTCATAGGCTGGGTTTTATGCAGGAAAAACTTAAAATATCATCTGTTGTTGGAAAATTAAAGTCCTTTTTACACGACTGCCAAGGAAGTGTTAAGTTTTTCGCGCGTATCTTGTATATTTGTTTTTTGTAAATTTATTTATTTTATTATCTTCCAAATGGGTGGATGGATATCGACGATTAAAGCATCATTAGATAGGTCTCAAAAAATTGGTTTAAAAAAAAACGAAAGGGCGGTTTTTGGCGCTAAATTATTAGTCGTTAATATTTTTTTGTTAACTAAACCTATCGAGTTGGTTATCAAAATGAAGGAAATTCAAATGAGATTACAAAAATATATGCACAGTATACAAGTTGCAGTCGGGTTTTTAGATTCTTATAGTTAAATGTTACTTACTTTTTATTTTACCGACTTCACTTCTAGGTTATTCCAGACTAAGGAGAACTTAGGTAATATAGGCTGATGATGATGATGATGATGATGAAGGAGAACTTAGGACAGGTTAATATGACACCTTCATAACAAAGGTCAATAGCCTACAAAACCGTGGAACATTAAACCTCAACAGCGTCTCACACTTGATCAGTTATGTATTAAATTTTGTTTTATAACAATAATTTTCCGTAAATAAGCGTCATCAACATTACGTGTCCTATTACAGTGGTACTAAGGTTCAAGTACTCGCTAAGTTTCTAACTGTACTGTATGCTGTTTATCTCAGAAGTCCTTATCGATGGACTTATTCAACGTAATTACGTTTTGGGGGATAATGTGGAGGATGATTCATTTTAAGCAATTGTTGGTAATTTTAGAGCTGAAAGTCTCGCAAAATTATGCTTACTTCCCAAATTATTAGCTTTTCGGGCATTTCTTTTTTTTTGTAGTGCTTTCTTCTGTTTTCATTCTATTACTTATAATTTTAATTTTTGAGCGCAACCAATGGTTGCGCTTCGAGGAATAATTTAGTTGCGCTTAGATGGTTGCGCTTAAAAATAGGTGCGCTCTGAGGAATACCTCATTACTTTAGCTGTAATTTATTTTAATTAAAGTTCAGTATCTTTTTAGCCTTTTCCTAACTAAGTTGTGCGAGCTTCCAGTCTAACCGTGAATAAATAATTTGTATCACTTGTTTAATTTCGTTTATTTTTTTTTTTTAAATTTTCTTACCTTTGTATATATTCTTTTTTTTACCTATTATTTATGAATGAGTGAACATTGAAGGCTTTGTAGATTTCCAGATGCTTGTTAACTTTTGTTAAATATTTTTCTGTTTTACGTTTTTTATATAGTAAGCAACGACCTATTCTCGGGCCTACGCTGTCCCCCCATACTTATGTACTAATGCTGTATCAAAATAATATTGTAATACCAAATTATTTGAAACGAGTTACCATGGAATTTCTTGCCGGTTTTTCTCCATTGAAACGACCAACGTGAACCGTGCACCTTTTTCAACGTTTTAGGCCCATCTAGGCCTATGTGAAATAAGATATTTTGATTTTGATTTTAACCGGATGCAGCTGAATACCAGATAATAACATGGAGCAGTCTCCTGAATTCTTTTAGAGTTACGCAATCATAAATTGAATTATGTAATAATATCACCAAATAATAATTTTGAACAGGTCTAAATGTTGGAAGTCCAATTTTGTTTTATTCAATAAAGTATATCTCTAATCCTGTAATAACTTATTTTGTAAAAAGTGCATTGTTAATGATAACATGCTTTAAATACACGGACCAGCATTATAATGTTATGTAACGAAAAGCAGTAGGCGTTCGATAACCGAATGAACAATAATGTAAACAGCATGTAGATCGAACCGCAACGAATGAATTGAATTATACTATTTGACATTTGATCGCACCGATAATTGAGGATCGCGGCCGGCCGAACAAATAAATCAGTGTACTGATTTCAATATATCACCGTAATGCAAATAGACTGCAGCTTTCGAGTGCCATGGGAAGTGTTGCGTCACTGCGAAGTATTCAATCCAGGGGGGCGTGGCATGCGTGCGCGCACAGAAAGTGAAAGCTGAAATCATCACGACTGCCATACATTTTAATTGTCCTACATCAATAAAATGTAATGCCATTTAAGTCGGAGATAAAACGGCTCAGTGAGGCGAAATAAAACAATTTGTTGCGACGTGAAATTATTTTTTATTGCTCACTTGAGATGAAGCCTTAGAACATTTGAGGCTATAATTGTCGGATTTAATTGTTTCAGTGGAAAACGAAGGTTACATGTCGAGTTACTCACAAACGCTCTCATTAACTACATAATCTTTGTTAATGGCTGTCGTTTTATGTAATAAGGGATTTAAAGATTATGTGTCTAATTATGAAGTCACTAGAGTTACTTGAACTGTGTCTTTTTAATATCAAAATAACAGTTTTTTTTAAGTTTTGTCTGTCTCTTTGTTCCAGCTAATCTCAGAAATGGCTGGGCCGATTTTGACGGGACTTTTAATAACAGATAGCTGATGTTATTAGGAAGTAACTTAAGCTAATTTATTTCAGGAAAATAATTAGGGTTCCGTGCAAAAGAAAACGAACCCCTTGAAATTGGTAACAACATCCGATTCAAAAAGAGAAGGAATTCTTATTACGATCGCGGGCAACAGCTAGATTTAAATACATATTTTACGTTGGTGGTAGTGTCGCGTATGTTTTAGATTATGAGAAAATGAGTGTTATGTTTTTTTTTTTTTACAATGACAACTAAAACCACATTCGTTACGGGTGCATTATAAGCTTTCTACTGTAAGAATTACATAAAAGTAAAAGTCAGTTACTATTGTAGATTACTATTCTGGCACTGCGATGTACGTAGGAATATAGATATACATATCCATCGAAGATTATGATCATTGTTATAGTTACCCTAGAAAATTCATAACAGGTTTTATTCCTCTGTTATTTTAACGTTATTCATTGGCTACTTAACTACAACAGTATTGAGTTGAATTCTAACCATCATCATCTAACTAGCCTTTTCCCAACTATGCTGGGGTCGGCTTCCTGTCTAACCGGATGCAGCTGAATACCAGTATTTTAATGGAGCGACTGCCTATTTGACCTCCACAACCCAGTTAATACTGGGTATTACGATACCCTTAGGTAAGACTGGTTGTGAGACTTTCGGGCTAGATTACGACTGTGAAACGTCTACAGATGACAGCCGGTGCCCGGTACCGACTGCTTAAACTCGATATATATTAGGTGGTCACCCATCTACAGACCAAGAGTTGAGTTGAGTTCCAACCAACAGGGTTAATTTGACTGATTTTCTTTCACTGTCTCATTTAAATTAAATTCAAATAAATAGTAGATAAAAAATATGACTTTATTAGCACACTCAAGCTTCATTTTCTGAGAATTTAGAGAGAATTACCCGGATAACGGGATATTTTCCTTATACGCCTCTGAAGCTTTCATAGACACCTCTTTTTAAGAGTTGCATTGCAAGTGCAAACTGAACTGTGAACTTTTATACATCTGACGACAATATAATTGAAATAAGATTTACGTTAGTGTTGTTTTGCTAAAATCTAACAAACGCCGCCGCCGTTGTCCTATAAACACATTGAATTTCGAAAACATAATGAAATATATATATGCAAAAAACAAAATAGTGTTGCAGGTAGGTAAAGTCAGTTATGTTCTAAATACGTGCCCATCAAATGGGGTCAGTTTTTTGTACCTAAGGTGTTTTTTCTCCTAAGCTGTCTAGACTGGAAGTGGGGCGAACCGGTGCAGTCGTAACAAAAGAAGTTACGTGAACTTATTTATATACTACGACCGACCACTCTTAATCCTTTAGGTAGATTACTGAGTTGCATTTTGTCTGTGAGCCGAGATAAGTTTACCAGAACATTTTGGATTCTAATTTTTTATTTAAGCTTAGATAAACATAACATCACGCCTCTAATCTCTGGAGTGTCAGGTAAGCTGTACCTAGTACACTCACATTTCACCAGTTATGATTAAGTCCTTTGTAATACCCCGCTTTTGCGATCAACGAGGCACAAATCCAGGCTCCGTTGCTGTTACTGAGAAATTCTTGATGGAAAATAATGCGTTGCTGGAACTGGGAACCGAAGCCAGAACCTCATGCTTAACAGTAGCGCTTGCAACCATTAGACTAACGAGGTAGCATAACTTTTTTATCAAATGACTTCTCCCGCGAGTGGAGCGGGAGGCGGCACGAAGCAGCCCCGGCAGGTTTATTTAGCATCATCATCATTCATCATTTCAGCTGAAAGACGTCCACTGCTGGACATAGGCCTCCCTCAATTGTCGCCAGATTGACCGGTCCCGTGCGACTCGCATCCATATTATTTAGTAGATATACGTGAAAGTAATTATAATAATTAATATAAGTCTGAAATCGCCAACCCGACTTGAGCAAGCGTGGTGATCAATGCTCGTGTCTTCTCTGTTGAGAAGAGGCCTTTGCCCAGCAGTGGGACAGTAATAGGCTGGTATTATTTATTTTTTTATTTATACGTGAAAGTGTTTGAAGTAGTGAACAATATGAGGAAAATGGTGCTTGAAAAGATATTTTCGGCACAGAAAAAAGACAACGATCCAAAAGTAAAACTGCGGAAATTAAAAATGTCGAAGTATGCAGCCCCGGATATCACAGTGGGGGAGTCGATTGCACACTCGATTAAAGTGTTGTCACCCAAACACTACCAGAACGACTCTCACAGTTTTTATCGAGTTTTTTGACATTGGCGCTCGATTGATTCCGATTCGAGTTGCATTCGGACCACAATGGATGGCGGTCATGGCCGTCAGAGTCGAGTAGTGTGGACAATTTGGTAACGGAGGCGTTTCAAAGCCTCCCATGTAAATTAAAAATCCTTCCTGCGATAAAAAACTCATTGGTTAACCTGATTCATTTGGCCAGACTTGTCTTGTGCGTGACAGGTTGGGTTAACCAACGATGGTTTACTCGTCATCGTCTGTGCCAGACCTTATTTTTTTCCAAGAAGGTTGCATACCAATTAGAGCACAAGCGACATCCGAAATGATTCGGCGTTAAATTGCAAAGCGAGCCAATATAATGAGAAATAGATCAATTTATAATTGACAGTTCTAAAATTGAATTGTTTCAATTAACGTAATTAAACGTGGCTTCATTGTTTCGGAGATTGTGGCAAAAGTTATCAACGAAATAAACTGTCTAACACTGGCATAAATGTGCGCAACTTTACCCAAAAAGAAAAGTTTGATTACAATTGTTTCTTCTGTTTGTTACCAACATAAGCGTACAATGTGTGGTAATTTGTAATTTAACTTTATGATATCAAGAAAAGAGATTTGTCAACTAATGTATGACAAGAGTTTCATAGCAGTGACGTGACTGAGAAACTTTGTAAATTGATGTTGTTTAGCTAAAGTCGTTTATAGTGCTATTTAATTTTGATGTTTTACATGCAATTTGCGCCTCGCTGGTGTGGTGATATCGTCGAACCACAGAAAGCACCTTTAGCTCTTGATCATATGCTTGACCCTCGTGTGAGATCCGTTCCTCCGTCCCACCGGACTAAGAGAATAAGTGTTGAGAGAATGCACTACTTCCGCACACTTATGCACTCTATTGCTTCTCCTGCGTGCTGCTTCTCCCGCCGGCTGGCTAGTCACCGAGAATCGGTCAAGAACTGTATCGGTTTGTATATTGTTTTTATCAAGAAAAGCAGTCCACTTCAGTGTCACTATAGCAGCTATGTACCTAACCGAAGCAATGTACTGCCAAGTCATAGGTCACTCGAACCCAAGACATGTTCCGGATCCATGTACGTAATTTGTCACTGGCTTTGGCTAAAGAAAACATCATGAGGCAACCAAACATAAATAAATAAATAAATATCGCTGGACATTACACACAGCGCCATCTAGCGCCACACTAAGCAACGAGGCTTGTGTCGTGTACGCCAGATAGTTGATATACTACATAGATACTTTTTTTTTTTGTAAATACATACTTATTATACATATAAACATGACTCAGAAACAAATGTCCTCACACAAACATTAGCTACTACCGGGATTCGAACCCGGGACCCAACGAACGTAAGGCAGCCTCACTACCGCTGCGCCATTCCGGTCGTCAAACAATGCCTGAGAGATATTTCTTGACGGCATGGAAAGCCAAGTCCATGAGGCCCATGGGCAGCATAAAAACTCTAACACCAGGTTAGGCACTAACCACACGAAAAGAAGAAGATTGGACCGAACAGAGAAGCCGAAGTTTCCAGAGTACGCAGTAGATTACTAAGATTACTTATCCATTTACCAAGTTCATGCCCAGTAGCTTCTAATCAGACTTGATACCGGCAATATTTAACAAATCACTTAAACTTTTAATGGGTATTCCGTAGAGCGTGAACTTTGGCCGGTAATTAATACCTTATTAGCGATCGAGTTAGCGAAATTTTCTGTTGTAATAAATTCCTGGGGTGTAAATAATCGCCTTATAGAGCAAGAGTTGTGCAGTAACAGCTTGAAGCCAATTACAAGCGATGTGTGACGTTGTGCCTGTCAGGCACTGGGTCGACACAGGGCTGATGAACACAATTCATAACTATCGAAATAATTATATAAATAGAAAATACTTAAAAGCTAAGGCTATACTATAATATTGCTGATTGTATGGGTACAACGGCGGTCTTATCCTTGATCTTATAGTGATGTCTTTCAGAAAACCTTTGGATGGACTGAACGAACTTACCAACAAAACAAAATGATGTAACTTATCAAACAAAAATAAATAAACAATTGATATTGAAGCTGTGTTGATGCCACTGTGTATATTGCGAACAAACAATAGCTTTATGTCGTAATCATTTATCGTAACTTCGTAGAAACATCCTGTAGCATTTTCATTTAGCATTTGCATTTTCGTTTCAGATGTATTCAAAAAACCCCGAACAGAGAGCATGTTATTCTACAATGCTAATCCATACTCACCTGCATCAAACATTATCTCAAATACATAGACGTTTTGTAGTTCAGTCATCGAAAAATTCATACTTTTATCACAGCAGATTCCAAAATTTTACTTTAGGCAGTGGTATTTTAGACACATCTAGAGTACTACCATATCAGTAAAATATCGAAATGTAAATAATCTAATAAGGAACTTATCAAATGCTGATTTTCGTTCTGGCAGATAGGTACACGATTCCAGCCATGACCATCAAAGCCTGGCATACCGTACAAAAACCACACAACTAAAAAAACATTCAACTCGAAGCCGTACAGCCCTACTAACACGTCAACCATGCTTGTCGGCATTCATTTGTCGTTTCGACGTCGCCGAGCAGAGTCGCGTTGAAAGTGAGAGCAAGACCGGCTTGCAATAAAATTAAGCGAGTAATTAGCACCGGTCAGGGACGGCCGTTTGTGTACGTACATCTGCAAACAGCTTCCGTTTAAATATGTAGTTGTGTTGGGTATGGGAAGCTTATTGGTTGGTTGGATTGAAATTTTATGCTGCTGGAAGGATTTTTGGTTTTAATTTTGGGAATAATAGTTAGTCTTGATCTTCACAGGGTAGCAGCTGGATAAGGTTCCCGGGTTCGAAGACATTACACACTATGTGAGTCCTCACAAGTCATGTGACGCAATGTCTCAGGTGAGCGCTGACATCGTCGAAGGAGTTTGCTGCACGGAGGCTGACTGCGCTACATTGGTCGCGAACGTTTTGCGTAACAGTTCTCGCGGCTCATCCGCCAAGGCGACAGTAGGCTCACGACGGTGTTTTAAATGGGTCCAAGCCCCTAGCCTCCCCGGACGGTGCGGTATGCGTTAGTTCAGGTTCAATCGAAGAACATAGGCCTCTCCCATCGCACGCCAATCCATTCCAGCAGTGGACTGCTGTAGTTTGACGATGAATATGATGAATTAGACTGGTTTACATGCTAAAAAACCTAAATACAAAGAAAATAACCTACGTGTAATATTAAAAGTTTTATTAAAGTTCTGAAATAAATCAGAATCATGTCACACACAAAAAAGCCTCTTATCGCTTTCAAAACAATCCAATAAAAACTCCATAACAACAAATTCCAAACTCCGTGTGATATCTAAGTAACCTGATTTGCAAAGGGTCACAGATTGAAACCTTTTCCCAAATCATGTGTTCCAAATACACGTCCTTTCAGGGATTTCTTTTATCCAACTCTTTTACTACTAATATTCCGGCTCCCTGCAGAGTTTCTTGATATTCAAAACGCAGTTTCAATGAGATGTAAAAAAGGCTTATTTGTATAGCAACTTTATTAACAAAAGTTGGATTATGAATGGCGTATACATTTAAATTCAGAACAGTCGGGAGTCGTTTGTTTTGGATCACAGTGGGTCCTAAAGGTACGTTTATATTGAGACAGTGACTGTCGACAGTCATCGTCGCAGGCGAGCGGAGTTCTCTACAAAAATTCAAACCCAATTCCTGACTGTACGTCAGCTACCATTAGCTTTTTTATTTTAATGGGGTGGAGTACTTGGAGTTCATTTTTTTATATTATCATGGAGTAGAATGAAACCAAATTAAAAATATTATATTTTTATGGAGTCATTGGGAACTCTTTCTGGAGTACTTTGGGAATAACCCTCTATCGGGTAAAATAGACGGATTCTCTATTCGATTCTGTGCTGTCTGCCAGCGCTGAACTGAGGCAACACATACCTGCCACAACCACGGCAGCGCTGTCTACAATCACCTCCTCAATTTTTTCAGCTTCCTAGCCTTTTCTCAACTTCGCGTTTGTTTGCGTGTGCATCCAGTCTAACCACTGTCTCAATATAAAGTTGCCTTAAAAATAAAACCTCTTTGGTTTCCGAGACCAGTTGCTCTCCAGTTTCCGAGTCTGTATAGGTATTGTTGTTGTATTTGGGATAATAACTTGCAAGCGTATAGTCTCGGCATCGTTTTATTTGCTTGAGAATCTTGAATGGAATATGAGAGCTTTTTAAACATGCGATTTATTTAAGAAATAATTATGCTGCACATGATTGTTTGTGGTTGAAAGAGAACTATTACATCAGATGTTGTAATTGGTTTATTAAAGAAGACATATATTTGAAATCTAGAGTTTCAATCCAGATTTTTGTACATTCCATCAGAAATTTCTTTGGCTCGCCGCATAGTACATAGGTTCTAGACATACCTGGAGAAATTTAGGTGCGCCTAATAATCACCTTATAGGGGTTCTGTTACCTGTGTTCTTTGAGCGCTATATGCAGCCGCTATGCATTATTGAATTAAAGAAAAAATATTATTATTCATTTATAATCCGCAGCAAGATATCAGTTCGCGTGCGTGTTCCTCCCTCAGCCAAATCAATTTACACGAACATTAAGGTTCACAACAAAACGTGTACGTATGATGCATACAAAACACAGCGAGCCGCGGGCAACAGCCAACAGCGGGATAACGGCGAGAGTAATTCCATAATCACTATACTAGGCAGACGTATTAGTGATCCCAGTACGATATTATTAACACACCGGGCTTTCGTATTGCTGAATCTTTTTTCAAATAACCCTTTACTTTGTTGTTACAGTCATGAAAAGTAATTTATTGCAATTGCGTTGAAAAGGGATGGTGATATGCGTCCTGTATAGATCTGTCTCTCTCTCGTAATGAAACAATAATGGCTCTAATACGTCTTAGTATTCCTGATGTTGTTGATTGTTTTTTTTTTATTATATTGGTACGTAGACGTGTACACTGTACAACAAATCTGGGACAGGAAAACCCAACATTTCAATGCTATCAGTCTATCACACACACCTTTAACTAAATTGCGTATCACATCAATGAAATACAAATTACATTGCGTTGCAATTTAATTTTCGTACAAACATTTTTCCAAATGACTTTTTCATACACTGAATGAATTAAAGTAATGGGTCGTTTTTTATTTGCAATTTGAAAGCAATTGTCACTACTAGTGTGTTACGTTATTACATCACTGATGTATTACGCTAGATAGTTTAAAGTTTCAACGTTACAATAGGCTTCAAACGATTCCTCACTGTCTCAAGCATTAAAACCACTTAAAGGTCTGCCTCCCCTTTTTGGCCACAGACGTAGGTGTTATAAATGTGTTGGAAATTAATACCATCCAAAATTGGAACTTCTGTGACCCAGTCATGTATGTAATACGCAATAAATTGCCACTCTCGTAAAATACAGCTTTTAGTAAAAGGACCAATTAGATAAGATTTAATTAATTAATATCGATTACTACTAATTGAGCAGGAAACAACCACTTTCACGTTCTATATTTACATAACGATCTGGTTACTAACATCTAATACTGAATATGGGCATCCCCTTTGACCGGAGAACTAACGTATATAGAAGGATTATATTGAGAGGTAAGGTAAGATTAATACGCTAGTTAGCAGCAGATTCTCTTGTAAGCAGATGGATTTATTTGCGGTTTCTGGGAGCTTGATCCAGATTATTTTCAATCAATTCGATGTTTGGTTCCCCGAAATAGCAATAACCGGGCGTCGATGACATGGAAACAACAGAATAAAACAACTTATCTAAGTTCGTAAGGAACACAAAATCGTTTAAAGCCATTAAAACCTACTTAAGTATTTCTAATCCAGAGTACTTCTATCTTAGTAAGAGTTTGCAAACATAACCCTTGTTCACAGAAACAGGTTAATACAAACAAGATACTGCTGTTCATTAGTCAAATATAATCCCTGAACCCCTTTACGACACTCAAGGAAACAAACATGAATAATATCCAGAAGCAAATGCGACCACACCGTACAAATACACAAAACAATGCTTTCTTTATACGTTATAGCTACACAAAATTTCCAGATAAATTTGAATAACAAGAGAACCAGTAAAACACATAAGCAGGCATATCTCAAACAACACGAAACCAGTATGTGTAGGGATTGCGTGAACGCAACAAAGGCGAACCACGACTGGTCTATGGGAACCGATCCTAGGGCAATAAGGAAATCGTTGGAGCCCCGCACGAAAATCGCAGCGGCGTGAGGCTAACACCCGGGAGATCGGTAGCTTTAATGATTATATTCTGACGTTATTAGTGGAGCTACATATGGTCAAAGTGGCTGAAGATGGTGGGGTTTGGAATTAAATGGAAATGGACTTAAATGTAATGGAGTTTTAATGAGACACTTAACACAATGAGTCACTTAAATGAAAGACGTGATTAAAGTAACCGATGCAGTTTAATCGTACTTGCTATAGCATTTAATTTTAAAAGTCTCAGTCTTTTCAGTTCAAAGTCTCAGTCTTTTAAAAGGAAATCTACAATAATTAACGTGAAGCTGCTCATCGCCCAATAATTATGAAAGCAAAAACAATGTTCAAGTATTTCCAAATAAAAGCAAAAAACGAGCTCAGCATAGCCAATAGAAAGCTTTAAAATACCTCAAAACAAGACGTGAAACACTAACCGCTTTTGAAGTGACAATTCTATTAAGACCACGATGTGCTCCACAAAATATAAGAAAAAAACCGAAAAGCAATTTACACGCAAAGACAGATAAAGTAGGAGTACTCGTAAAATAACCGTTATTTTGATTGATTCCGCCTTTTGCTTTTGTTCGGTCTTGTTCATGTGTCGTAACGTTAGCAGTTCCTTAGTAACGTAATTATTTTATTTTTACCAAGAACAATGATTTTAACTATCTTGTAGATTGTATTCAGTTTATTGTGGGATTTTATGTTCCGTAATTTTATAGCTTTAGTATCTGTCTATTGTTTCAATAATGAAAAAACCGGCCAAGTGCGTGTCAGCGCCACGCGCAGTGTAGGGTTCCGTAGTGGCCCGTTATCACAATATAGAATGAACCCGTTGGTACAGCGCCATTTAGCGGCAGCTTTGTGAAACTTATGATAATTGATTATGTTTTATTTTTATTTTGGATTTTGTTTTTCAATTTAAGTCTTTACCCGTTATTAACAAGCAACTACTTCATCTTAGTCACTTTATATGATTTATTATTGTATTTGGTACAAAATTATCCAACACCCAAGTTCAACGACTATTACTGCTAAACTAATATAGTTATCTGAACCGCTATAGTTTTCCTTTAAAGATCATGAAATGCACTATCATCGTGAATTTTTCCAGTTTTTTCAAGCTAGCAGTTTAGCTTTTAAAGGGCGGGGCCCTACTGAAACAAAAAAATGCACTTTAAAGTTTAATACACTCGAGAGCAATGAATCCGGGTCACTTAAAGAATCCTAAAAATCTCGGAAACTAAAAATGCTAGGTTAATGCAATAAATTATATTTAATAGACAATGTAATACTCCTTAAATGAAGGTATTAAAACTTCTTAGTTATTGTATAGTTATATCATAAAAAAATCAAATTTGAAAAAGGGCCACTTTCGAAGATGGAACTACGAAATTACAGCATTTGGTTTTGCTTTTGTTTGTAATCTGTCATTTATGTGGGTACATAAACCATGTGGATAGTGCTCTATATTCATTATTCAAGCTGAAATTATGTCGCTTACGCCTGAAGAATGCACCAGAATACTTACAATGCTGGAAACCGGCCGGAGTCAGCGCGATACAGCCAGGACTGTCGGTGTGTCGCTGTCAACAGTACAAAGAGTTCTCCGACGTTACGAAGAAACTGGTTCTAACCTACGCAGACCAGGAACGGGCAGAACCAGGTGTACCACAGCACGAGCAGACCGATACTTGGTGAACACCATGCTTCGAAATCGCTTTCTCACAGGAACTGAACTCACAAATCAGTTTCGACGCCTCGGAGGAAGTAACCCAAGTGCATGGACAGTAAGACGTCGGCTTGCTGAATCTAACTTAAAACCCCTTAGACCTGCAAACGGCCCTAAACTGGAGCGTGGGCATCGTATTTCAAGACTAAGATATGCCCAGAGCCACGTAAATTGGAGTATTGAAGATTGGTCAAAAGTTATGTTCTCCGACGAATCAAAATTTATGCTCTACAAGCACGATGGAAGACACAGAGTGTATCGAAGACCAGGGGAAAGATTCAAGCAAGCATGCATCGAAGAAAAAGTAGCCTACGGTGGTGGGTCTGTACTTGTGTGGGCCGGAATTTCTTCTGAAAGTCGCACAGAGCTGGTGATCATAGAAAACGGCTCTTTAACTAGCGTAAGATATGTGGAAGAAATCCTCAATGATCACGTTGGTCCATTTATGGTCAATTTAGGTGAGGATGCTATATTTATGCATGACAATGCCCGACCTCATACAGGTAGGATTGTGAATGACTACCTTCAAGAGATGAACATTACTCGTATGGAGTGGCCAGCGCGCAGCCCGGATATCAACCCGATCGAGCATGCTTGGGACGAGCTAGGCAGATGCGTAAAACAACGAAACCCTCCCCCAATCACGCTTCGTGAGCTCAAAATTGCTCTCACAGAGGAATGGGAAAATATTCCCCAAAATCGTATAAGGAACTTGGTGTACAGCATGCCAAACCGCGTAAACGCAGTAATGGAAGCACGAGGAGGCAATACGAAGTATTAAAATTCAAGAAAATCGTAATAAAGTTCAAAAATTTCATGTTTCCTATTTTTGTTTTAAGTAGAGATCAGCAGTTTTTCTCTTTATGTAATTTTGTGGTAATAAAATGTATGGTGACTCATATTTTTTTTACTTTCATTTAAGGAGTATTACATTGTCTATTAAATACAATTTATTGCATTAACCTACCATTTTTAGTTTCCGAGATTTTTAACATTCTTTAAGTGACCCGGATTCATTGCTCTCGAGTGTATTTCGTAAATGGAGCACTAAATCGAAAAGTAGTATTAGCTCGTTGAATAGGTCTTTTAAAATGACTTAGGGGTTCCTAAGTCATTTTAAAAGACCTATTCAACGATATAGACGACAAAAAAAAATCATCTCCACTTCACATGTAGGGGAGCTACACTAAAAAAAATATTTTACAAAATTTTATTTTACCACTTTATCGGCGTTATTGATAATTATACACTTCTCTATAAACACAGCTTTCTAGTACTTACGGTCTCTTAGCAAAACCTCGTACAGACAGACAGACGGACATGACGAAACTAAGGGTTCCTTGTCAGGACTACGGAACCCTAAAAATGAAAGACTAACAATTTTAATAAATGAGAAACAAATAAAATATCTCGATTTGGCACACAGGTTGTTGACATGTGGAATGTGAACACGGCTAGCACTGTGCGGATTGTCGTTACGGCTTATGCAATGGCCTGATGACCAAGAGACTCGACGAACACCTGTCGAGGCTCCCGCTAGGTGGTTGGATCAAGGGCCTGATTCAGAAGACAGTACTCCTCGATACGGCCGCATTGTGAGGAGGTTCCTGTATCTGAAGCCCTAACCACCGGTAGCTTGGACCCTGCTCCCTAAGACATTTTTTTAAAGAAATATTTAAATCGTGTAACAAATGCGCAGAAAAGATGAATAAAGGATTTTAATAAAAGGTATGATGAAAATACTGAAGAATAAATCTATGTATTTCGATCACTAAAGTTAGGCATCATTTGTGAATATTTCGTTAATCCGCAAAAAAATATTTTCATAAAAAATTCTAAAGTGAGCTATTCAACTTAAATAAAGATTTCACAAAGCTTGAAATGAATAGGTAAACAGATATAACAGCAACACAAATTACAAATTACTTTGTGAAAACCCAAACAAGGCATCTTGTTTCCCCATCTGGCTGCTACGGAGATTGTTCTGGACGTAGAAAATTGCGAACAAATGATTTGCCCGGGACTTGAATGCGAGATGCATCCTGACACGGTATTCATGTGCACGCATCATGCATTTGTTCTTTACGTGCACGGGCGTGCGGGGTAAAAGAAATAATTACGGCTTTAAAGTCAGCGGTGATGAGGAAAAACCCAGAATCAATTTGAATGAGTCTGAGACGATGTTTGATGATGATGATGAAGAAAAACTCAAATGTGTATCAGCATATTGAATAACAGGAATACTTATTAGTGTCGATGGCAAAAAAGTTCAAGTGTGTTTAGCCCAAATTTCAGCTACGCGAACTCCCCTATAAATATTACAGGAATTACAGTACGATTCAAACTTAATGGCGGCTCGGAAGTTAGCTGCGAGTGCAGGTTCGCGCATGTACAGTCAAGTCGAAAATCATCTAAGCTCGTTTAATTATTTTTATAACTGAAACTTGTGTGAATGTTTTAGTGCTTTAAGATACGTATTATTTGTTAGCTTGTCGAGTACAGGGTTCAAGGAAAAATAAAATTGGTTTTTTGAAAAATATAAGAAATGTATTTTTAATTTTTTTTTACAACGGCTGTACACCCTCCATAAAAACTTGTTTACTTGTAGAAAAAACTTCCATGGAACTATCGCTTCCTTTGTCTTCACTTGAATCTGATTGATTCAGATTCAGTATCGGATTCATCGTCACTAACATGTATAATAAATTCGTCCGTCAATCTGTCGATGACAACATCACTTTTTTATAATCTTCGTCTATCCTTATCACTTTTCGACACAATGGGGCATTGTGTCGAATGCCATTCATTTTCCCCCATTTCATTAACTTTTTGCTGGACCAATTCCATGACCGAATTTACGTTCCAGTTTACGTTTTTCTTTGCAACGTATTTTTTAATTGCTTCCCATGCCATTTCGATGGGGTTTAAATCGGGGTGGTAAGGGGGAAGGCGTAACACTGTGTGGTTATTGTCTTCATTCTCCTTTTTCATAAATTAGATGACATTATAAACTATTTTTCTCGCTTGTCTGCGTAAAACGTTGTAGGTATCGTCCGCGAGGCATTTTACAAATAAATACCAAAGTATTTTCCGCACAACCAAAAACAGTCTTAAAACTTTACGTAAATAACGAACAACGAACGGAACAATAACAAAAAAAACTTAATAAAACAATAACAAAAAAAAAACAAAACAGTTAACAAACAACAACAAATTATAATGAGCTCGACTGTACTTATGCAGAAATTCGCGCGCGTGTGCAGAATACAGACGTAACTCACACACTAAAGCGATGACGCGTAGGGCGAGTGCGGGTGAGAGAGAGAGCGCGCGGGGATGTGCCCCGCCGGCACGTCCCTCTACGTCCCGCTGATACCTAAAAATTGCGATCTGCGCAGCGAAACGTACGATGTTCCGAGCCGCCATTAAGTTTGAATCGTACTATACAAAACTCGAATGCGCGATTACTGGCAAATGTGAGTGTGTGTCTTCGAAGACATTGCGTTGAGTTACGTGTGAATGTCTAAAACTTTTGTAAAATAAACAAACACAAAACAAATACTAAAATGATAGTTACTCAACATGAAACGCTATATTGAAGTGGAATTTCTAACCGTTAGTGTTTCTGTTTGCTTCCCAACGATAGTCTTAGCACTACACTAAAGTGTTTGCTTCACTGTGGATCCCAAGATATAGGTAAACACACTCAACAATAGCGCTTTGATGAGGACTGCAGCGCTGTGCAGCGCTGTTACATTCCAACTTCATCTCTAAATCCCGAAGTTCTAGACCGCTTGATCTATTCATCCCAACTTCGACCTCCATGTTATATGTAATCGATGTTAGGCGGACGTATACATCAAAACTAATATCGATCAGTACTTTCAATGGACCTTGACTAAAGTAGGACACCAATTCTTTATTACAAATTGGGTTACTAATTGCCATATTTTTTAATGTCACATCGACCCGCCTTTATCTTGTCACGTTCTTAGAGGCCACAGCCAAACATGTGTTGTAGACATTGTGACGACTGTACTTACTGCATCTGAAGCGATGCGAGAACACAATTCGACATTCGTTGGAATTTCAACTTTATAATTTAGCAAATACAGTCTAAAGTTGTTACAACTTTTAATGGCACAGGACATGGACTCAGGAAACTGGATACACTGACTGAAGTGACAATGACAGGGACCTATTACATGAGAACTAGTTCTAACTTCTAGGCTCTTAACTTGTTATCTGGCGTCCTCGTGGGAAAATATAGATTACACTGGAACTGGTATGATTATTCATGTTACATATAATTACTGCTATGTCGTCCATGACTGATGATAGACTGACGCAAAAAAACTTAGCTAGGTGGTTTAAATATACATGAGCTGGGGTAATTATTGTGGGATCTCACACTCTACATACAAGATTACGAATTCTTGCAAGGTAGGTACCTAATGTTACAGTTGACTTGATATTTTAATGATATAGCACTTGAAATTTTTAAATACATAAAAGTAGATTTGAAAAAAAAACCATATACAGAATGTGATTTTTCGCCCCATCGTCATCTGCCAAGCCTTTTCCAAACTGCGTTGGGGTCGGCTTCCAGTCTAACCGGATGCAGCAGAATATCAGTGTTTTTACATGGAGCGACTGCCTATCTGACTCCACAACCCAGTTAGTACTGGGTAATACGATACCCCTCGGTAAAACTGGTTGTCAGACTTTTAGGCTAGTGACTACCTGTAACGACTGCCAAAGATCTGTAAATGACAGCCGGAACCGACGGCTTAGTGTGCTTTCCGAGGCACGGAGAAAACTGGGCATGTAATAGGTGGTCATCCATCCACGGATTAACCCAGCAAACGCAGCTTAACCTGAAGTTCGACCCGAGCGGCTGTTGTTAATTAGCCACAAGCTCTTCCATTTTTTTTCCCACTGCATTAGAAAACTAAACTACAACCCGATCTCTGTGACCAACTTCTCCAACGTATCTCTTCAACTCCAAAACATCTAAGCGAACACTGTGAACTATTAGCCTCTACACTACACAACAGAACCTACGCCCGTCCAACTAAAACCGTCAAGTCTAAATACGGAGTATCGTGTTGTCGTTTCAATAGCATTAGTTTGTTGATGTTGAGGCGCCTCGACTGACGTCGACAGCCCGCGGACATAAGGACTTTAATAAGGAAACGGTCGATATTGTACGTTGGATATGTTTTAGTAGTAGAGGAGTCTCTCAAAATTGTTAAGGAAAACATCGTGAAGAAATCGGTGTGTCCTAACCGAAAAATCGAAGACTTGTGTCATCTACCAAGTACTAACCGCGTGGTGAATTTTGACACTTCCTTTCACATGAAGGACGCCTATGTCCCAACAGTGGGAATGATATATGCTTATTATGATGTTATAAAGAAAAGTCTGTTAGATGGCCGCAAAAAATATATGAATTGCATGTTTAAATTTGATATTTTGAAGTGGGAGAAGACATCATGTCCGAGCAGCTTCAACATGAGTGCACAGTTCAGGATATTTGCTGTGTGCCTAGCAATAAATTTACTAGTTCAGTTGCTATAACTTCAAACTTTCCGCACGCATATAAAGCAGTTTGGCAAATTATATTTAAATGAAAATAAACTCCGAATTTAAAACTAATAAGGACGACATCTAAGAAATTCACGAATGCATATTCTAAATAGTTGTATCACGTTTTAATTTCTGCCGCAATAAATACGACGGTGTTGTTTTGAACTGTCTTCGTTGACCATAGGACTTAAAAGTAAACAGTGTTGCACTATGAATGTTTCAAGAGACGCAAGCGAAAGCGATTCTATAGAATTAATTTGTTGAAAGTGTTTGTTTATTCAATTCGAACTCTCTAGTTTGAATGGAATAAACAATTTAAGTACGGAAAATACTCTCACAGAATTGCTAATATTAGGAATTATTGCGCGATAGTTCATTTGTTTGAAAATAGTCTATTCAGAAGACAAAAAAACCGGGCAAGAGCGAGTCGGACTCGAAACTTTTTAAAGGACAAACTTAACTTTGCTGTTCGATCCCTAGAAACGGCCATTGCACCAACCGAAAATTATAAGTTTGTAATAGTAAAATCGCTTTTTTTTTGTTATTTAACTACATATTTACGGTTTTCAGATTTTTCCCTTTACATGTGCTATAAGACCTTGCTTTGTGCCTTTCGTGATTCTAGGTCAACGGGAACTACCATATAGGTCTTTGACCCAAAACCTATAGGGTACTTCCGGTTGACATAGAATTGTCAATTTTGGTTAAAAGCAAGATCTTACAGCACAAGTAAAAGGAAAAGTCCGAAAAATAAAAAAAAAGTTTTAAATTAAGGTAAATTTTGGACTTACAAGTTTTCGCGAAAATCTAAATTTGCCCTAATCTTTTTATCGTGTTGATCCAGGACCTTGATTTTTATACATCTAATAGGGCCTATAGACTTCAGTATCTGGTATAAATTTCAACTTGCTAGGTTCACCCTGCTAGGTTCCTGAGAAAATCGGTGGTGACAGACTGACAAGAAAGTGATCTTATAAAGGTTCCTTTTTTACTTTTTGAGGTACGGAACGCTAAAAAAACGAAAGATGGACTTTGTGAAGGATTATAGCACGAAACGAGGTGTCTGATGAGATGACGAGTAATAGAGAAGTATGGAAGGAGAAGACATGCTGCGCCGAGCACAAATTAATTGAGACAAGGGCAAGAGAATGATGAGTCTATTTAGAAGACCATTCAAATATGTTAAAATTGAGAAAAACAAAAACGCTTTTTTAAAAGACAATTATGCTATATATCTGTTTATTCCTCGACGATTCATTGGTGTTGAATATTATTATTCTCAACTTTTTATAAATCTAGAGAAAAGACGAACAAACATAATTTTAATAATCTTCAGTATCCAAAATATTTTTAAAATGAACAACTCGTTTTACTCCGCTAACATACCAAGTTGTGTTATTCTATGTGAACTGTGTTCAGCTTCATATTACATTCCCTTCCGCAACTTTCATATGAAAATATAAAGTTCTTATTTCAACAGCCAACAACTTTTCACATCATGTTCAAACACTAAACCAACATACTAACATGAACATTTTCGGTATCGTCGTCTCATACATAACAGAATCTTTTCAAATGCAGCTCCTATAAAATGTTCTATGAAAAACAAAATAATATTCAATGTGTTTTATTAAGTGACTACAAAAGTTTCCGCAAAAGTAAGTAAAAAGTGCCTTTAAAAATAAAAAATGTCTTCATTCACAATCACAACACAAAACATGACATCGCGCCTGTAAACCCCGAAAGGTTAAGCAAAGGTGTACCTAATAGTACACCCACATTGTTTTTAAGCCCCATGTAATAGTGGGCGAGCCTATTGCCATCAACCGGGCACAAACTCCGTGTTTTCTACTGAGAAACTCCTGATGGAAAAACCCAATTTTAAATATGAAAAAACACAGTTTTATACTTTTTGGTGTATTTTGTACAGTGACTGTGTTTCTTTATATTTCGAATGATATTTATTTTTGATACTTTTTTTTCCATTATTAAACTAGTGTACCACCGACCAACACGACATTTTCTTCACGAAGAACAGTCCCCTAAAAAATAGGAAAAGTCCCAACCAGCAGTGGTTATTAGATTCAGTCCGCTACAATGTCTTCATTCCTTATGCAAAATGTCTTCATCTGTCAATTTATATGGCATACATAATAAAAAGTATTCGATTTTATGCTAAAATCGATCGAATTCGAAAGCGTGAACCCGGAAAATTTAACTACACGATTTAGGAGCTAGGTAAGGTAACATACTCGTCGGAATAAGCTTGTAAAAGAAAATCAAGTTGAGTTTTCAACGAGCGACGTACGGAATAGGGTCTCAATTTCAATACCTTTCAGTTGCTTGCCTATCTTGTTTGTATGTGACGTTTTGTAGTTGATCGCCTGACACCTCGTAGCATGCGCCCGACCCCTGCAAGTTGCAAAATAGCTTTCGTCTATTTCTTGCTAATAAATCCAGACATTGTTGCTATATTTACGTTCTTGTTTATACCGTACCCTTTCAGATTGTATCTTTTATATTATAAATAGTACAATTACAAAAACTACTGTTTTATTCCGTCCCATATTCTTAACTCAGGATTATAAAGTCAGAAACTGTCTCATTCAATAACCACTTACCGTTATCTGTCAGCGTTTTGTATGAAGATTGTATAACAAATCTCTGTTTTTGCTTATCTGATGAAAACAAGCGGGCTAATGGGCGTATGAGATCATTTTAACGGACCATTGTTCCTATATAATATACAACGAAAATCATGTTATTACAACTAGTGTTTTTTTGCCACTTAGGAACCGTTTTTGGGCTTATCGAGAACTTAATGCGTTTTTTTCTTAAGAAACCGGTAAAAGTAGTATATTTTTACAGTTCCGTTTGTTTCGTAAAATCTAGTTTAAAAATGTTACCTAATAAAAAATACTAGAGTAGCAGAATGACGTGGGGCTTACGTGAAGGCAATCATTTTACAATTGTGAGAAAAAGTCGATGTATGATATCGGAGCCTATTAAATCTAAATGCAAAAAGAGAAAACGTACACTAGATGTATGGTAACATTGTTGGCGTATATCAGGTTCCCACAGCAAACCTCATCTTACGAAAAAAAAACATTGACAGAAACAGATTTCCGTCCGTATTTTCCTACGTCGGAGACAACGAATTCCCCTCGAGGTAACGACCTAATATTTCAACCAAAAATAAACTTCATACTCTTTGAAAGAGTTTTTTTTTCGAAATGGCATCTCGCAGTTCAACCTGAGAGGTTGTCGTCTGCTTAACCGGACAATCCTGTAGATGCCTTAAGTGTAAGGTCTCTAGCCAGGGTAAAAAAAACTTAAAAACTAAATTACTACACGCTAAGGGCACCCCCTGCGGGGTACGGGCCTCGGCTTAGGGCGTCGCTGGGAGAGGACAGCAAGGGGACAGGCTGGATCGGAGTTGATTTTTGAAATAGTTTTTTTTTAAGGGTTAATATACCGAATCATTCCATCTACGTCGACTCGTGAAACAAATGACATCTGTTTTAAAAAGTATACGCTTGACCTTGAGGTTGCAAAAATACACTTAAAACAAATATACCTTCTATGCTTTACATTTGTCATATTCCCAGAAACCAGTAGAATAGACCGATGACCCGACAGACCTACGAAATACAATATACATGAGACTCGACCTTACCCGTCTCTATGTCCTCTAATTTATCTTGCCGTAATTCAATCGGAGACATAAAATAATGTCTCGAAGCACATTAAGGAAACTCCGAAGCAAATCTAGAGGAATGATAAAAAGGATTGTTAGTACGCACTGAAATTAATAGTCGAAACACTTTGGCGCCAAGTGTCGAGACAAAACCATTAACGCTTTGGATATCACTAGAGTGACCATCAACTTGGAAAATTGGTCATTTAAATACATAATAATTTGTTTTAATGCAGGTCTAATTTGATGTTTAGATGGCTTTAAACGTTAAAGCTTTGAAATATGATTGGTTATGGCTAGAATTAGTGGGTCTCCTGCAAGGGAAATGATAAAGCATAATAAAATATTCACTACTGTAGCTTCATTAGAAGTTCATGAGTGTTGAGTTAGATGGCCGCTACTCGTGTTATTACTTGTTACACGTTTATAAACATTGCACAAATAAAAAAATATCAAACAATTTATTTTTGTTCTTGCAATCATCTTTCATTTTGCATCTTCATGTAGTAACAACTGCGATGTATGTGATCAAGTGTGTTTTGTTAATAGTTCATTTCACACTGTTCTTGGTATATTTGTTGCATGCATTTATAGCAGTTAATACTTACTCAATTAGTAGCCAGATTAAACGGTGGATTAAAAAGCAAATATATTGCAACATAGTCTCCCATCCATTCGTTCTCTTAAAATATAGCCCACCATCCTTTCTCAAACAGATTGTTGCTACGATTTTAAAGCAAAACGTGGCTCTGATTGGTGAGAACATAATTAGTATGGCCACTAATTGAATTTCTGTTCACTGTGGAGTCGAAATCGTGAAGATATAGATAACTGGTACAAACTGACCATATATCTTGGGAGATGAAAAATCGTGAGCTACACAAACGTATACCTGAACAGTTTGCTAGGAAATGGTAAATGTTTAGGAGAGCTAAGTTCACCATTACTTAATAGGGCAGTTTAAATTAGTATTGAGATAATTATAGCACGCTTTCTAACAGAGCTTTAACATTGTTTTGCTGTATTAATGTCTTGGATATGTACTTATTTGCTAAGTGCTTCCAACAAGTATTTCCGTGGTTGTGAGATAGGTGATCGTATCTGTTGGATAATTGCACATTGATGGTTATAATTTTTGCGATTATAAAATAGTTAAATGTTGTAACATTAAGCTACGTACTTTTTTACGTAAGCGGAAAAAAGATTTTTTTTAAATATAAAACGAGCCTTTGCCCGCAGTTTTTATAGCATCCTGAAAGATCTACTTCATGTAAAACATCGTCGTTTAATGGCCGACTTAATAATCTAAAACATGCTCCATTTTCGTGCCAAATCGTTTGTTCAGCCGTTTATGCGTGATTGAGTAACAAATGTCTTCTCAAATATCACACTTATAATATTATTAGTAAGGTATTAGATAAATAACGAGAGTAAACAAATAAATATAATAGTAACAATAACCAAATATCAATCCAAACATAATTATTGGGCAAACATTACTTGTGTTTATTTTTATTCACAGTGTATTCAGGAGTTAATGTGACGTGTAAAATTAGTAGACACAAATAGGACAAATCCCGTTATATGAGTACAATATGGGTGTCCTACAGTATCACGTGCTGAGTAGACACGACTAGAGACGTTCCTGTTATCGGTGTTAATTGAATATCTTTATATTATTAGATGTTTTTGATGATGTAAGACTTAATTTTGCTTGTGAATGAATGATGGTCCACATTAGCCTTTGATCGGAAAAACCGGAAGTCCCTCGGGGAGGCCTTTGCCCAGCAGTGGGATGATGCAGGCTAACAGTATCAGTATGTTCCAGAGACGTAGACAACAAGATAAGCACATGGCAATTTCCGAAAACAATTAGAACTTCAATTAAAATATCCATTATCATTTGCAGCTGGTCAATGGTCATGCGACTGTCATTATAGTTATTATCTTGGTTATATTTATGGTCGAATTGATTACATGGATATTGACCAAGTAAGTAACACTATTATTTTAATGTCTCACTTTCAAAAAGTACTTATCCAAACCAGAAATCCACTTAAAAAATCATAAATCAAACAGCGTCTACAAATTCAATTTTCCTATCGGACTTCGGTATTATTTTATCTCTTACCGCCTCTTAATATGAAAACTTATCTTAACTGAGATGAAAATTTTAACGACCCATAAAAAACTAATCAAGAGACACCAATACTTAACATTTAACAACAAAAATAACTCCCACCTCGTTCAATTTTACGATACCTCTCATGAAACAAATGCCAACTTAACTCAAGTCTAAACTATCTTTTCAAAACAATCATGCAAGCACCGAAGTAGCTAAACAATTCCCATAAGAAAATTATGATATATGAATAGGGATGCACCGGGTAACGTACCAACATCGACATCAGCGGGGACTACACTAGCCGGAGTACAATTCATATTACATGTCCAGTACCATCGCCCACAGAGAACTGGCGAGTACTTCGGATCCGAATACTTGGGTACTGTAGGACCAACAGTCTCATAACACCCTATTGACTGCAATGGAAATTGAGATTTAAAGTTTTGAAGGTACGGTTCCTTTTAGGCTGGAGGTGGTCAGTGATAGGCTCTTGGTGCAAGATAAATGCAGCCCTCGACAGAGTAATAGAAAAATATAAAACAATTGCATAAACATCAACAAGCGGACAGACATACCACGACTCCTTAAGAGTCAGAGCTCAGAGGTGACCTCTAGTAACTAAACAATGGCTTATAATATACGAGGGAACGAATCAAAGAAGATACCATTAAAAACTTGGTATAGGAAGTTACAAAGTCTCGTACAAAGTTTATGAAGAAAGGTTTACGAGACATTTCGTACATTACTCAATTTAGACAGATAATTATGGAGTCATTGTATTTTAGAAATGAACTTTGCTATCGTGGAAATCTACCTTTGAATCTGCAAAGGGTCCTCATGTCTTAGACTCAACTTATATCATCATATACCTCTGACGTGGGTAACCGGTATGATTGAACTCTGGCTGTGCGAATTGAGACATGAAAAGATAAAGAACTTGTAAATACTTCGGGTTCATAACTTTACACCGGTTTGATGGGACTGGCTTTACTGCCAAGCTTCCGAGTTGGGTGATAGATCCTTGCCGCTCTTTGGTTGGATAATATTTGGCATTGTCCTTACACATTACTGTCCATTTTCAAATTAAGTATCATCATCATAGTACAAATAAACCTTTTAATAGCACCTAAATCTTCCACCAAGAATATTAACAACAAAAGTTTCTAAGTTTCTTGGCATCTTCCAAAATGTATAAAGGGTGTAAAACACCTCTTAACGAAGCCGAACGGCACTTGTTCTCCTCGTCATTGCGATTATTTTTTTGTTCTACACCCTAACTGGGAACCTTCTAGTTACGGAGATATTGGGGGTCAAAGTTCCAACTTTTAGACAACTTTTTTTTTAAATCCAAGATTTTTATGTAAGATTTCTACATTTCTACACCTCCATGACCCCCGTACTATTCAATCCATCCACCAGCACAATGGTTTGAGTGCGTTACATTAAGTTCTACGACAAAACATGATTTTTCACCCCAAAAAAAAAATGGCGTTTCCCAGCAATAATTTTTGCGTAAAGTTACTTAGTTTGATGTACAGAATGCTTGGTTGACGGCTTCGTGATGAGGTGATTTACACCCTGTATTACTGTGGAAATAACTACTTTTTCATTTAATAGTCAAAATGGCATATGAACCGTCGGTAATGCGGAAAATGTAATTGAAACGACAATCAAAAAATAACAGAAAGCGTAATTACATAGGCCTTAATGGCCTAGAAGTTGTTGTTGATTGTTCTAAGTTTAGACTCTGTATCAAAACTATGGATTCGTCTCTCTCCTAAAGTTACCACAACTGTATACTTCCTATAAAAACCTTTACATAGGAAGTTACCGTCCAATCTTATAGCAGAACGTAATGTACGGATAATGAGCTGCAACATAAATTCACTTCATTAGGCGTTCCGCAGCACAAAGACACCGTTTTACTGTTTACACGTGCTGCTAACGCAAACAAACGCGTTCACGGTTTTCAGTTTACTGTGAGTTCGTGGGATACTTTTTGAGGTTTATTATTGTTGGTTACTATTTATAAAACGTACGTATTTAAGGGTATTAGGTACAGTATGATTTATGGGAACCTCTTGACGGTCGTCCAATGTCTACAAATATATCCAATCAAGGGCTTTTAGGTCGGATATTATCCCGTGGTTAGTACTACCAAGATGTTAAGTATCCTATGTAACTTAACCTAAGTTATGGTTTAAACGTGTGTGCCAAATTTCATCCAAATCTGTACAGGCGTTAAGGCTTGAAATGTCAATACACAGGCAGACTAGACTACTTTCGCGTTTATAATATTAGTGTGGATTTTCATATTTATGGCACCTTTTTAACTTCTTTTTTCAAACTTTTCAATATTTTTGGAACCTTGTTGGATAACATGACTTATAAAAACATTGACACAATAGTTGATTTACCTAGTATCGGTATTATTGTCTGAAGTACTGTACATACATTTGAAACAGTACTTACATACACTTACTGCATTGCAACCGACAATTTACAACAACATTAGCGATCTTCCAATGCGGTGTGGGCGTTATAAATCCAATGATAATCAATAAGTCGATAGTGACAGTCTCATATCAATTGAATGACTAATAACTGGTACTATTAATACCTTGCCGATAGTCCATGCCATGCCCTAACCTTACCATAGATAGGCTAATGAAATTACGTAATATTGCTTAGAATTTTCGAAAAATGTATACAGGATGTAAACGGATCCCTATCAAAGCCGTCAATAAAGCATTCTGTACAACAAACTAAATAACAAAAATAATGCTGGGAAACGGAGTTTTGGGGTGAAAAATCATGTTTTTGGTAGGACGAAGCAATGTAACGCACCCAAAACATTGTGCTGATGGATGCATTGAATAATACGGGGGTTGTAAAGGTATTTCAAGTAAAATTATAACATACTTGTATTTAAAAAAAAAAGGTGAAACTTTTACCTATTATGATATTCTCTGTAACGAAGGTTCCCAGGAATGATATAGAACAAAAAAAAATGATCGCAATAACAAGGAGAATACGCGCCTTTCGGCTTCGGGTATTTTTACAACCATTATTTAACAACCAAATAATTTTAAACTACGTCGATCAGAGCATCTGTACCGTAAAGACATGAACTTCCTCGATACGGTTATCGAGGAAGTTCATGTCTTTACGGTACAGATGCTAGAGCTTCCTCGATAACCGGTGCCCAACACGACAAAAAACCAGCTAAGGAAAATCATGAAGTATAACTAAGAATTCTGAAGACCATGATACCTTTACTGCAAAGGCAACACACAGCATAATACCTGCAATCACCACAGTTAGGCAGAATTGTATTTTTCACATTTGCCAGTTAAGCCAAGTAGCAGGAGGACCCATCTATTCCGATCAACGGGGCACATCATCATCATCATCATTTCAGCCGATAGACGTCCACTGCTGGACATAGGCCTCCCCCAAGTGTCGCCACATTATCCGGTCCCGTGCAACTTGCATTCAGCGGATTCCCGCAGCCTTCACCAGGTCATCGGTCCACCTAGTGGGAGGCCTTCCAACGCAACGTCTTCCTGTTCGCGGTCGGGGCACAATTAATATTGAATATGGTTTTGCTACTAAAAGAATCCTGACAGTAAAAACCCAATAACACTAATGGAACTTAGAGTATATTGCTCCTGCGGTTGCAAGCAATTGATTGAGCAAATGTAATGCTTCGATTGGCGCTTACACTACTATGCGTAATGAAACAATTCGTTCTTCGATAAAGGAATCGAACCAATTCTTGCACCCGTTGTCCAGTATCCCTTTAATTATTCCTACAATCAACACAACCGCCATAAATTACGAGGAAACAACAGCACTACAACACAACAAGCTACTGTTGTCGGTTGCTGGTCGGGTTGCTGACTCGTCGCGTGACTTCTCACATTTGTAAACGACTGCAACTAGTTGCTTAGAGATAACAAGACTTCGGACTAGGGTTACCATCCTCTCGGATGTGGGCTTTTTATCCTTCTGCATAAATTTTATCCGACCTTGTCATTTGTTCGGACTTTAGAACTTAGGGAAACAAAAAAAGAACCAAATCATCATCCTAACCTTTACCAAACTATGTTGGGGTCGACTTGCAGCTGAATACTAGTATTTTACATGGAGCGAATGCCTATCTGACCTCCACAATCCAGGTAATACGATACTCCTTGGTTGTCAGACTTTCAGGCCACGGACTACATGTAAAGACTGTCAAATATCTAAAAATGACAGCCGGGACGAACGATTTAACGTCCTTTCCGAGGCAAGGACGAAACTCGGTATGTAATGGGTGGTCATCCATCCACGGACTAACCTAGATATAAACTAAACGATCGACCCACGACTACCAAAAAAAAAACAAAAGGTTAAAAGTAACATGTCCGGACTTTTCTGGAAATAACCGACTTTTGTGTCAGGACTTTTAAATTTCGAAATGAGAACCCTAAGTCGGACTGCCTAAGAGGCTATGATACTTCGCCAAGATTGTCCGAACTTTAGTTTAGATTTACTTGGAATAATTTGTATTCGATTTATTGAAAGTATTTCGAATGTTAAGTGACGATTTGTTTTACGTAATGGTTTTTAAAAAATGTGTGAATATGTCTGGAGAAGAATTAATGTTGGTGGCTTATCGGTGCTAGGGATCGCTACTGGCTGTTTGGTTATTTAAAAGTGATAGGGAATTGTTTATGTTCTTCATTTGTAATTTATACGTATGCTGTAAGAGATTTAAATACCCAAAGGAGAAAATTATGTGCTTACACCAGTTTCTGCGGCTGGCTTAGACAAAAGTAAACCGAGCGGACCGGACAGCAGTCTTGGTGCAGACACCAAACTTCCACGGATATATCAGTACATTATCTATCAAAATCCGCAGTCCAGTCCGTTAGGTCTCACCGCAATTGAACTGGAAATCGCTTTCAAAGTTTCATAATTCTACAACGATTTTTGACAGGATTGACATAAACTTTTTGGTAGCGTGGTTAATGTCACGTCAATGTCACTTTGTCTAGGCTCTCAGCTATCAGCATTTACACATGAATGCCAAAAGATGACTATTAAAATAATATGTAACATGGTGAAGTTTGCTAGTTCACATTTCAGTTTCTTATAAGAACAAGTTTTGGCTAATTCAATTCTACCAAGCATTTGGCCTTTCATTGCAACAGATATATTGAGCCGCTATATTCAGTATTGAACTTTGAACAGTTTAATATTATGTATTGAAGATGATGTCTACCTTTGTAAGCGACAGCATAATCATACAAAATATTGTTATGGACGACAAACTGCCTATATACTCTATTGTAATCTTCATGTAATGTCCGTAACATGATACCTATTCACGTAAGACCCTCGGAATTGAGCTCATCCCGTGAAAAAATAACATACGTTACGTTTAATACTGCCATTACCGAACCCGATTTATGAGACATCGATTGCATTTTTACAGTCGCCATACATCTTACAATAATATCTCATCATATTAAAATTCCGAAGCAATGTCAATGCCATTATAAACGCCGGTTCAAAGACCCCTCATAAACCTTCATATTTTATCTTTTAAACATAACAGAACCGATTATAAGTCACGTCCGACATTATTGATCTGTTGCGTTCATCGTTTTGTTGCATCAGCGAGCCTTCACCGCATCTTCAACCGCAAATTGAGATATTGGCATAACCGGTCAACCACGCGTAAGCTCATATATTTAAAATATTCAGATGAACCTTGCCGCGGGCATTCCTCAAGCAACATTATTGCTTTTGAATTTAATATATTTGTCACTATACGACATCGTTACCCCTCGACGCCGCGACGCATCGACGTCTATTTTACGTCGTAATGACACCGTAATACGTCTCATAAATTTTGAAGACGGGTAATACACACCACTATAAATATTACCCTAAAGCGGTGATTTACCCGACTCGACTGACGGTTAGACGAGAGAGAGGTAAAAGCTCGTTTTACTTCACTCTAAATTGTTTCTAAGTTGTCTTAAAAGCGTTGAAACTGTACTCTAAAGTTCTCTAAAGATTCCTGTAATGGTCGTTGACAAAGTTTTTTTATGATATTGAGATTCTAGTTTTTGATAAACGGGGAACTGTAGTTAAAGTAGAAATTGATACGGGAAAACAATATGTTCACGGCTTCGCTGGTCCCGATAATAATAATTTTATGGATCGTTACTAAGAAGTAACTGTTCGTGTGTAGACAGAATAAGGAAGAATTTGCTGTTTTAATGTGTAACATATACAGAGTGTAAACCACCTCATCACGAAGCCGTCAACCAAGAATTCTGTACATCAAACAAAGTAACTTGACACAACAATTATTGCTGGGAAGCAACTTTTTTTTTTAGAGTGAAATATCATGTTTTGTTGTAGAACTCAATGTAACGCACTCAAAACATTGTGCTGATGGATGGATTGAAAAGTACGGGGGTCGTGGAGGTGGTTAAAGTTAAAACCTTACAATAAAAACTTGTATTTAAAAAAAAGCTTGTCAAAAAGTTGGAACTTTGACCCCAAATATCTCCGTAACTAGAAGGTTTCCAGGTATGGTGTAGAACAAAAAAATGTTCGCAATGACGGGGAAAATAAGTGCCTTTCGGCTTCGTTAAGAAGTTTTTTACACCCTTGATAATATAATGCGCCCGCTTATGGCTAACCCAGAATTTGTATGAACTTCATGTTTGTGCACTAAACTAGACAGCTAAAATAAATCCTTTATAGGGGACCGCTGATTTGTTATTAGATATAAATGTTTCGTAAGATGTGGCTTGCAAAACCTGTAATAAAAGCACCGACAAAGTGGTCCGGATTTTTTTATTCTAAGTTTTAGTATTGTTGGGAATGTGGGATGTGGTTAATCGGACCGGTGTCAGTGGTGCAGTGACGGAGAATGCTTCAAGAGATCTGGTTGATGTGGTTGGGTTCCAGAGATGCGTAGGTGGGCCAGTCCCATTCTACAAGGTCAATGCTTTGGTGCCTTTTGGCTGGCCGTCGGAGGCGTCAAATGTAACGGATTATCGTTAGGTGAACTGACAGCTTATTGACTTTTTTCATTTGAGGCCAGGCGATGGATGGGTTCCATTTCGTCCTAAGGAATGGATAGGTTAGAAAGTTAAGTGGATACATCGTGTGTCAAGCTTTTTGTCTTTTACCAATTATTAGGATTTGGGTATGGTTAAAGTTATAAACTCTTAATTTTAAAGAAAAACATTGTAGATGCTCGTCATGAACTTTACTTACTTTGAGTAGCTATTCAATTTCGTCTGCTACCCGAATATTTCACAATTGATCCCCAAAACAAAGTAAATCAAAAGAATTCCCAAAAAAATACACCAAAAGGAAATTGAAAGCAATCAGGAAAATATCATCGTCGAACTATTTGCCGCTACTCAGTCCGTGTCGACGGAACCATTTGAGTGAGGAGTGAGAAGTATAGCATTCCGAGGGCGTATCGTCTGACCTATCTTAATGGATCCCACTTCGCTTTAGACACCAAAAAACTCAAGGATAAGGAACAAAATGAACGTCCAGCGATAAAGCGCTTCATTCTTATTTAGTTGAGGCTTTTTTTTTGCTGAGATTTAATTTGTTTTGAAGATTTGGTGTAAAAAGTTTGAACGTGATGGTTCGTTTATAGATTAGGTGGTATTGTTCATCTTTTTTGTGGAATGAATGAACTGGCCGAAATATTTAAACTTTTAACCCATTCAATCATCGGAAATGACTTAAAACATGTATCCTATTGAAATTTTAATACGTAACTAAGATGTGAATATTTTTACCAAGAACCATTAAAAAATCTTGATTCACCGAAAGCTTCAAAAGCGCTAACACCGCTTGAATCCAAAACCTCAACAAGGATTTTTACAAGGATGCTCACCATTAAAAAGTAATAAAATCCAAATTCAAAAAATCCTCTAGGAAAAAAAAAGAACAACTTGTATAGTCGTAAATTTGTGTATAGGGTTGGCCTAGAAGCGCATATCGGTTTATAGCTGGACCTCAGTGAGTCCTCGTGATAAATCTATGGTATCGTGAGCCCGCGGATAGCCAATTGCAATCGTAATAATAAAGGTTACAAAGAGCTTTATTCATTTGTGAAGTCGCGTGGGAACCCTTTATTTGTAGCATTGACAAGGACGATCGGAGTATACGAGGCTAATGAGAAATTGGCGATTGGATTGCCCGTATATTACGCATGCTTAGTCCTTTTGCGACTCGACCTTGCTTAATGATTGACTTTATATGGGGAGACGTAGTAGTGTAGTGACAAGTACTTCTACAAGTACTAGTAATTTGTAATGATATGCAATTAGTTACATTGATTTTATGGTTATTTCTCACTAAGTGGAATAATTATTGCTTATCTAAGGCGCGAAATGTCAAAATGTTTGAGAGGTATTTAGTACATCAAATTCAAAGAGATTAGGGTTTAAATTATAGAAATTCTGCTGCTTTTGTGACTGGAATAAGTAGAACAGCTTCAGCAACTTCTAAACTCCGGGCTGCACCTGCAAAATACTTGACGGAAATACTCAAACAAACTTTGTTCGGCGGGCATATCGAACTTAGGACTTCACGCACAGCGGAGCGCTTGCGTCCACGAGACCAACGAGTTTAGTTCTTACTTAAAATCCGTGAAGACTGTAAAACACTTGCGCACAAAGATGAAATCGGCGCGAGCGCTGCAAAGCGCAAGGCTATTTGCCACTTCGAAATAACAATAATAATACGCCATGTTTTATGTGAAAAAGTCAGTTGTCCACAATTCCGCGTAAATACCCTGAGTCAATCAGGTTATTTTGAGATGGTTGACATTTGTAGTAAACTGATATGTCTTTATAACTACCAAGGTACTTTATTACTGCGTCGTTGGTCTAGTGGTTTGAAGCGCGACTGCTGAGCTTGAGGTCCCAGGTTCAATTATTATCAACCAAAACTATACTGGCCTGCAAAAATAGGTATCACACTTTTAAAATTGCAATAACTTTTTAAGTACACAAGATATACTTTCGAAACAAAAAGGACTCGAAAAATAGTTTAATTTTGTCTATAGTTTCAAAGAAAGCTGATAAAAATTGCTTTATAACGTTTTTTTTTTTTTTTTTAAATCTTTAACTTCTATAGTTTAGGAAAAAAAGATTTTTTAAAAGTGTAGTACTTATTTTTGCAGGTCAGTGTATTACAAAAATTGACATGTAGCCAAATTCGGGGCCCCCGGCCGTCTCGTCGTAGATTGCTATCGACACGCTAAGAATAAGATTTAGAAGAAAATGTTATGTCCATGGTGCTGTCATTTCTTCTCTTTGTAACGGTCCAGGGTTAGTATGGACCACTTCCTTTTGGTTTAGTTCAGCTCGACACGCCATCTTATAAAGAGCTTTTTGATTGTGTCAGAGCTCACATTATTATAGGTCGTTGCCTACGTATGACCTATAATTAGCTTGAAGCAGTCATGACTAGCTTATGCTACTGCCTGCTTTAAGCTGGAACTGCATAGCGAATAAAGTTCGCTATGCTGCTATATTTCTTTTCAAAAATTCATTTGTTTTCTTATGGTGACGAGTCGGGACTTCTAGTATGGAAAAAGTTTTTGGTGACCAATCGGAACAGTGACGAGTCGGGCATAAGTCTGATGACTGACGATTTTATTTCATCTAAATTTATTTTGGACCACAGCTTAAAGTTCAATAAGCATACGGTACACGTACTTTTTAACATACAAAATCATAAACATCTGATGCTATACAAACCCAGTATTGGCCCCAATTTCAAATTATAAAGACTGCTGCTTGCAACCTGCAAGCAGCAGTTCTTTATAATTTTAATAGCCGCAAAAAAACAGGGACAGAAAATTCGAATTCATAGAGAAAGGATAAAGCTCGCCCCTGTAAATTTGCCGTGATGGACAAACTATAGCTGTAAATAACAAACCTACAGGCGTGACGGTTATCGTATCGTTAATGGATAACGCAAACTGAATCAAAAGTATAAAAACAACCATTAAAATCGAATAGCTTCTTCGCAAATGATAGATGTTGATTATCAGCAGTAATCACGCAATGCTCATTCAAATTGCAATATTAACAACAATTTTAATTAATTAATCCATTATGCCTTTATTTTTGTTACAATTTCTTGCTGTGTGTTATCTAAAATGTTACGAGGATAATCCAGTTTATTGCACGGTTTCAGATTTTCTTTTTTTTTCTATTTTAGGGTTCCGTAGTCCTGACAAGGAACCCTTATATAACTTTGTAGAGGTGTGTATATCAATAACGCCGACAAAGTGGTAAAATATATTTATCGAAAACATTTTTTTTAGGGTATAATTTCCCCCATAAATTCGAAGTGGGCATGATTTTTTTTTGTCGTCTACCCTATCGTGTGGGGTATCGTTGAATAGGTCTTTTAAAATGACTTAGGGGTTGCTAGTACTACAATTCAATTGAATGCTCCATTTATGAAATATTAACCTTTACAGTGCATTTTTTTTCTCTCCCCTCTAAAAGCTAAACTGATGGCTTGAAAAATCTGGAAAATTTTAAAGGAAAACTATAGCGGTTAAGATAACTTTATTAGTTTAGCAGTAATAGTCGTAGAACTTTTGTGTTGGATAATTTTGTACCAAATACAAAATCCTTAGAATAAATCCAATAAAGTGACTAAGATGAAGTAGTTGCTTGTTTATTACGGACAAAAACTTGCATTGAAAAACAAAATCTAAAATATAACGGGCTACTACGGAACCCTACACTGCGCGTGGCCCGACACGCACTTGGCCGGTTTTTTGATTTACAAACTTATTTTCTTTGGAACTACGGTCTTTTCCCTTGTTCCCGAAATTTCTGATTTGAAAAATATAAGCCTAATTTCCCAATCCATGCATTATACTACAACCATACAACTTTCCATAGCTATAAGCTGTATTACACTTACTTACTAATTTCACAACCGTCAGTTACAGTAACACGTATCTATACCATGTAATGTAACGTTTGACACTGCACTTACACGCTTTCGTTCACCATAATCAAGTATCAGTGTGCAGCCACTGATTTTATGCGTGGGCACACGCCTTTCTATCAACGCTATGGGATCGGGCACATGATTGAAATTTAGTCGATACTACACCCTGTATACGGGCTCGTAAATTTTCGGAAACGCTCGGCTGTTTGGAATTGACTGATCTCATTGGTCCCTGTGGCACGTTTGGCATTTTGGTGGTATTGTCGTTTGATATAAATGGAATTGTTTAAATGCTAGATGGCAAGGGACTTATCTGGTACGATCTTATTTCAATTATATTTTTAATGAACTAAGACGTCCTGGGTTCGATTCCCAAGTCGGGCAAAATGTTTTTGGGTTTTTCCATTAGGATTTTCTCAGTAGCAGCCACGGAGTCTGGATTTGTGCCCGGTTGATGGCAATAGGCTCGCCCCTTATTTTAAGGGACTTAAACATAACTGGCTAAATGTCGGTGTACGGTTAGGCCTCTGTCTGGATTTGTGCCCGGTTGATGGCAATAGGGTCGCCCCCTATTTTAAGGGACTTAAACATAACTGGCTAAATGTGGGTGTACTGTTAGGCCTCTGCTTAACCCTTCGGGGATTACAGGAATGATGTTATGTTATGATGCTATATACAGGGTATTCGTCAAGGAATGAAAAAAAAAATACGAAAAAAATCTATCTTTTAAAAAAGAAAATCATCCGCATGTGGGGCCTGCATAAGAATGGGGGGGGGGGGGCATATTAAATTTTTTTGCTTCAGTATTTTTTTCTACATTAAATAGCAATAATGTAGAAAAAAATACTGAATTAGTTATCGAAGTCGTTGTAGTTGTTGATCATCATCATTTTAGCTCGGAATCACCCACTGTTAGGCCTTCCCTTTCTTCTACCATTCTTCTCTGTTCTGTACGTCCCTCATCCATCTGCTTCCCGATATGAAGTAGCCAATCTTAAATCTTTGACTGATTGACGTAATTTACAGAGCAATTTGATTGCAAAATCTATCCACAATAATCCCCGACTTACATATGTACATAATCACTGCCGTCTAAATCACGATTTAATCAAAAATCTGGGCCACAACAGCGACATCACAAAACAGTTAATTTGATGTGTCGATCGTTTTAACTGTAGATCATTTCTTACTGACAGTACAACGAGAGGTTGACATAGATTTTTTTTCACTTACAACTCTTCAAGAGTGAAATAATCGATTGTGAAGAGTTACGTATATTGCGTAATATTTGCCGGAAACTGTAAAATTACACAATCGTGTTCAAGGCTTGTTTTCATCGATTTGTTGATTTTTGAGGTAAATTGGGGATTATGCTTAGTCATTTGGATTGTAATGGTTGTGCACGCGACTTCGTTTGAGCATTATATTTATTACAATTACTAGATGACTTCATGAATTCACTTCTTCTTTTGAATTTTTTTAAATCTGTTGTCCAAGTATTAACAACGAGTGAGACACTGGCTGGCTTAGTAGATGATAACTTGATGAGGAAACATTAAGCTCAACACACACAGGTTAAGTCGAGAGTAGGTACCAAAGTATGCAAAAGATACCGAATATCATCTACCAAGCCTTTTCCCAACTATGTTGGAGTCGGCTTCCAGTCTAAGCAGATGCAGCTGAATATCAGTATTTTACATGGAGCGACTGCCCATCTGACCTCCACAACACAGTAAGTACTGGGTAATACGAAAAGTTACCAACATATTAAATTAGCGGCTTCTCATACTTTTTCTATAATATCCTATTTAAATTATCTTTCTATTCTTATCTTTTTTATTGTATTTTTATTCTGTTCGTTGACTTTATTTTCATTGTCAGTATACCACTTACGGGAAGAGCGAGACAGCTCCGACACAAGTACTATTGTAACTTACTGGGGCTGCCTCAATTTATGTGTGACACAATGTTTGAGAAGTAATAAATATTTTTGTATTTTTTTTTTTTTTGTATTTTTGCATTACTTCCTAATCAACCATATATGTTTTTAGCTTTAGATCCAAATTTTTATCTGACGTTACGTCCTTGTTTTAGGTACAACACCCACTCAAAACAACAAAACTTTTCCATTTACGACAGTAGCGGGATTTCGTGTATCTAGCTCCATTTTTTATCCATGTTCCGCAAAAAACGCCCGCTTGTTGGATTGATCTCATTTATCGTAGCAGTTTGAGAAATGACAGACATCAATAATCGACATTATTTTTTTAATCCTTTCTGTACCCACGCGATCCATTAACGTTTAAAAAACGTGCTAAGTGTCGTTAGTAATGTAAAATGGAATATAAAGTTGTATCTATACCTATCTGTGTAATTTATTTGTTTAAGATGTAGATGTATTGGTTTAGTTTTTTTTTTAAATGGTGCCGGGTATTTAGAAGAAGATGAAATTAATTTATGAAATAAGTGCCGAACATAGTCAATAGGCGAGGCACTTAGATTATCAAAAAATATTTGACCCGTGTTTTTTCTTTTGTTACGTAAACCAAAATTGACGAAGATACGACGCTTTTAAAATTCTCAATACGTCACGCCATGGTATAATTTTTAGCTAGTTCTGACGTCACGAGCCCCACTCCCGAGTTTTGATGCGTTTTATCTTTGTCAATGTTCATTGATTTACAAAAACAAAAAATACGTGTCCATTAATTTCCAATACCCTAACTGACGGACTAAATAGATTTGCAATTTTTTGATACTGTCGTCATGCCTATTGTTTCATAAACCATTTTTAAGATACTTTAGTGAACCATTTCTTCGCCGATTGATCCAGAATTGATGGGAAGGAATGTTCGTTTATCGAACTTCGACATTAACACCATAACATTGAACTGTCGTGCAAAGTGTTACTGAGTTTTTCCATCAGGAATTTTACAATAGCAGGCACGGAGTCTGGATACGTGGCTGGTTGATGGTAATAGGCTCGCCCAATATTACGAGGGACTTAAAACTTAACTGGCGAAATGTGGGTGCACAACTCTGCCTGACCCTTCGGGGTTTGCAGGCCTAATGTTTTGTTATGCCACGTTATTATGAATTTTTTAATTACGTAATCATAATAAAATAATATCTCTTGCAATGTCTTATCTATGGCAATACCACATGCGCATACGTCCCTTCGGCTTGTCTCAAGTCCCTGGCATGTAATTATAATCTGGTCGTTTAATATATGTGATAAAGTATATATTTTACGATTCTATCGGCTGCGCGGGCGTCATACATTCAAGTGATGATGGACCTCTTAGATGGGACATTTATAAATTTTAGTTTGAGTTAGAAGCGAACGCGGTTTTTTAAGTGTAATACAAGTCAATCGCTTTCTATGTGTTTTGTATTTCTTTCAAAGAATATATATATATATTGAAGTAATAGGATTAAATAAATAAATAATTATAAACTGAAACTATTAGCCTGCTTCACCCCACTGCTGGGCAAAGGCCTATACCCATGACTTCCAATTGTTTTGATCCAGGGCCAATGTGGACCACTGGTCGCTAGTCTTGTTAAGCTCGTCCCGCCATCTTCTTCGAGGTCTGCCGAAAAAAAAAAAAAATATATATATATATATATCTTTTTTTTAGATTGGCATAAGCTTTTCTTAAGTTTAAGTCAGTCCTATCCATTTTTGACTTCTCCATCATTGCTATCTTTAAAAATAACAAAGGCGGCACTATCAATTGATAGAATGTCGTTTTCTATAATAGACTTTCTAGCTTTTAATTAGTATCTGTTCAGAAAATTGAATGATAAATCTTAGTTGTCTTAAAAAAATATTCAATGAAAAGAGTTTTAAGAAAACGGGGCTAAGCTTAACACGTTCATCGCAAGCTTCACACGTCATTAAACCCAAATTTACTCTTAGCTCTCCAGATACAAGCCTTGGCACTTACGTATATCTGCAAAATTTATGGAAAACACAAAAGACATTACCAATCTCATAATTAGTTTAAATTTCAGGAAACGACAGCCATGTTCTAGAAACATCTCCGATATAAATCTACACTCAATGTTCATACAAATAAACAAGCGAAACAGTAGACGAGACTCGTATCATTGTAAACCTACAGATCGCCAATAACGGTCCTTCCTACAGACTAAGGAAGAAACACACTTGTCACACCCATCACCACACCACGCGCTTTCATTGGTCAAAACGGCGAAATGTTGATTCACAATATGAAATGTAACCAATGAAAAGTCGCGCAGCATGGTGTGTTAGAAGTCTGTTCCCAGCTTAATGTGATTCGTATATGTATTGAGCAGCGAGCTTGTTGCAATTTATCGGATACAGTTCTAATCTCCGGCAATAACTGAGATTCCTATTAGTAAAGTCCAATTAACCTATAGATTGAACTGGGGATCAAACTTGGGACCAAAGAACCGATAGCGGACCAAGTCATTGAATTGACCTCTTGACTTAAATTGTTGTAGAAAATAAATAGCCAATGTCTTATACGACAGCACGTTTTTGTAAATAAAAAATAGTTTTTTGTAGTTCTTCAACATTTAATAAATAAAACACTCTACTGGGCTACCGTTTCACATAAAAGGCCGACAAGAACCTCCAATACAGCTGACGATATGATAATTTAAAACTACTGTGCCTACGAACACAAAATATAAAATGAAGCTACATTTAACAGAATCACATGGACCGTTATCGCAAAGATCATACATTATGTCGCTGCCGCTCCTATCTTACATCTCCTTATCTAAAAAGTGTGAGGCTCCGCCCCCTCTTGGCTCCATCTCTTCACACCTAAGAATTCAATTAATCTCGACGCGCACCCGCTTCGCTGGCCACGAGATTCGTGACTAGTAATTACTTTTTGTTACAAAAAGAAAACAAATCCATTCTATACTCCCCCGCTTGTTTACGAAAATAAAAAGATACTCTAACCGAGTAACGGACCAACAGAACAATGAGCGATGTCATGGAACTCTTCCTAAACAACTCCCCTATAAAAGGGATATCTTTTTACTAAAATATTCTACTCCATTTATAATAATAACATACGAAACAAAGGCGATAACTAGCAAGGAGTAAATTACGAACAAGATTTACGTTTACCATTCATCATTCGAGAATTAATCTCCCTGTTTCTCGGCATCGCCTAGAGATATTTCAATATACCTTAAAAGAATCCCATTTATTCGTAGGTACCTGCCGACTTCGGCTCATATTTCTCCGGGAATAACAAAGGCTCCGGGATCAAGGCATGACCTGTGGGCGCGTTCAGCAACAAGTTGTAAAAAACCACGCGCACGAGAACGCAAGTCGCAAATGAAATCGAAATAACGTAACGTCCAGTCCCGGCAAGGTCTCGCGGAATGAGATACGGCCTTTTGATTAACCATTGTCGGCCAGCCGACCCGTAGAGTCGCCCCACAACACTGCCACAGAACTTTATTTATGTCTTTATTTTTATTGCATTCTTCCATTCGCAATAAAGAAGATATACGTTTTTCTAAGCGCGTCACCGCTCTCCAAGATCTGCCCGGTTGACTTCATTTGCATTAATTATGTATATTTCAATTTTTTAATCTCATCTTTTCTCGTAGTCATTATAATATAGATACGGAAAATTGATTAATATTTTATTTGTGTCTTAATTACAATTCAAATGACACATTAATCGTATTAATTTTTATCGTCGCCGGTGAGATAATTCTGTAGCGATTATTCATAGCTTTGATGGTTAGATTTATATCGAGCCATAAGGTGTTTTGATTTGTTTTCAAGGAACTTTATGTTACGTGCCCTTTATTACCTTATAATGACATTTTTAAGGTGGAGGGTTGGCTATAAGTCACGCGCTGGCCCCGAAAAGAGGCGAACCTCCTTCTGTTAGCAATTACATGCAAGTCGGCGGACGCGTAGGGTTCGCCCCTGTACCTACATCACGCGATGTGAAACTTTCGCAGAACTAAAAGATGTTTTAAAACCAGTAGCGTCGACCTTTGTTCGACGAGTAAACTTTCGGAATCGAATCTTCAAATACTCATCAAACTTCGACCAGCCAGATGTTGAAGTTACAGCACTACTTATTTAACTTTCAGATGAAACTTCGAGCAAGGCGCTCAATTTGTTTACTCTATTATACCGTATCTTTCAAAATTATACTCTAGTTCGATCTTTATCGAGGTACGTACACTACATACCAGACATAAAATTTATATCACTCGATAAAGGGACTCTTTGTGTGGCGGAGTTTATATCCGAAAGTTAATATTAGCGTCAGTATAAAGTCTACTCTGAGGGTTTTAGAGGCGCATAATCCAGTCGTTACAAAAAGTCGACACCGCGATAAAACGTGCAATAAGAATGGCTTGGTTATAGGTAGTATAGTAGGTCTTCATGTGTGTAAGTAAGCGGGCAGCGGGCGAGCTAGGCTTGGGGCTTGGCGGGTTGGCAGGCCGGCGGGCGGCGGCGGCGGCCGGCGACTTGTCCTCAACTCGGTAGCCGTGGCCGGTTCTCGCTGCTCGCCACTCTAGTACGGCACGGGCGGAGTCACGCAACGGACGCGCCGCCACAACCCGGCGCGCGCATACACACACGAACTTAAATAACATTTGTTCATAGTTCATACAAACTTTTTCATCCGGTGTGTTTATTGACTGTGTTTGACTGTTTCATACGGAGGATTGAGTGCACTTTGAGTGACTTGGGGACGTGTTACGGATTTGGCGGGAGTTGAGGGAAAGTGGCAGGACGGAGGCGCGAGCGCGCCCTCTTTTACATAATCGTTGATAACTGGAGCTTTCGTAATTGTTGCGTGATAATAGTAAGTACACTTTTGTCATACTTTAGTGTAAGAAAGTTTTTAGTGTCTTAGAATCAAGTATTTTATGTTTTCTATTATTGTTTATGTTTAGATGCACGTCTTTCTTGGTCGTAAAGCTTGTATTAAAAACAAAACAGTTAAATCTTTCCGTAAGTAGATATAAAGTGTTTTCTGTTTGCATTGCGCATGTCAAGTTAATGTTGATATAAAGTTATCTCAAGTTGATAGACGTAATCCTCTTATCTGTGTAAAGTACTCTGCCTTAACTTAAAAGTTAAAACTATGTCTCGTGTGTCGCTTTTGTAAATAAACACAGATATAAGTCAGCAAAGAGTTATTTGAATATTTTAGTAACCAATTTGAATTTTTGTAGGCCGCAAACCTCCTTGTTTGAACTGGAAATGGTTTGAACTCAATCATGAAGTAAGTAGTGTAGATACGACCTTTTTACATTTAGTTTACGTAGTATTAGAATGGAATTTATTACCTTTAAGCTGTTTTGAACATTTTGTTTTTCAAGTTAGGGTTTGGTTTTCAATAAAGGTTTGCAGTTAAAATGTAGGTATTGCTCCACATAAATTTTTAATTCCATAATTTAGCAGTTGTATGATTTATTGTGGCTTTATTTAGCCTCCGGGGAATAATGAGATTGATTTTTGGAATTTGTGTTTCCTTATGTTTTATTTAAAGATTGTGTTATCTAACTAAGATCCAATTTGAGTATGACTCGTTCGATTTACGATTTGGCTCATAAGTTGAACGTATCTCGCCAATTTTAAACATGCTGGGTTCTGGGTTCGATTCTTGAGTTCCGGGAAAGGTATTTCTTGTATTTTTACCATTTGTGAGTTCGTTATGTAAATGGAACGCCATCATGGATTATATGTATATGTGTGTCGGTATAGGTACTTAGGTAAATATAGATGTTTGTGGTGTACATAAGTAAACCTGAACTTAAAACTAGACTGAAGTAGGAAAAGAGGGCAAGAATCACGTGAAATGTTTTATAGGCAAGTGTAAATCTATCAGAGCGAGGTAAAAGGAGTATGTAAGGGTGCAGCAGGTGGCGGTCTGTGGTTTGTGCTTTTTTCAAATGGGGGTCCATTTGAAAAAGGCGTGAGTTTATGTATGTTTGTATGTTAAGATATTAGATGTCTTGTAAGTCTTAGTGCTTAGGTCACTCTGCTTGGTATTTATCATCACGCCAAAAAGAATTCCTATCTGGGTATGCATTCTATTTTTTAGGTATTCACTAACGGCACCGATATCTCCTTCTTGATTCTGTTCTCCTAGTACTTATTGTTGGGTATTCACTAAAAAGACGATTTCAGCAACATCTCCTTCTTTAAAACTTCAATAAAAGTCCAGTCACGCAAGTGTCCATGCGCGCAAAAGTCCAATCGCGGTATAGTCCGTTTTTCTTTTTATTTAATAATACATAAGCTTTCTTTGCTGATTGTACAAAAAAGTAAGTTTGGCCAATACAAAATAAATATGGGCCGTAGAAGGAATGTAAAATAGGACGAAGCGGGAATAAAATTGTTTTGGGACGAAGGAAGCATATTGTTTGGGACGAACCAGGATTTTGTTATGTGGGCCGAAACTCAGTGGG